>CAJQZJ010004755.1:6394611-6435273 GCA_907164525.1 Lophiomys imhausi | reverse complement strand
CCTCTGCCTCCCAAGTGCTGGGATTAAAGGCGTGCGCCACCACCGCCCGGCGATAATTATTATTTTAAGAATTGTTTGACTTTAAGACAGTCAGCTCCTGACAGCTCTCATTTGACTTGGAAGAAAACAATGAGCATCAAAAAGAAATCTCCCATCAGGAGATAATTCCTACTGGAATGTCCCTGCTTTCTCAACAGACTATATACAGTCCAAAGATGGACAAAGCTTAAATGCAGCTGATGTCCTGATTCTGCAGAGACAGAATGGGAAAATCCTTATTTCCTGCTGCACAATTATGTCTGTGAGATATGCTTGGCCAGAAGGATGAAGATGATGATCCAACAGTATGGAGAGATATTTGGGACTGTCTAGGCAGCAAACTGTCATTTTTTTCTTTTTGGAAGCTGCTCTTCTGTGCTTCCTATTCACTCAAATAATAACTTTATTCCTTCTTAAGTCTTTGATGGGGTTGAAGACATAATAGCTCTAAAATTTCAATTAAACTTGAGTTATTTAGGATTAAAAAATATATAGGATATGATAGAAATTGTTTAGGTTCAAAACTTTACACACACCAAGATAGATGATTTTTTTCTTCTTCAAGATTGCCTGATAGAAATAGACTAAACACTATGTATGTACCTTTTATCCTTTTTATTAGACAAAAGGAGGGATATGATGGGGTGGTGTTAAGCATTCTAAATGTTAATTGGTCCTGTTTGCTGTCTGTTGCTTAACTGACTCTGATTGGTTAAATAAATGCTGAAGCCAGGAGATTGGGCAAAGATGGGGAAGGCAGGACTAGGGGTTTTCAGAGAGATAGTATCTTGGGAACAAGAAGGTTGCCAGAGAGAAGTCAGGAGTAAACAAGGAAGACACGCCATGGGGTAGATTAAAGAAGATCCTTCCACATGGCCTGGAACATCGGCTTAGTGTGGAGAATAATAGTCCAAAGGGACATATGTATATATGGGGTCATATTTGGGTAATAGAATTATGAGCTAGCTTAAATGGGCTAGGATTACACAACCCAATCCTAGGCTTGTTAAGATCCACCCAGTGTCTATGTGCATTCATTTATAGCGGCAGGTTAAGGATTAACACCGCTGAACCAAACAAAGATAATATAAATACTGGTTAAATCATTTAATTAGTTTTTTTTTCCCAACAGAGAGTGCCACCACTCCTGGCCACACATACAATTTTAATAAGGTAAATAACTAAAACAATCCCCTTAAAATGGATACTGTATATTGTTACTGAGTTTTTTTTTTTTTTTTTTGAGACAGGGTCTCACACGTTAAGCCCAGCTAGCCTCCGCTAGATCTGCTTTGCCTACAAGTGCTAAAACTGCAGGTGCATACTAACACACCACACTCATTATGTACTTCTATTTGAAGATGGGACCTTTCCCGCTCTCATATCCAAAGTACAGAATTCATTACATCTGAATCAAAACAAAGACTACATGAAGAGCTCACTCAGTGGGAACACCCTCATCCTAAACACATATACAAAACATTCTTATATTCCAAAGGTATTTCATCACACCTGTACTTATTAAATATAGGATATAACATAAGTAAAAGAGTAAAGAAATCTCTGTTAGGATATAGTAGCCTTGTGTTTTATAAAGGGCCATATAAAAATATAAAATAAGCACTATTGTTTAAGAGCATCTTCCAGAATACATACATTGGAAATCTAAACACAAAGTCAAATGTTAACAATATAGGAAGAGACCCTTGTTCTTGTTAAGAAGAAGCCTTGAGGGTGACTGTGTCATGAGTGCTCTCTGCTCATGAACAGATTAATGAGCTAATGAGGGAGTAGCTTCATTACAAAAGCAAGTTTTCTCTGGCTTACTTGCTCTGCTATGATGCCAGAAGAAGGCCTTTTATGACATCATGTAAGAATCCTGGACTCTCCAGCCATTAGGACTGTGGACTTAATAAACATCTATGCTTTATAAATTACCTAGTCTATGTTGTTCAGTCATAGTAACAAAAAGCTAACTCAAATATAAACTTAAGAAAATATTTCAGGCTGGGCATTGGTGGCGCACGCCTTTAATCCCAGCACTTGGGAGGCAGAGGTAGGCGGATCTCTGTGAGTTCGAGGCCAGCCTGGTCTACAAAGTGAGTCTAGGACAGCCAGAGCTGTTATACAGAGAAACCCTGTCTCGAAAAACCAAAAAAAAAAAAAAAAAAGAGAAAATATTTCAGGTGGCTGCAGAGATGGATCAGTAGTTAGGAATACATACTACTCTTATACAAGGACCCACAGCAGGTAGCTCACAACTGCTGTAGCTCCAGCTCCAGGATTCAATGCTTCTGGCCTCCACAGATACCTACACTCATACACACATACTCACACAGAGACATGTAATTTTTTAAACTTTAAAGTATTTCAAGGTTCAGACTCAGTGGGCAAAGACTTTTGTCAGAAATTAGACAACCTGAATGGATGTCTAGGATGGAAGTGAAAGCGAGAACCAATTCCCACAATAGGTCCTCTGACCTATACAGGCATGCTGTAGTGTATCTACATACCACACTAAATAAATAAATGAATGTAATAAATAATACTATTTCAGACAGAGCTAGTAAGATGTCTCAGCAGGTAAAGGCTTGCCACCAAGCCTGAAACCCTAAGTTTGAGCCCTGGGATCCATGTGATGTTAAGAGAGAAGTAACTCCAGCAAGTTGTCCTCTAATCTCAATTCATAAACACATGTATCTCCACAAAAGTACCCACAAAAAATTAGTAAATGAAATTTAAAATTTAAAAAGTAAATTACAACCGGGTGTGGCAGTGCAGACCTTTAATCCCAGCACTTGGAAGGCAGAGACAGGTGGATCTCTGTGAGTTCGAGGGCAGCCTGGTCTGCAAAGCCAGTCTAGAACAGCCAGGGCTGTTACACAGAGAAACCCTGTCTCGAAAAACCAAAAAAAAAAAAAAAAAAAAAAGTAAATTACAATTGCTTACTAATGGTATAACATGAAATTTCTTTTAAAAATATTTTAGATACAGTGCTATTAAGAAAACAAAAATGGGGTCTGGAAATCAGCCATGGCTGTTCTTCAGTGACTCCAGGTTCAGTTCTCAGTGCCTACATGGCAGCACTTGAGAAGCAGAGGCAGTCAGATCGCTGAGTTTGAAGCCTGCAGGGCTACAGAGTGAATCCCAGGACAGCCAGCACTACAGAAAAACCCTGTCTCGAAAAATACAAACAATAACAAAAGCAGCCTGAAGGGGCTGTAGAGAAGGCTCATTAGTTAAAACTGGCTGCTCTTCCAGAAGACTCAAGTTTGATTCCCAGCGCCCACATGGCAGCAGTTCACAATCATCTGCAGGGAATACAACACCCTCCCAGGGAATACACCATCCTCCCAGGGAATACAACACCCTCCCAGGGAATACAACACCCTCCCAGGGAATACAACACCCTCTTCTGGCCTCCTCAGGCACCAGGCACACAGAGTACACTGATATGTATGCAGGCAAGACACCTACACAATAAAAATAAATTAGGAAGAAAAAAAGAAAAAGAAAAATGCAGCCTGGAAAGGCCTCTCTAATGAGGTGCTATTTCAACAGAGCAGTGAATAACGGAACAAACTTGGCCTATTAAGACCAAGGAAAGAAAGGCGGAGGTAGCAGGGATAAAGCCTCACATAGACTTAACACATCTCAGAAACAATACAGCCAGTGACTGGAATACAGAGTAAGAGGAAACGATTAAAAAAATGAGGGCTAGTAAGCCAGGCGGTGGCGCAGGCCTTTAATCCCAACACTCAGGAGGCAGAGGTAGGTGAATCTCTGTGAGTTCAAGGCCAGTCTGGTCTACAAAGTCAGTTCCAGGACAGTCAGGACTGACTACACAGAGAAATTCTGTGAAGAAAGAGAAGGAAGGAAGGAAAAAAGAAAGAAAGGCTGGGCATGGTAGTGCATGCCTTTAACCCAGCACTTGGGAGGTAGAGGCAGGCAGATCTCTGTAGGTTCAAGGCCAGCCTGGTCTACAGAGTGAGTTCCAGGACAGCCAGAGATAAACAGAGAAACCCTGTCTCGAAAAAACAAAAACAAAGCAAAAAGAAAGGAAGGCAGGAAAGAGAGAGAAAAAGAAACAGAGGAGAAAGAATGGGGGTGGGAGAGAGGAGGGAAGGAGGAGGGGAGAGGGATGGGAAGACAGACTAAAGATGGAGTTCAGTCGCAGAGTGCTTACCTAACACAGGCAAGGGGATATATTTGACTCTAGCTCAAGGAAGGGCTTCCTAAAGCTAGCTATGGCATCTAGAGTCCATGCTGAAAGCAAGGGGGAGCCAATGGAGGTCTGTGAGCAGAACAGTCATGTAAGACGATTTTTGTTTGAAACTGAAACTACTACTTTGTGTACAAGGTACAAGGAAAGATGGGAGTGGTAAGAAAAGAGAAGAAACGAGGGTGACTCCTTGGGTTTTACGTGTTCTAATTTCCTTCTGTTGCTATGAGAAAACACTCAGACCAAAAGTAACTTTGGAGAGGAAAGGACTTATTTTATCTTACATCTCCAGTTCTCAGTCTAGGAAGGCCTGGCATGACTCAAGGGAGGAGCCTGAAGCTAGCTCACTTTCTGACTTTCTCACAGGCTTCCTTATATACCTCAGAAACACCAGGGATGGTGACCCTCGTGGTGGGATGGGCCTTCCTGTGTCAATGAATAATCAAGACAATCTGCAAAGACATGCCCACAGGCCAATCCGATCCAGACAATTCTTCAATCGAGGCTTTTATCTCTGGTGCCTTTAGGCTATACCAAGTTAACAAAGCCAACTAGGACAAAGAATTAAATTACACTGTTTGCTATGCACTCATAAGTTTTTTTAAACATAAGTCATTTTATCTGAGTAGACACAGCCAAATCCTGCCACTGTCACAGTTAAGTGGATGCAGCCTCCAGTTCTGCAGAACCCGAGACAGAAAACAACACCGCAGTGACACCCCAGCATCCATGACTTCTGATCTGATTAATCCAGGGTCGGGGAATGCATGCTTCTGCACACATGGACGTATCTGTATGAACACACACATATACACATACACAAAGAAGACTTTCCCACAAAGCATGCTGTTACATGTCTATAACCTAGCTAGACTGAGGCAGAGGTGAATTTGAGAATGGCCTGAGATACACAGTATGTCACACATACAAAAACAAAAAAAGTAATTTCCCTAAACTAACTAGATTAAATTTTTTAAACATTTTTTATTTATTTATTATGTATACAGTATTTGCTCTACATATATGCCCAGGCAGATCTCAATGTAGATGGCTGTGAGCCACCATGTGGTTGCTGGGAATTGACCTCAGGACCTTGGGAAGAACAGCCAGTGCTCTTAACCTCTGAGCCACCTCTCCAGCCCTAACTAGATTAAATTTTTAATAGTTACTTTTAAACATTTCAGTATTGTTTATGATTGATCCTTAATTTATAAATTCAAAAAGGTCAGCAGATTAACATACTTTAGAAACATTTAAACATTATAGCTTATCTTAAAATATTAACATAAGTAATAATTACCTTCAAGCTAACGTTAGATAGCCCTTCTTTCTCTAAAATACTTGCACAAAGCTTAATTGCAGAAGGAGAGTAATCAATCCCAGTTATATTAGAGAAACCATGCTTCACCTAGGGGAGAGAAATCATTTCATAGTTTAGTTTAAAACTTTTAATATTTGTTTATGAACTATCATATTCTTTGAATACTAGAGCTGTTTTAACTTTGTTGTAGATCAAATGTCAAAGACTATCCAATTACCCACATGTTTACAACTTTTATTATACTCTAAACAGAAATCAAAAGCTTAAATGCATGACAATTTTTTGCTTTGGAATATCTGATTTCTTTTCAAAAGGAAATATATTTTCTCAAAGATAATGTATAAGCCCTTGGGCTGAAAATATAATATTAATTTCTGATGCTGCTATGTTCAAATTCAAACATGAATTTATCTCACATTTGACTTAACCCAGTTATCTGAATAAGTTAAATACATATATAATGACTTGGTTTTAAGTTACTTTCCTTCAGCAAATTAGAAATTATTTAATTCTCTACCAGCCAAATAAGTACTCCACCTTATATCTGTATAGCACTTTTCCACTTTTTCAACTCTTTCACACACTCTATTAGATCTTTGCGAAAGGCCCGTGAGGTAGGCTGGGGAGGACTACAGTGAGGTAGGCTGGGGAGGACTGCAGAGGGAACCCTGGGCTGAGGGTTCACTATCTGTTGTTGGGCATGAACCCTCCTCAGATGTGTGGTGCCTGAAGCAAAGGCATAGGTGGTTTCTGTTCTTTACCCACACCCAATTATGCTGCTCATTATGATAAAATAAAAAGAAAAAAAACAACAAAGGTTGCAAAATATAGCATGGTCCGAAATTGGGCATCACTATTTACTAAATGATTACTTATTCAAAAGTTAACATAGGCAAGCGGTACACATCTTTAATCCAAGAACTCGGAGTCAGAGGTAAAAAGATCTCTGTGAATTTGTGGCCAGCCTGATGTTCCAGGCTAGTCAAGGTTACACAGTGAGACCTTGTGTCAGGAAAAAAAAAAAAAAAGTAACCTACACAAGACTTATTTTTAAAAATACTTAGAAAACACTTTTCAACCTTAAGTGACTGATTTGTAACCTAACCTAAACTCAAGAGACACACATCAGTTTTTTGTTTTGTTTTTGAGATAGTGTCATTCAGTGTATGGTCTGGGCTGACCTTCAACTTGCTATATATATAGCCTAAACTGACCTCTAATTTAGGATCCTCCTGACTCTGCCTCCCGAGTGCAGGGACCACAGATGACCACCAACACATCCACCTTTACTTCTGTTTTTGGCGTGAAGGTCTATTATCCTATCCCCTTAGCTGCCTCCACCTCTACCATTAGAGACATTCATTTTCTTTTCATTTCTTACCATTCCTTCTCCAATAGACTGAAAGCCTAAGATGATTCTATGACTTTTAGCAGTTCCTTCTGCCATGATTGTTGCCTCTTCAGCATAATTTATAAAAATTATGCTGATGTTTTTGGGTTCCATAACTTGCCCAGAGCCTCAAATACCAAATGCTTTTCATATTCAGTTCCTGTAGGCATCATGCTATGTGCACTGTGTGAGCGTTCACATGCTGATTTCTGTGACCCCATATCTGGTTGCAATTCGTATTCAGAGAATCTCCTGTCTCAATGCTGTGTGAACATTGCTCTCCATTTATTCCCAGATGTCAATAAAGACACACAATCAGCCAATGACTGAGATGAGGAGAAACAGGGCTGGACGTCCTGCCATCCGGGGAGGAGGGGAGAAAGAAAGTAGGGGACTCAGCCAGAGAGAGAGAGGTCCAGGGGGCAAATGAGAAAACTGCTGGAGCAGAGAAAGCCATAAAAGGCAAGTTTCTCGGGGATTGTGACTGGGAGGTATCCAGTTTACCGTAGAGGTTAGAACAGAGGGTAACTACTCAGTCATTGTGCTTTAAAGCTTGTAAAATAACGTAGTCCAGTCCCAATTATTTGAGAGCTAGCTGGGTTAAGAGAAAATTGAAACAACCTTATAAATTTACACTAACAAGTTCCCTCACCAAGTGAAAAATAAATGGACGTTCTAAGAAACAATAACCAATCAAAAATCAAGGAGGAAACTGACATTAGAAGGGGCCCATTGGCATATGCCTTTAATCCCAGTACTTGGGAGGCAGAGGCAGGTGGATCTCTAAATTCAAGGCCAGCCAGGTCTACAGAGTGAGTTCCAGGACACCCAGGACTATGCCGACAAACCCTGTCTTGAGACCCAAATGAAAGAATTACCAGAGACAGATTTTAAAATAACCAAAACAAATAAAAATGGCAAGTCAAAAAATTTTGGCCAAAAACTGAATTTTAACAACAAAACAAACAATAATAACAGAACTGAAATGTACAATAATTAAATCAAGAAAGTCAAGTATAAGTTTGATGATTAGATATATTTAAAAGGTCGGGTGTGGTGGCACATGCCTTCAATCCTAGCACTAGGGAGCCAGAGGGAGGAGGATCGTTGTTAGTTCGGGGCCAGCCTGGTCTACAGAGTGAGTTCTAGGATAGCAAGGACTACACGGAGAAACCCTGCCTTGAAAAACCAAAAAAAAAAGATATATATACAAGATGTATATAAGTGTACATGTGTGTGTGTTCATACATATATACATATGTATACACACATACACTTCCTTTTTTTTTTTTTTTTTTTTAGACAGGGTCTCACAATGTAGCTCTAATAAGTATAGAACTCATTATGTAGAGCAGGGTGGCCTTGAACTCAAAGATTCAGCTGACTCTGCCTCTGGAGTGCTAAGATTAAAGGTATGTGCTACCATGTGGTTGAAGACTAGATAGTTATAGTCTCACAGAAAAGTTTTAAGTTGTTTAGGAATTAAAAGGATGTTCTAGGTCTAAGAAGTTTTTTTTTAATTGGTAATGCAAGTTAGGATGGAAACTGAGTTAGGCATAGAACTTTAAACTCATTGAGATAAATAATAGAATATTATTATTATTAGTTGCCAAATACATACGGACTGGACATTGGGAATGTACGTCATACCTTATAATTTTCTTAATTGTTGCCAATTGTTCTTGTTTTATTTTGTATTTATTGTTATAAGAAAAAGAGCCTTTTATTGGACTAAAAGGGGAGATGTTGTGGGGGAAGAAAAGGATACACCTTTTTTAAAAAAAATCAAACAAAAGGGAGAGGGGGAAGAGGGCAGGAGGGTGGAACCAGGAGGTGAGGAGGCCTGTGATTGATATATAACTTGAAGAAAGAAATGTTAACCAAAAAAAAAAAAAAAAAATTCTTTAAAGTATGTGCCACCATGCCTAGCTTGTGTGTATATTTTTTAAGAATTAGTGAAGAAAATATCCCTGTTCAAAACAGAATGACAAACATGAAAGAATCATAAAGATCTAATATGGCACAGTATATGAAATCTAAAATATTTACAGATAGAGGTGATCTGAGAAGAATCCAGAATGGGCAAGAACAAGAAACAGCAAGTAACTGTCAGGATTTTTCCAATCTGACAAAGGGCTCCAAGCACTTCAAATGCAAAATGAGATGAAAACAAACAAAACCACACTCATCATAGTATTTCTGGTGAAAACTAAAGAGAAAAATCTTGAAAGCACCAGGGAATAAGAATAAAGGAAGGAACAAGACACATTACTTCCTAAGACCAACAGGGTGCTGTACAGATGACAGTGAGTCATGAAGAATGGGAGCCGTAAGATAAGCTAAGATTAGATAGCAAAACCACTTGTCAAAATGTAGATAACTACACACAAAGATCAGCAACAGCTGTTAACAAAAAGACATCATGTAACACATAGGAAAATATATACCAAGCGGGGTACTTTATTCCCAGCACTTGAAGCCAGAGGCAGAGGTAGGTGGATCTCTTTGAGTTCAAGACTGGCCTGATCTATAGAGCAAGTTCCAGGACAGTCAGGACCATACAGAGAAACCATGGCTTGAAAAACCAAATGCATCCCCCCTGAAAAAAGTAAGAAAATGAAAATGAGGATATATATATACCAACAACTTCAGTTCGCTTGCCCAAAACTTAGTCAAAAGATTTCAGAATCAGGGCTGGAGACGTGGTTCAGTGGGACAAGTGCTTGCTTCACAAGGGTTGAAGATCTGAGTTCAGAACCTCAGTATGCACTGAATATAGTGGAAGTTTTAAATCAATAATCCAAGCTTCTGGGGCTGGACAAATGGCTCAATAGTTAAGAGCACTTGTTATTCTTGCAGTGGACTCTTGTTCAGTCCCCAGCACACAGCTCACAACTGTTTCTAAGTCCAGTTCCAGGAGGTCTGCTGCCGTCTTCTGACCTCCAGGGGTACATGATATATAGACATGTATGTAGGCAAAACACTCATACACATAAAATAAGTGAATCTAAAAGTAAATAATAATAGCGGGGCATGGTGGTGCACGCCTTTAATCCCAGCACTCGGGAGGCTGAGGCAGGCAGATCTCTGCGAGTTCAAGGTTAGCCTGGTCTACAAACTGAGTCCAGGACAGCCAGGACTGTTACACAGAGAAATCCTGTCCCCAAAAAAACAAAACAAAACAAAAAAAAAGATAACTAATGATAATCTAAACTCCTATCCTAAAACAAATTTTAAAAGCAAGGCAAATAAAAGAACCCAGATGTAATGACTGCTGCTTGTAATCCAGAGCTCAAGAATCTGAGGCAGGAGAATTGCCATGAAGTCCAAGCTACATACTAAGCTCTAACCTGAGCTAGAGAGAAAGACTCTGCCCCCCCCCAAAAAAAAACAAAAACAAAAAGTAAAGCATAAAGTACTGGATGGAGAAATGTGAGACACAATCATGGTAAAGAACGCTCAGCAAAAACAAACAGCCCATTTCCAAACAGGCCTACAATCTCAGCTCTGGGGACACAAAAGATGAGGGCTGGCTACTAGCAATTTCATGGCCATCCTGGGCTACAGAGAGCTTATCCACACAAACAGAAGCATGACTATTTAGGGACTAGAGAGACAGCACCGTTGGTGCAGTTCTGCTGCTGCAGCATGGAGACCAACTTCAATATCCAGCACCCATGTAAAAGGTAGGTTCAGGGTAACACATCATAACCCAGTGTTGGGAAGGAAGAGGCAGGCAGGGGGAGTCCTGAAGCTAGACAGTAGATGATTAGCAAGCTCCAGGTTCAGTGACAGACTATGTCACAAAAAAAAAAAAGGTGCAGGATGGTTTACATGCAAAGGTACCCACTACCAAGTCTGACAACCTGGATTTGGTTCCCAGAACCCACCAACTCCACAAAGTTGTCCTGTGACCTCCACACGCACACCCCAAATACACATTATACACAAACACAGACACAAGCACACATACACTCAATAAACGATAGAAATTTAAAAAAAAAACAAGGTGGAGAGTGATTGAGAAAGACACCCAACGTTAACTTTTTGCCTCCACATACATACGTGCATACACATTTACACTCATATCCACATAAGCAAAACCACACACTGAGAGAGAAGCAATAGAAAATTAAAAAGGAAAAACTAAAATCACAAAGCACATAATTACACACAGAGAAATCTCAAACAATATATAATCTCAAGCATAAGCCATTAGCTCCTACAAGTAAACTATTACAATCCCCCCAAAAAAAAGCTTAAGACAGTGACTGAGGGATAAGAGTAGGTGCCCAGCACACACAAGACCCTGGGTTCAATCCCTGAGCCACAAAACTGAGTAAGTAAGTAAAACTCAAAAAAAAAAAAACCCAAAAATCTACAGATGAAACGAACAAGTGAATGTGTGCGTAAGATGGCTGTAAAAAGAACCCTACAGAGCCACACAGCAATGAAAGTAACTACTACTGCAGTCAGCACCAGCAGGTCTCACAGAACTTGGTCGCATGGAGACCTAAATTCTACTGACACACTCAAAAACAGGCTAATGAATTTAGGAAGTAAAGACCCATTTGACTAACCGGCAGAGGACAGTGGTTACTTTAGGGAAGAGGAAACTTGACCACAGTGACCACTGTGTGGGTGTCCACTTTGGGACAACCCACTGAGCTGCAGACATTTCACTCCTGTGCTCTAAAGAACACATGTTCTGTCTTCATCTTTCAAACTGTTTCAAGAAAGGTGACTATCTCTCCTCATTACCCCTAGAAAGCAAAAACTCAGCTCTTACAAAATGCAATATAGTAACTAACTTAGTCCTCATCTCTCTCCTTACCCCACACAAATTCTATTTTACAAATTAAAGGCACAAGGCCTATGCTAATTCAACCTTCGTGTATTTACTTCTCATTATCCACTATTTTTCCCTCTGTAATTACACTCCACCCACATTCAATACAGTTCCCTGAGATTCCCATCCAATTTGGGTATTAATTCCTCAAGACTTTTCCTCATTGCTCTTTTCCAATGCTAACTGCTTCCTCTTTTATCACATATCATGAGCTACAGTTAACTCTCAGTCAGCCCACCCTCTATTATGCTATCATCCAAGCACAAGACCCACACTTTAAGGCTCCCAGTGCCTAGCACTGGTATGTGGCAGCACTAGTAAGTGTCAACCTTATGTATACATTCTAAGTGGCTCAGCTAGTAAGGGCACTTGCTGCCATGCCTGATAGCCTGAGTTCAATCCGTGAAAGTCATGAGATAGAAGGAAGGAACGAACTCCCTTAAGTTGTCCTCTGACCTCCACATGGGCACTATTATACACATGCACACACAGATACACAAGTGCACACATGTAACACAAAAATATATAAATGTAACAAAAACTTTTTTTTTTTAGATTTATTATGTATACAGTGTTCTGTCTGCAGGTATATCTGCAGGCCAGAAGAGGGCACCAGATTTCATTATGGATGGTTGTGAGCCACCATGTGGTTGCTGGGAATTGAACTCATGACCTCTGGAAGAGCAGCAAGTGCTCTTAACCGCTGAGCCCTCTCTCCAGCCCCACAAAAAACTTTTAAGTCAGAAATAATAGTAAAACCATCTAAATGAAGCCTCCATCTTACATTTCCAAAATAGCAATGACCACTACAAACACAGGACAATACTTACAGAGGAACTTGTACCAAAACTCTGGTGCATGAACAATATATTTTTGTTAAGCCATATAATTACCTAAAATAAGGAACACATGCCCTATTAGAATTGCAAACATAGGGGCTGGAGAGATGGCTCAGTAGTTAAGAGCACTGGCTGCTATTCCAAAGGACCCAGGTTCAAATCCCAGGACCAACATGGCAGTTCATAGCTGTCTGTAATTGCCAAGCATGGTGGTACACACCTTTAATCCCAGCACTCGAGGAGGCAGGTAGATTTCTATGAGTTCAAGATTAGCCTGGTCTACAAAGTGAGGCCAGGGATACACAGAGAAATTCTGTCTTGAAACCCCCCCCCCCAAAAAAAAACAAAGAAAAGAAAAAAAAATCAAACATCTCTTTTTAAACTATTTTTAAAATTGTATGTATATAGATGTTTTCCCTACATGTATGTGCACTACAAACGTGCCTAGTGCCTGTGGAGACCTGAAGACTTAAATAATCTCCTGGAACGGAGTTATAGGAGGCTGTGAGTAAGCTGGAGGCCACCTTACACTATGTAAGACCCTATCCCAAAAGAACAATAATAAATCAAATAAAATGTTTAAAGGGCATTTACTTAAGGACTAAAGATACAACTTAATGTTAGACAAACTATATCCATGGAAAAACAGGTCATCCAGCATTGTGGCACACAAATGTAATCCTAGCACTTAAAAGGAAGATCTGAACTAGAGGCCAGTCTGGATAACCCAGCAAGACCCTACTTCAAAATAAACAAATCAGGGGCCAGGCATGATGACAAACACCTTTAATCCCAGAATCTGGGAGACAGAGGCAGGTGGTTCTCTGTGAGTTTAAGAACTCAGCCTAGTCTACAGATCCAGGTCCAGCCCAGCCAGAGATACATAGTAACCCTGTCTCAAAAGATAAAAATATAAACAAACACAGGCTGGAGAGATAGTTCAGCAGCTAAGAGCACATTCTGTTCTTGCAGAGGATGTAAGTCAAGTTCCCAGCACCCACATGATGACCCACAACCACCTATAACTCCATATAAACTCATATAGACAAAACACTCGTTCATGTATATAAAACAAATACAACTTAAAGTTAAAAAACAAACAAACAAAGCCACACCAGGTGTAGTGGCGCACTCCTTTAATCGCAGCACTTGGGAGGCAGAGGCAGGAGGACCTCCGTGAGTTCAAGGCCAGCCTGGTATACAGAGTGAGTCCATGATAGCCAGAGATACACAGAGAAACCCTGTCTCAAAAGAAAAAACAAACAAACAAACAAAAACCCACAATAAAGTTTTGCTGATAATTTGCAAACAAACAAAAAGAAACTTTCTGAAATGTTCACAAATGCCAAAAAACTCCACCTCTTCATTTGCTGGTATGTCTCTAGACGCAAGCCATTTTACGGCTACACCAATAACATTGTGATAACTCAAATCTGAAAAAAGGTCTAAAAGCAATATTATTCTAGTTTTGTTGTTGTTTATTTTTTATTTTTTATTTTTTTTATTTTTTTTTTTTTGGTTTTTCGAGACAGGGTTTCTCTGTGTATCCTTGGCTGTCCTGGACTCACTTTGTAGACCAGGCTGGCCTCGAACTCACAAAGATCCGCCTGCCTCTGCCTCCCAAGTGCTGGGATTAAAGGCGTGCGCCACCACCGCCCGGCGTTGTTTATTTTTGAGATAGGTTTTTACTGCATATCCTTGGCTGGCCTAGAATTCTCTACACAGACCAGGATGGCCTTAAACTCACAAAGATCCACCTGCCTCTGCCTCTGAGTCCTGGGATTAATTAAAGGTGTATGCCACCACACTTGGCCCAAATTACAATTAAGTCTTTTCACACTTTATATAAAATGATCCAAAAGATGAAATATATAGCAGAGCAAATTGAATAATTTTTAAAACTGGTAATTTAAAATACTGAGAATAAACAGAAAGAAAAAAAAAGCATGAAAACCCAACACATAAGAAAAGACAGATTATGGACAAGTTCAGGAAAGTAGTCCCTAAATGCTGATCAGCTTTCAGAAGTATCACATCATGTATATTTGCCTTTCTTAGAGATATAAACTTGTATTTATTTTCTTGGGTTCTGTTCTTCTGAAATTCTATGGCACACATACAGCAACACAGTAACTCCCTATCAAGAAGGGCTATCTTGCAGAGCCGTAGTAGCACTTGCCTTTAATCCCAGCAGAGGCAGATGGATCTCTGTGAGTCCAGGAAAGGCAGGACTACAGAGAAATCTTGTCTGAAACAAACAAACAAATTCTATCTTGGACTGCATCCATGGCTGAGAGGTTGAGTGCTTTCTGTTCTTCCTGAGTTTAGCTATCAGCACCCACATAGGGAGGCTCACAAGTGCCTGCGACTCCAGGTCCAGGGGACCTAGCAATCCTTTCTGGCCTCTGTTGGCATCCTCATACACACCACAGACACTCACAGACATAAATGTAATAAAAAATTAATCTTTTTAAAAAATAGTAGAAAGGTCGGGCGGTGGTGGCACACACCTTTAATCCCAGCACTTGGGAGGCAGAGGCAGGTGGATCTCTGTGAGTTCAAGGCCAGCCTGGTCTACAAAGTGAGTCCAGGACAGTCAGGGCTACACAGAGAAACCCTGTCTCGAAAAACCAAAAATAAATAAATAAATAATAGAAAGTTCTGTCTTCAGCACCATGCCTGCATTTCTTCCTTATGTGGTTGGACATGGCCACAAATTTAACACACAAAACTAGTGAACAAACAACACTATGGTTGGGCACCTACCTATCTTCAAACCACTCAGTAGTATCACTGGCTTCATCATGCAAACATGCTGCCAATTCATCAAAAGCTCCTAGAATTGCATCAGCTAGAAGTAATGCCAATGAAGACAAATGATACTTTCTATGAACATATGTGTGGCATATGTGTGGGTGCAGGTGCACGAGTGCTCTAATGTGTGTGTGCATGAGTGTAGAAGTCAAAGGTCAACAATGGGTACACTGTCACTTCCTCAAATGTTTACCTTTCTCTGTCTTTTTTTTCTCTTTAAGAGAGGATCTCTCAGCCGAGCAGTGGTGGCGCACGCCTTTAATCCCAGCACTTGGGAGGCAGAGGCAGGCGGATCTTTGTGAGTTCGAGGCCAGCCTGGTCTACAAAGTGAGTCCAGGACAGCCAAGGATACACAGAGAAACCCTGTCTTGAAAAACCAAAAAAAAAAAAAAAAAAAAAGAGGATCTCTCACTGACTACGCTCAAAGCTCAAATGACATTTTCCTAAATACGTACGGGTGTTTTACTTGCATGCATGTCTGTGTACAACTTGTGTGCCTGATGCTCACCTGGCTGTCAATTCTCTGGAGTTATAGACAGTTATGAGCCACAATCCCTGGAAACAGGATCACAGAGGATTATGAGCTCCCATGTGGCTGCTCGGAATTAAACCCAGGTCATGTAGAAAAGCAGCCAGTGCTCTTAACTGCTGAGCCATCTCTACAGAAAAAAAAAAAAATAATAATAATACTTTAAACTGAATTTCAACACAACTGTGTTACACTGCCAATACACTCATCTGCCCGCATATTCTGTTGTCTATGACCGTACCACTGAAAGCATTTCATCATAACTGACTCTTGTCTCAAATGCACTGGTTGAGTGGAAAAAAACAAAGCAAAACACTTTACTGGTCACACTTTAAAACTCATTCCCTGAGGTTGGATTGCATCTAAACCCTCACTCATTTGCCAGTACTGCCTTCAGATACATCTTAAGTTCATTTACTAAAAACTCTCCCAATTCTTCAAGCCTTTCAAAGCTTCACTTTTTCCAGATATGATTATACAACAGAGCAGTAAGTTTTTAAAATGTTCAGGCCTAAAAGGGGGATGAGTTTTGTATCTTTTTTAATGGAGACAGTTTTAAAATACAGTTTGGGCCAGTCATTAGCCAAAGTGAGGTATTCTGCTGTTAGACTTGATGAGAAATGTGTGTCTTCTTCAGTAGTCTAACTGAGCTCTTTTTTTCAAAAGGCTGCTGAGCTCCTCAAGCTCCTTCTGACCAGCATTCTTTGCAAGGAGTTCGGTGCTGTGTAGAAGTGGCAGCAACAAACAACTGAATAATTTGGGAAGGAAGATTCTCTTGCATTTATTTGTTTGTTTGTTTGTTTATATGGGTATTTTCCCTGTATGTATGTCTATGTGAGAGTGTCACATCTTCTGGAACTGGAGTTCCAGACAGCTGTGAGCTGCCATGTGGGTGCTGGGAATTTAACTTCAGTCCTCTGGGAGAATAGCCAGTGCTCTTAACCGCTGAGCTCTCTCTCCAGCCCCCTAAATGTATCTTGTCCCCCAATCCCCTGAGAGCTGAGGGTTGAACTCAGGCCCTTCTACCACTAAGCTGGGTCCCCAACCCTGGTTTTCTTGCATTTTAAGCCATCACTTTCACTGTCACCTCTGCCACACTGCAATGTCACTTGAAGAGGATCTCATTGTCAAATCCTCTTAAGCATATGTGTCCATTTGAAAGGCTGGCTGTTACAACTGAACAGTTTCCACAACACCAGTAATTAGCTTTTAAAAAGTTTTTTTAACTTGTCGTGCATGGTCACACACTTTTAATCTCAGCATACAGGAGGCAGAGGCAGGCAGATCTCTGTTGAGGTCAAACTGGTCTAAATAGAGAATTCTGGGAAAGCCAGGGCTACATAGGAAACTATTTCACTTTTTAAAATAAAAATAACTTGAAAAAAAAATTTTTACATTTTTTGGGGGGTGTTTGTATTAGTGCATAGGTATCCCTACAAAGACCACAGGGTAAGTAACTAGCATTCCTGAATCAGTTCTCTCCTTCCGCACATGGATTTCAAAACTCAAACTCAGATGGGCAGGCTTGGGGGCAAGCACCCTCACCCACTGAGCTGTCTCTCTGACCCAAGCTTTAAAATGTTTATCATTAACCATGAAGTAGCCACCCTATACAATTAAGTTAATGAAGCCTTGGGCCAGTGAGATGGTTCAGTAGGTTAAAGCCACCATGCCTAATACACATATACACAAATAAATATAAAAATCAAAATATTGTAAAACCTTTTTGTGAGGGAACAATTTTTCAGATTTCTTTCATTGTGTTCTAAGGAATACAGTAAGAAAGAATTACGTTGTTTGCCCAATACCAAATCTAAATTAGTAAAAATATCTAGAAACAAAAACCAGTAAAAGATATAGACATGAGAGGGGGTTTATTGGAGGAAGTGGCTCATACAATTATTGCACAGAGACTGAGAAATCTCACGGGCTGTCCGCAAGTAGATGCCAGTAGCACGACTTAGTTCAAGCCCAAAGACCGAGGAACCAGTGAAGCTAATGATGTAATGATGTGGCTTAAAGCCAGAACCATTAGTGTAACCATTTTGCTGTATGGTCAACAGCAAAAGAAAACTGTCCTAACTTTCAGAAAGACTAACTTACCTGCTATGTTTGTCCCTGACAGGCCTCAACCTACTGGATGGTGTACACTCGTACTGAGACAGCTCTTCCCTTACAACAATCTCCTCTGGAAAACTCACATAAATATCCTAAATAATGCTCAATCGGGATTTTTGGTATTCACTACATTAACATGATACAACTACCATACACAGGAGCACAGATGTTCTGAGCCCTTCCACACTATTCTGCTTTCTGCTCTATATACAGCCTTTGCTTTTTGCTACAGGAATACAGGGATCGAGGTTTTCAGAAATCTGGCTTCCACAATTTCAACATTCAAGATTTTACTCTTAGCTGGACGGGGATGGCGCACGCCTTAAATCCCAGCACTTGGGAGACAGAGGCAGGCGGATCTCTGTGAGTTCGAAGCCAGCCTTGTCTACAAAGGGAGTCCAGGACAGCCAGGCTGTTACACAGAGAAACCCTGTCTCAAAAAACCAAAAAAAAAAAAAAAAGAAGATTTTACTCTTTTAGGATTACGACTTTTGAGATTTTACCTTCTAGGACTTCACCATTCACTAGACATGTGGGAGTCCATCTGTCAGGGTTATGCCTAACACCATACATTTGTCCTTTCCCACAGTCCAAGCAGTCTGCCTTTCCTCCCACATGAACACTGAAAGTCAGTGTCCAACCTGCATTGCTGTCTCACATTTAGATGGTGGTTTCTTAATTGCAACATTTTTTTTAAACTTTCATTTTAGAAATTGGCTCACACATATGAATACTAAAAGTACCAACAAGTTCAACCAGGAAAACACCATTTCCAGTTCCAATATCAAGCACTGAGGCGTCCAATGGGATCTTGTGTTTCTGCATCCACCTTATTAGTCGGTTCATACTCTCTTCCCCAAACCTGTTAGGAACAGAATACAAAGAACAGGTATACAGCAAAAGTTACAACTATATTCCCCTTAAGCTGTTTATACCATATGCTCACTTACATCTTTATTAAAAAAATGAGTCATAGTACTTGTAACTGTTTAAGCTTTATCTTTACTGTTATTTAGGAGATTACATCTCTAAAAATGGAATACTCAAGGTATTATATACCCACATATAACTATATAGGAATACATACTTATAAACACACATACTCTATCTACATCAGCACTAATCCTTAAAAATGTTGTCCTAATAATCGCCTTCTTGGACATCAGCAAATGTTGGTACTTCAGAATTTCATTACTCACGGAAAAATGACAACTATGGAATGAAAGTAACTTCCTAGATTGAATCCAATTTAATTCTAGGTCAATAAAAAAGAAAAGAGGTATTTTAAAACTGGCACTGAAGCCAGATTCAAGCAGAGGCAGGTGGATCTGAGTTCGAGGCCAGTCTGGTCTACAGAGCAAGTTCCAGTACAGTCACAGCTACACAGAGAAACCCCGTCTTAAAAAAGCAAAAAACAAAAACAAAAAAAGATAAAAAGCAGAGACACAGTTTTGTTTTGTTCTGTTTTGTTTTTTTGAGACAGGGTTTCTCTGTATAGCTCTGGCTATCCTGGACTCACTTTGTAGACCAGGCTGACCTCAAACTCACAGAGATCCGCCTGCCTCTGCCTCCCGAGTGCTGGGATTAAAGGCGTGCGCCACCACCGGCTGGCTGAGACCCAGTTTAAAGCTGTCACTGAAGCCAGATTCAAGCCACGCTTCTGGAGCGCTCTAGGCTGTGTTCCTTGTTGTAAGTGCACACACTCATGCTCCTTCACCCCCACCCAAACAATTCCTCAGCCTAACTCACCAGACTTCTCCTGTATCTCCATATTCTTGGAATGTTCTCAGTTCTCTCTCATAAACAGCATCCCAGCTACATAAACAATAAAATGTGAAGCAAGAATCTTAAATCAAATTGTATTTTGTATAGTAAATGAATATTTCCAATGTATTACATGGCTACTTACAATGGCCTTCAATATTATTAGTGTTATCAATAAGTGCATATAGTTCAATTTTGTAAACATCCTTTGGTTAAAAGAATACAAATTAAGGGCAAACAGAATAAATTATACAAATATTTATACTCATCTCATGAATAACTGTATATATACATTTTAGCTTAAATAAAGAGGTGGAGAAGATGGGAGGGTGGGACCAGAAGGGGGAGCTGGGAGAGTATTGCCATTGATGTAACTTGAAGAAATAAAAAATAAAGAAAATAAAGAAAAAAAAAAACCTGGAAATGTTCCCACATCTGAATCTTCATGACTGACAAGCAAACCTCTCCACACCTTCCCTCCAATGGGTCAAAGTATAAAGTTTGTTTCAAATGAAAAATTATTTTAAGATATTGTACAAAGCTACCTACAGGCTAATGTATAAGGTCTGTGTATGAAACAAACACATTTTTGTGATTTTTATCCCCAAGGTATCTCATTGTATATAGGCAAAGAATCTGAAATTAATTAATTAATTAATTTTTTAAAAAAAGAGGCAACTGTCCAAGAGTCTCTAAGCCCCAGATCCAAGTCCAAAACTGAACTGCACAAGCTGAGTTTGTTACTCCAAATTTGATCTTCAGTGTGCAGATACAGGATTTTCTAACCAGTAGGTCATGGTTTCTCACAATGAACGTAGCCAAGATAAAATGGGCTTAAAATTAAGTGCTAAAACAGTCTCTGCCTCTCCCTGTATTCTGGCTCTACCATTAAATCTTCTCTTAATCCTTAAAACTGCAACCTCTCCCCGTTTTTTTCCTCTCCTCTGCTTTCTCTTCCTATTTCATCTCTGCAATCCCTGCTTCCTCCCCCAAATTTCCTCTCATCCTAAACCCTATTCGCCACACTCTCTATATTCTAATCCATTAATTTCTGAGCTTTACCGTAGAGCTCCTACCATCTATCTCCCTAGCTCCCAGTTTAGAGTATCCTCCACTCCGACCTCCCCCAGCTCCCGGATCTCACAGCTCTCCCGGGACCTCTCTCGGGCCATTGTAGGGTTCGTTGCCCAATCCTCGCCCCCTTTTCCCCAAGCCAGTTTCCAGACCCCTACACCGGCTCCCCAAGGACCTTGGAGAGGCTTGAATCCCTTGAAAGAGGTCTGACCGCCCCCACGCGCACGCTTGGGATCTTGCCCCTTAAGCCCCCACAGGTGCCCTCCACCCTCCTCCCTAAAGCCCCCTCTCAGAGTGGGGAGTAGGGGGATGCCATCTCCTTCTGGGCCTCAGGCTCCCGCTCACCCTCCGCGCCACACTCACTGCTCTCGTGTCCCCAGCGCCGACGGGACGAAGTCACACGCCACGGGACTGCCCTCTCGAGATCGCGCGGGGACCACAGCACAGCTGTGGCTCTCTGCTTTCGCGTTCATGTCGCTAGGCGCCTACTGGGCTGTCGCGGCCGCCATAGAGACGCCGCTGGAGCAGACGGGTTGCGCGGGCATGGCCTCTCTAGGCAAGAGGAGGCCGTCTCTCTAATGCTCCAGACCACAGGCGTTGGGACTGCCAGAGAGAACCTAGGCTGTTTAGAGGCCGCCTAGAGTGCATGCAGTTCAGGTTAAATAGGCCCAGAGAACCCTCCAGCCAACATCTCATGCATCCCTTACTCTCTAGTTCTCAAAGTGACCAAATCTGGGTACTGCTGTTTGTAAGTCATCCTTCAAAATAATGCACTTTGGAAAACAAGCTGTCAGAAGCCACAAAAACGCCTGAAACCCACAGCACTTAGTCTCCTCTCTCTACCGAAGCAGATCTTCAAAGTGGGTAGGGCAGCCCATCACATGACTGGCTCCCGACCAAAAGACTTAATTTCATTTTAGGCTAGAATTATGAAAAGTGACTTGATGTAACCGGCTGACCCTTTAAGAGTTTATGGCCAACGAAATGAGTGCCCTAGGGCCACCTACAGCACACCACCAGCCATGGAGTTATGATAAAATGAGTAACAGAATGCTAGGGTATCTCAGTAGGACTTGCTCTATCCCCAGAGAGGCATCTAAGCCTGTCCAAGTCTCAACCTCTGGATGCTTTAGTTTGTTCACAGTAGTGTGCTCAAAATAAAAGGTAACTTGTTCTTCAAGACTGTGTGAACCTGAGATGTCTTCTGCCTATTGGTCTGACTACAGTCAGTTGTTCTACAATATAATACAAAAGATCTTGGGTCAAGGGCCTAGGATCTTTTCTGTACTAGCCATGAAATACTCAAATGGACATGGTCCAATGTCTAGGCAAGGATCTCAGAGGCTCCTAGCAAGCTGCCTTCCAAGAAAACTTGTTTCCAGGGCTACATTTGTGTTGACTTCGCAGACAGTAGCCGGATAACAAATCCTTTGAGGCCAATGGCAACAAGAGCTGCCCTCCCAATTTGCAGTTCATCTTCTTCTATACATGGTATTCCAAGATCTTCTGACAAAGAATAAAGTAAAGGGCAGATGGAAATCCGTGTACATAGTGATTAAAGAACTCAAGAAAGAGTGTGAGTAACCTCATTACAGAACAATAAAACCACCGGATACCACAGCCAATTAGTTGCTGCCCTGGGCAAGTAGCTGTTTTGATCTTTTCTAGACTCTAGATGCTACAGAAAGCAAGCCCAAGTTTGATGGCCTGGGTCTTTAAAAGTTTTAGCTTCTAATTAAGAAGCATCCATGAAAGATAAGCCTGTCTTCTTAGCCTAGTGTCTTGCCAACATTTAAGATGTTTCACTCTGTGTGATGAAAGCTATAAGCAGTTGTTGGTATGGAGCCCTGGAGGAAAAAATGGTTTATACCAAGTTTCTTC
Organism: Lophiomys imhausi; assembly: GCA_907164525.1. Classification (NCBI taxonomy): domain Eukaryota; kingdom Metazoa; phylum Chordata; class Mammalia; order Rodentia; family Muridae; genus Lophiomys; species Lophiomys imhausi. The sequence continues at coordinate 6,412,433 of CAJQZJ010004755.1, read as the reverse complement.
CCTGGCTTCAGGAAGGATTATTCTAGCTGCTTAGTGCTGAGGGCTGTGGAGTACCACCTCTGATCACCCAGGGAAACGGGATTCTTGGCTGGGGGAGAAGTCCAATTGGGTAAGCTGCCTAGCACCAGGGAGAAGCAGAACTATAAGAAGGACACAGTACCTCCCACTGAGCACCAGTTACATGAGGTCAAAGGCAGACCTGCAGAACTTGAGGTTGCCATCCTCAGTTTTGTTTTTGTTGTTGTTTGTTTTTGGTTTTTGTTTTTGGTTCTGATCCTTGCACAGTGTGGGAATACAGCTCTATGGGGGCTTGTGGACCATGTTTGCCTTTGTGGACCTTTCCTGTTTGCCATGGAGCATAGGGTTGTGGACCATGCCCCCATGGGACCTGACAACCAGGTTGAGATTGAGCAAAATCTGGGCCCCAATGAAGGTTGGCAGGCTGGTGAGAATATTCTCTCCCTGGTTTTCACCAGCCCTTAAGGGCATATAAACAACCTGAGCTCTGGCTGTAGGTGGGAAGTCACATAAACAGGCCTCTGTTATCTCCCTGGCATGCAAAGAGAGCATCAGATTTTGGCCAACCCTAAGCACACTTCAAAAGAATCCCCTATCGCCCACAAGCTATATATTTCCTCATGATTCACTGCATAAAGGTCACCATCTATTTTCACCAAAGGAGACTGAAGGCTGTCTTTAATTTTGGAGAACTGTAGACTTACCAATGACTGCTCTGGTAGGCTCTGTTTTCATTACTAGCTGCCGCCATAGTAGCCTCTGAGAGCCACGAGCTGAATGGGAAGCTGCCAGGGAATGGGTCCCATCTTCCCACCCTGCTGCTCGCTGCTCGGTGGGCGCTCTCCTTGCCCCCTGCCTGAATGACCATTGGTCCACCCCACTGTGGGCCTGGGCCAGCACCATCACACTCCTTTTTCTGTTTGGCAGCCTGAGGTCTGCCATTTCTCATGACTGCCACCCCGCACTGCACTGCTAGTGTCTAAACCCTAGTTCAGACACTATCAGCTGTTTTAATAAACAACTTATGCTAGAAGTGCTAAAACACTTCATGACTTCATGACGGTGAGATTTTTCCTCCGTCTGTCTTTTTTGAGCTGGAACACTTAACTGTGTGCCCAGAATGCAGAGATTGGGACCCTGAGTCTCTGTCGAGGTGCACTCAATTCTGATTGTCATGTGAACTCCTCCATCCCGTATTCTGCTGGCCCTGACCAGGGAATCTGGAACAGAGGCTGAACAGCAGGTGGTGACCTTTGCTCCTCCACCCCCTGACCAAAACCAAACCAAAACAAAAAAAAATTAATGAAACAGAGGCCATATAACTCCATGGCCTGTCATCCCCTGCCTTCTACCACTCAACATCTTTACTGTCTCTGTGATTCAGTCACTAAAACAAACAAAAACCCAGGATAAAATCCCAAAGAGCTCTGCCCCATGTTGGGCGCCAATTGTAGTGTATATACCCTCCAGTTTCAGAGTTGTCTGGTGAGGAATGGGTAAGAGCTGAGTGGTGCTGTGGGGAGCAACGTTCAGTGCTGGTGTGTGTTCTGGCAGATTGGCGGTGATGAGGAGATTCCAGTTCAGGGAGGTGAGATTGGGTCCCACACAGTACTGCTGCATTCTGGCAGAGTCAAAAAAATACCCTTCCCAGTGGCAAAATGACTCCAAAGCTGCTACTTGGTGAACTTTTTTTTTTTTTGGTTTTTCAAGATAGGGTTTCTCAGAGTAGCCCTGACTATCCTAGACTCACTTTGTAGACCAGGCTGGCCTTGAACCGGCAGAGATCCACCTGCCCCTGGCTCCCGAGTGCTGGGATTAAAGGCGTGTGCCACCACCTTTATTAAAACTTTATCCACAAAGTTCTTATATCTCCCATGGTTCCCTAAAATCTATGTGCACACCCCTGAGATGGATAATGGTCTTTTTTTTTTTTTTCCAAAACAGCCTGTACCTTTCTTTTTAAGTGTGGGAATTGTGAGTGGGGCTTGGCCAAAATCAGAAGCTGTCTTTGCATGCCAGGGAGATAATAGAGGCCTGTTTACGTGACTTCCCACTTGTAACTAGAGCTCAGGTTGTTTATATGCCCTTAGGGCTGGCGAAAACCAGGGAGAGAACATTCTCACCAGCCTGCCAACCTCCGTTGGGGCCCAGATTTTGCTCAATCTCAACCTGGTTTGTAAGATCCCATGGGGCCATGGTCCTCAACAGGAAAGGCATGGTTCACAAGTCCCCACATGGCTCCTCTGAAATTATGCTTCCCAGAGTCCTTGAGCACTTCGCATTTGACAAATCCAAGATCAAGGGCAGAGCTTTCCCTTCTCTGACCACACAACACTCAGTACCAGAGAACACACTTCTAGAAAAGCCCACCTTATTCCCCTTTCCCACTTCTGCTCTGATGTAAGCATTTGAAAGGGGATGGTGGAACTCATTTCTTTAGTTAGATTCCCATGTTTTGAGGTATCACTGTGGGCAAGTTCTTGAACTTACTACCCAGGTCAGCTTATGCAGCCTATATTACAACAACCATAATAGTTGCACCTATCACAGCTAGAGAATGAAAATGAGATTAGTCCAGTCAAATTCTGCCTGTCTGACACATGAGAAATGGTCAGTAAATGTAAGTTCTGTTTTTGCACCTATAAAATGGGGCTTAGGAAGATGCTGCTTCAGAGAGATGTCAGCAACTCTAAGTGAATACACTATACGTTTAAAGAGCTTAGAAAGGGCCTGGCATGTAGTCAAGGTTCAGAAAATGTCAGCTCTTGCCTTTATTAAGGATGAGCATCTTTGATCCAGTTTGCTTTCCTAGTGTGATAAAATACTGACCAAAAGCATCTCATCCAGGAAAGGGTCTATTTGTGATACAGGTTATATAACCCATCGCTGAGGAAAACCAAGGTAGGGACTAAAGCAGGAGCTTGAAGGCAAGAACTGAAGCACAGTCCATGGAGGAACACCTACTGGATTGTTCCCCAGTCCCTGTTCATAGAGTAATAATAACACACAGTAAGCATGTAATGAATTTTTAAAAGCAAGAGTTTGGCCAGGCAGTGGTGGCATGTGCCTTTAATCCCAGCACGCAGGAGGCAGAGGCAGCTAGATCTCTGAGTTCAAAGCCAACCTGGTCTACAGAGTGGGTTCCAGGACAGCCAGGCCTACACAGAAAAAAACTTGTCTCAAAAAACCAAGAGAGAAAAAGAATAGAGAGGAGACAGGGAGGGAGTGTCTGGAGGCATAGGGGAGGGTATCAGTTTAGGTTCATTGAATTTAAGGTATCGAGGGAAATCCAGACAGCTAGAATTTAAAAAATTGGAGCTGGGACAAAAGGCTAAATATCCTAGACCCACATGCCCAAGGATGGCACTGCCCATATGAGTTGAACCCTCATACTTCAGTTACCGATCAAGAAAATGTCCCACAACCATGTTCAGGGGCCAATCTGATAGAGGCAAATCCTCAATTATGATTCCCTCTTCCCCAGGTAAGTTTAAATTTGTGTCAAGTTGACAAATACCAGCTAGCATGATCAGTAATCCAAAAATTTAAAGCCCACACAACTCCAAAATCTGAAATATTTCTGATCTTAAGTATGCCAGATAAAGATCCCCTAGTCTAGCAGTTCTCAACCTTCTTAGTACTGCAACCCTTTAATACAGTTCCTCAGGTTGTGATGACCCCTTTTGTTGTTTAATGTGTTATGATTGTTTGTTGTGGTCTAGAGTAGTTGGTTATAAGTTGTCATTGGTTATTGTTGGGAAGAAATAAAATGAGGGTTGGATTCAGGGATCTCTTTCTTTCTCTCCTCTATTCTTTTTCTCTTTCTCTTTTATGTAATAATAAATTGATGATGATGATAATTTAAGGTTATTTTGTTTAAATCTTACTTTAATGTATATTGATAAAAATTTTTTTTTTTTTTGGTTTTTTGAGACAGGGTTTCTCTGTGTAGCCCTGGCTGTCCTGGACTCACTTTGTAGACCAGGCTGGCCTCGAACTCGCAAAGATCCGCCTGCCTCTGCCTCTCAAGTGCTGGGATTAAAGGCGTGCGCCACCACTGCCCGGCTATATTGATAAAAATTTAAGGTTATTTTATTTATGTATTGTACATAAGAGGTTCATTTACATTATATATATAATTTGTACCTGATAATTCTCATAATTATTTTTATTGTATATAGATTATTAATATCAGAGAAAAAAAAGCAATTTTTAAATTTTTTAACATAAAGGGAAATATGTGGTAGAAGGTATGATTTCTTTAGAAACACGGTTGTGTTGAATGAATGTGGTTTTGGTTTGGTCTCAAGTATGGGATATGAAGGTGCTTTGTCCAATGCTGAAAAACAGACTCATGAAAGGGACGTCTAAAACATCCTGCTGGAAGTGTGCTTGATGCTTTGACAGCCGGAAACTGTCATATGTGGGGAACATACTTTTTGCTGGAAAACATCCTTTGATAGACTCCTTGGAGAGAGAGTAATCTTGGCTAACAGGAAGTACCTTGCACAGAGGGCGTGAGGTTGGCCAATTGGAAAGCATCCTTGTGAAGAGTTATAAATGGAGGCCCCGGAAATGTGGAAGGGCTTTTTGCTTGGCATCGCTTCCCATCACTACTTTCCATTGCTGCTTCACTTTGAAAAGACTCCAGACAATGGTTTGACAGAATTTGCTGCTACTGAGACTTACTGAAGATCTCGGCCTAGGTTGGGCTGAGGCTCAGTCAGACCCCTTTTGGGGCCTCGAAAGCTGCTGCTTCTTTGGTTATCCTTGCTGGTGCTCCTGTTAGCTGTGTTTCTGTTGCTGCTTGATTTGGCTGGACTGCTGATGAGTCGCAGTCTTTATGACTGAAGAGGTCTACACTCTGTCTCTAATAATATTCTTTCTCGTGTACCTCAGGTCAGTGGGTTGGAGGGTGTATAGTGATATTAAAATAAATAATTTAAAAGTATGCCTTCAACTCCCAACCATAAAATAATTTCATTGCTACTTTACAACTGTAATTTTGCTACTGTTATGAATTCTAATGTAGATATCTGGTATTCGACCCCCAAAGGGGTCATGACCCATAGGTTGAGAACCACTGCCTTAGACTGTAATGACTTCTAGTTTAACCTTTTGCCTCATTTCCAACTTTTCCTTTTGGTTGCCTGGCTTTCCCTTGATACCTTTAATTCAATTACATTAAACACATGCCTTCTCCCATGCTTCCAGACCGCCCCCCCCCCAACTCCTTTATTTTCAAGACAGGGTTTCTCTGTGTAGCCCTGGCTGCCGTGGAACTCACTCTGTAAACCGCACTGGCTTCAAAATCAGCGATTTGCCTGCTTCAACCTCCTAAGTGCTAGGATTAAAGGTATGTGTCACTACCACCCAGCCAGACCCTCTCTTTTAAAAAATTTCTTACATGCTTATTATGTATGCAAGCCTCATGCACACACACATACCCACGTGCGCTCACATTGGTGTGTGTGTGCGTGTGTGTGTGTGTGTGTGTGTGTGTGTGTGTGTGTGTATACATTGTGTGTTTAGAGATCAGAGGACAACCCTCAAGAGTCCGTTCTCTTCTTCCACCACATGGAAGTATTAAGATTAAAGGCAGGCAACAGCAACCCAACACATCTCCATTCCCCTACAGCAACCTGCTGATAGAATGAAACCCTCTTCCTTTGAACACCACACTTTTTCACCCAACATTTACTCAACAGTTACAAATTGGGCAGGATCTACATGCCTGGCATTATTTTATATGATGAAAATGCAACAACAGCAAGCAAATAAAACATGAATCCTTCATGAATTTCACAATAGACTAGCAGAGGAAAAAAGACACCAGGAAAATGGTATACAAAATTGAGATGCTAGACTGTGATAGAAGTTTGTCTTGGTTAGCTGTGTCAACATGACACATCCTAGAATTATCTGGGAAGAGAACCTCCACTGAGAAATTGCCTAGTCAGATGGGCTTGTTGGGCACAACCATGGGGGATTGTCTCCATCATGTCAGAGAAAAAAAACCAATCCTCACTTCATAATGAGAGTCCTGGAAACTCAGAATGGCAAAAGTGGACCACTTTATTTTGCAACGGTGAAAACTCCCATGTCAGCCTAGGATGGCAAATCTAGTAACTGAGTGTAGAGTACTGACTACAAACCCTAATGAATGGCCTTTCCTTCTTCTTTTGAATAAGTAGCAGGATACAATGTTAATAACATAAACCATGTACGAATTTATCTCCATGTTTTATATCCTGCTTATTTTAAAGCTTATCCAAGACATGACTTCATAGGTAAGTTTGACTGTTGGTGATTTTCTACTCTACACTCACAGTTTCAGAGGGTAGTTTATTAAAGTTTGGGTGTGGAGGGACTAGATAGACGTCTTATCAGGCATTAGCAAGGGTTTAATGCTTTCTGTTCATGTCTAGCTGGATGTAAGCTGGCTTGAGACACCTTTGAAAAGTGAACCATCAGATTTTATTTCAGGTAATTGTTAATTGATGTAGGAGGGCCCAGCTCTTTGTGGGTAGTACCTAGACGGGTGGTCCTAAACTCTGTAAGAAAACTAGCTGAGCTGGAAAGGACTGCTGTTGGAAAATTAGGTTCTCTTTCACAAGGAATAGTTCCTGGAGATGTGAGCTGGGAACTGTTAATGGAAAACTTTCCCAGCAGCCAGGCTAAGCCAATCAGTCCTGCAAGAAGGGATCTGGGTGCACCTGGGGTAGGCATAAAACAGTGAACTATGCAGTTTTCCAGGAGACCAAAATTCCAGGCAGAGGAAACAGCAAATGCAAAGGCACTATGACCTTGAACTTTCAGTGCTTCCATAAAGCAAAAGGGCTACTACTGTAGTTGAAGTCGAGTAAACCAGGGTAGCAGAAGCAGGAAATACAATCAGAAATTGGGGGTGGGGGTGGGGGTGGGGGTGGGGGCGGGGTGGGGTGGGGTGAGAGGTGTCTGTCAGTGTAAGGTTTGGAGCCTGGCCAAGTACAATTGACACCTTTTTTTAAAACACTATCATGACCATTTCATTGGCTGTCTTGAGAATATGTTTGGCAGGTTAACAGCATCACTTCATTACCTTGACATTTTGGACTAGTTAATTCTGTTATAAGGCCTTTCCTGAGTTTAGCTCCTTCCCCTGGGTTTGGCATTGGAAAATATCTTCTAACAATGTCAAGGGTCCCTTAAGGGCAAAATTGCAACCAACTGGGACTCTCTCAGAGAAGTTACCCGTTACTGTAACCAGGAGAGAGATGATGGTGCTTTGGATCAGGGTGGCAGGTGTGCTGGTAATGAATTGTTGGATGCTGTATATTTTGAAAATCATTTTGATCTGATGTGGGCATCAGGAGAAAAGAAGTTGTCAAGGTTGACTGCAAAGGATTTTGACTTGAGCAATTGTCAGAAAGTTTTATTTGCTGAATTTGGGGAAAGAGTGAGAAGTAGCTTTGTAGGGAAATCAGGAAGCCAGCTTGGAACACTGAAGACTCAACAAGTTACAGAAGAATTATTTTCTTCCCTGCATTCCTTTTTTCCTAACTTTCATAGTTTAGTTTTCACTGCTACTTATTATTTGTTTTTTATCTTCTATGATTTTCGCCAAACTTGTGGGGTTTTGTTTTTATTGTTTGTTGAAACAGGTCTCTATGTAGCTTTGGCTGGCCTCGGACTTGCAACCCTTCTGCCACTACACGGCTTATATTTGAACTCTTTTTGAATCCAGAATCCAATCGTTTTACCAGCTCCACTAACTTCTGACCAAAATTCGCCTGTCACTACACCAGTCAGGATTACTGTAGATCGCCTTAGCTCTTCCACCTCTCCTAGGCATTAGTCACAACCAGGGAGGCAAAGTGGTCTGTTCAAGTTTAAATTATGCTGCTCCCATGACAAATCCCAAACTGTTCAATTGCTTGAATCATTTCTGGTCTTTCATCCGTGAGATTCATTTAAAGAATGAATTACTGGATTAATAATAAGGCTATACAGACAGCCTACATGGAAGGGCACATGGAACAGAAAATGCCGGGTCTCTTTGAGCTGGAATCCTTAATATCTGTGTCCTCTTCTGGGGCAGCTTGGGAGACTCCATTTCCCAGGATGCCCAGCGGCGGGGTGTCCGGAAGGCTGAGAGCCCTGCGCGGGGCATGATGGGGGAGGTGGAGATTTCCATCATGGCGGCTTCCATTTCGGGCTACACCTTCAGCGCTGTGTGTTTCCACAGTGCCAACAGCAACGCCGACCACGTAGGTGCCGGGCCCCCTGCCTTGGCCGCTGGGGCCTTTGCCCTCCTCCTCGGGCCGGCGCCTGCGGTTAAGCGAGAACCGCTAGAGGCTCGGCCCTCAATCCCGGGGCCAAGCCCAGGAGCTGGTGACCCAGGCGGCTCCCGCCCCCCTCCAGCTCCTGTACTCCGCGGGCCCTTCACTTGGCGCTCTCGGCCTCGGGCGGGTCCTGGCACAGCTGTTCTCAATCCAGCGGACCTGAAGCGCTCGGTCCTGCCAGTGTCAGGAGTCGCCTAGCCAAAACTGGATGCCTACCTCTCGCTGAGAGTCGGGCTTCCAGACTTGGGGAGAGCCCTGGGTCGGGATGGAGTTGAGAGATCAGGCTTCTAATCTAGAAGGAGAGGAACCAAGTCCTGCCCGCCGCCTTCAGTGGTTGTCGTGACTGTCACTGTTCATACTTATCAGATGTGGTTGTATTTTCTTCAGCCCAGTGGGAAATGGAGAATGTGAACAGGCGCGTTAGGTGCAGGGTCTGTTTGCACTTCTTCGAAGTTACATGTTTTGTTCCTCAGTGAATGTTCTAATCCTCGAAACTAGTCTTCAAGGAAGTGACAGGCCCACATAAGAGCAATCAGAAATGTACAGGCAGGCCATGGAGTCCATAGGAGCAAAGTCTCTTTTCGAGTGTCTATTTTATGAATTACCTTTCAGTGCCACTAACCTCTGACTGGAAATTCTTTGTGATATAGATGCTTTTTACAGGACATAATTAATTTGCCCACTAATTGGGGATTTTTTAAAATGATGTTATTTGTGAACGATTTAAATTGATTAAATAAGAGAGTGTGGACTTTTTGTGGTTATCATTACATAACACCGATAGCTGGAGGGAAATTTGGGTTTGGTTTGATGTCAGCAATCTTCGATTCCATTAATAAAAACTAATTCTGAGAGGTGATTCCATTAGTAAATTGAATGAGATGCATTTGCTGTTCTTTTAATCTCTGCAGTGTTGATGGTAGAGATTACTGATAGGAATATATTCAGCATAGTCTTTTTTTTTTTTTCAGAGACTTCTCTGAACAGTAGCCTTTGGTATTGCAGGCAGCTACTTAATAATGTAAGTGGATGTGATACTCCTAATGTCCATGGACTATAGTTATGAGTTCAGGAATACTTTTTTTTGTTTGTTTGTTTTGTTTTTTTTTTTTTTTCAAGACAAGGTTTCTCTGTGTAGCCCTGGGTGTCCTGGACTCACTTGTAGACCAGGCTGGCCTTGAACTCACAGAGATCCACCAGCCTCTGCCTCCTTATTGCTGGGATTAAAGGCATGTGCCACCATGACCAGCAATTACAGACAGCTGTGAACTGCCATGTGGGGTGCTGGGATTTAAACTAGGGTCCTTTGGAAGAGCAGCCAGTGCTCTTAACCACTGAGCCACCTCTCCAGCCCCAGGGATGCTTCTTTACTCCTTTTTATAGAGTACCTCAGAATATCTTAGTTTATAGGCAAGATTATTATAAGGATAAGAAACTTGGATAGTATTTCTAGAAACTGCTGTAGTCCTATTTCTTCAGTTGTTTTTAATTCTTTGTTGTTGTTGTTTTGAGATAGTATCATATAATCAAGGCTGGCCCTGAACTCCTGATCCTCCTACCTCCAACCTCTTACATGATGGGATTTCAGTGGTATTCCATTACACCCAGCTTTAGGTTGCTAATCATTTAATAGCAATCTCCTTACCATATATTTTATGTTCATCATGAGGGTAGAAACTTATACAAGACCAATAGTTTGCATTGTATTTTATATGATTATACTCTTTTCTATTAATCTTAACCACAGTTATGGATGTGGAATACTAAAAAGTAATGTCAGTCTTAATGTTGAAGAACCAAGAATTTACTTTGGTAAGATACATTTGTTTTGTCTAAGAAAATTAATCTAAAACCAAAATTATTCTGTAGAGTTTAGGTTAGCAAACATTTTTGAAAAATTTTTATGAGATTACAATACAATTACATTATCTCTCCCTTTTTTTCTCTCCAGACCACCCCGCCCCATATACCCTTCCTTGCTCTCTCTCAAATTCATGGTCTCTTTTTTTAATTAATCATTATTTCATGCTTATATTTTATATGTATGCATATATATCCCTAAATATAACTTCTTGACCTGTATAACGCTACTCATATGTATAAATTCAGGGCTGACCATTTGTTTTAGATAACTAATTGGTTTGTTCTTCCCTGGGGAAGACTCCCACTCTCAGCATTCTTTAGTTACCTGTAGTTCTTTTTGTAGGGTTCAGTCTTGTCCACTTTGGCCTGTCTATCTGTGTATGTCATCCTTGTTCAGCTCATGTTAGGCAGTCATGTTTGTGAGACTTCATGTGCATAGCTTTTGACAGTCTCATGACAGCAAATATCATGATCCTATGGCTTTTACAGTCTTTCTGCCCCCCTTTTCCCCAATGTTCCCTGAGCCTTAGGTGTGGGAGTGTTTTGTAGATATATCCATTAGGACTGTGCTCCACAACTCTGCATTTTGATTGGTTGTGGTTTTGTGTGTAGTGTCCATCTGTGGCAGAGACGTTTCCTTAATGAGGGTAAGGACTACACTTAGTGAGTATAAGGACAAATGTTTAGATTGTTGTTAGGGATTATGCTGGTTTAGTAAAGTGGTGGTTGATACATGCTTCACTAGCACTGAGAGGTTGGTTAGATATCTGGTGCAGGCCATGATTTTCCTCTTATTGAACAGATCTTGAGTCCAATTAGCTGGTGGTTACTGCCAAAGTATGTGTGCAACTACCGTACCCTTAGGGTTATTGTGCCATTCTGATTGTTGATGTGGTACATAGGTGCCATATCTAGGTAGGACTGTTGGTTGCCTCCTTCCTTTGGAAGCTTGTATGGTGCCGTCTGGTACCATAAAAGCTAGTCCTTCCAGAGGGTGGATTCAGGTCAGCTCCAGCTCAGGGACCTCTGGAATCAGTTTCTGAAGTGCATGGTGTGTCTTCACCAATAGGGACTTCTTGTGCCTCTTGGAGGCAAACAAGGGCACTAGCAACAGATTGTATGTTTTAAGAGTCTCTTGGATAGCCCTGACAAACAACTCAAAAGAAAGTTTCTTATGTCTGATGTTGGGGTATTCAATTCTGCTATTGTAAGGAGGGAACAAGTGTAGACCATGAACAAATGAAGTGACTGTGTTCTAATAAGAACTTATTTATAGCACTGAAATTTGAGTGGCCAATGATCTTAACATTTCATGGGACATCTGTTTTAATTTTTACAACCATTTGAACATGTGGAAACCATACTTACCTTGCAAGTTGTGCATTAACAGAGTTGGGCCTGTGATTTGCCTCTTCTTGTGGTTCTCCCCCCCCCCCCCAAAGACAGAGTTTCTTTGTGTACCCTTGGCTATCCTGAACTCATTCTGTAGACCAGGCTGGTTTTGAACTCGAACTTACAGAGATTGGCCTTCCTCTACCTCCCAAGTGCTGGGATTAAAGACATGCACCACCAAGTCTGACTTACAGTGGTTCTTTTTAATGGTGTGACCCTTTAATACAGTTCTTCATGTTGTGGGAACCCCCAACCCTAAAATTATATTTGTTGCTATTTCATAACTATAATTTGCTACTGTTATGAATTGTAATGTAAATATCTGATATGCAGGGTATCTGATATGTGACCTCAGTGAAAGGGTTATTCAACTTTCTAAAAGGGTTGTAACCTACAGGTTAAAGACCACTGATGTAATAGTTACTCAGATAATCCAGAGCAGTGATAAATAAACATTCCTAGTTAACTTTAGAATGTTTTAATGTCATGTGAAGGTTTTTGTTTTGTTTTGTTTTTGAGACAGGGTCTCTCTATGTGGCCCTGGCTATCATGGAACTCCCCATGTAGACCAGGCTGGCCTTGAACTCAGATCCACCTGCTTTTGCCTCACCAGTGCTAGAATAAAAGGTGTGTGCTACCATGCCCAGCTCTATGTGAGTTTTATCATTGTTTCTCATGCTAAGGATTATTGTGGTTACTAGGGAAATGCAAAACAGTTAAATATGGATTTCAGTAAATAACGTTATGTAATATTTAAGATATACTAAAAAACTTATTTGAAATTTATCTGAAATTCAAATTTGACTGGGTGCTACGTAATTGCTTATTCCGGGAAACCTCATCTCTAGAACATAAGGAATTTATAGCTAAATTAAGAATTTAAAGTTCTGTGGTAATAGTATATTGTTTGTTTAGTTTTTTCATTTGGTCAATAAAACTCAATTTTTTATTTTGTAGTGAGAACTCATAATTGATAAGAGAAGTTTATTTAGTGTTTCTCATCCTCCTACGTCAGCCTCCAACATATATCCTACTGTCCTGGACCACCATAACAAGTTAGTCAATATTTCTCAAATGAGTAATCATAGACATCTGCTTTAAGTCTGAGGAGATTCTTCTGTCTTTTTCCCTGCAGTGCTGAGGATTGAACCTTGGTATCCTACCACTGAGCTACATGCATCCCCAACCCAAGACTTGTTTTCATAAAGGAAATCTATACATTAATCAGATTTAAAGAATGCTTTAAGTGGGTAATTGGGAAATTTGGGGTACTTCATCATCTCTTTTGGGGCTCTTGACAGTGCTATGGTCAAACCCAGAGCATCATATTTCCCAGTGAGTTCTCTGCACATCTAGCAAACACTCCCCCAAGTCAAATACAAAAGTAAGGCCACAAAGTATCTATCTGTCTTGCTTCCTTTACCTCCACATAGTGCTTGCAACTGGAAAGGTTTTTAAACTGGGAGGCTTTTGTGGCTTGTTTGATGAATCAGCATAGAATGGAGGATTATGGAGAACAGACCTTGTTGCAGCAGAATTTATGCAATCAGTATTTGGTGAACAGCAACTGAAGGGCAGCAGTCCTACAGTAAACAAGCACAGGTACCTGCTCCTGAGCTTATACTGTAGCCCGGCATTGATTAGTCTGTAAGCCCATGACATGGCAGATAATGAGAAGACGGATGGAGGCAGGGTATAGGGACAGAGTGCCTGGCAGATGTTATTTCCTATATGTTAGTCAGGCAAAACCTCTCAGATGAGGAGCCCTTTGAGCAAAAGGAAGGAGTAAGCCTTGGGTTATCCAAGAGAGAAATTACAAGACAGCGTATCAGGTTTTCCTCTCTGCAAGGAGGGTTATTTTGGCTCTTAGGGTATGGCTTCAGGAGCCATGTTTGTATTGAACATGGCAGCAAGTGCTCAAACTGGTAATTTTCAAAGGAGTTCTATGTGGATGATGTTGATGTTCTCCACAGATGTAAATAAACTTCTTCACTTCTTAGACAGGAACAAGAAAGAGTGTTGGCTGGAATCCTGATTTCTCAGCCAGCCTGTCCTGTCATTTTCTTTATTCTTTCGTCATTAGTGGTATTTTAAAAGCAATAAATAAGTTATATGAAGTTATATATAACTTTATATGAGCAGCCATGTCATATTTCTGCTTCCTGAGATTGTCTAGCATGCTGTGGGACTGACTAGGATTTAAGTAATGAACTCACCTATAAACAGGAAGACTTGTTGGTTTACTATGATATCTCATTTTAGAACATTTTCTTCCATATGATCTTATTGACTAGACCAGCTTGCTGTGGTCCAGTCACTGGTTTATAAAACAGTGCTTTACATGCCAGGCATATTTGGATTATTGTTAAAATTGATATAAGATATACTATCTTATATCCTCATTTCCTTTAAATTTTAGTTAAAAATATCTTTAAATTTAACCAGCTATTTTCTTCTCTTACTTTAGGAAGGGTTTTTGCTGGGAGAGGTAAGACAAGAGGAAACTTTTAGCATCAGTGACTCACAAATCAGCAACACAGAGTTTCTGCAAGTAATTGGTAAGCTTGTTGTCCTTAGAAATACCTGTGTGTGTCTGTGTGTGTGTGTCTCTGTGTGTGTGTGTCTGTGTGTGTGTGTCTGTGTGTGTGTGTCTGTCTGTGTGTGTGTCTGTGTGTGTGTGTGTCTGTCTGTGTGTGTCTGTGTGTGTGTCTGTGTGTGTGTGTGTGTGTGTGTGTGTGTGTGTGTGTGTGTCTGTTTTGCCTGCATGTATGTCTATGTACCATGTGTGTACCTGGTACCCTTAGAATCCTGAAGACCTAGAAGCCCGAAAAGGGTTTCAGATACCTTGGAATTGGAATTACAGACCGTTGTGAGCCACTATGTGGGTATTGGGACTCAAACCCAGGTCTTCTAGAAAAGTAGCTTTAACTTCTGAGCCATCTCTCCAGTCCCAGAAATACCCTTGTGTAAAATGTATGTGTACTTGTTTGTTTTGTTCTTTGGCTTCTAACTGACTTTAATTCAAAGTGTTACAAAGGAACTAGGAGTGTAGCTCAGTTGGTAGTTGCTTGCTGAGCATCTGTGAAGCCCAGCATTGGGTTCCCCATACTGCACAAAGCCAGGTGCTGGCAGTGTACCTGTTATCCCAGCACTCAAGTGGCGGAGACAGGAGGATCAGGAGCTCTTCCTACGTAGCAGCTTTGAAACCAGCCTGGGTTATTTGAGTCCTTGTCTCAAAGTTAAATAAGTAATAAAGTGTTAAAAGAATGCACAGCAACTAAAACCCTGTGCACTAATATGATGAATGTTGAAATGGCTCGGGAGACAATCCAAGTGTGATCCACAAGATCACATGCCTTTCCCCCTCCCCACAAATAACTAAAGTGTATAAAAAATAATAAATGTTATGAGGAAGTAGAGAGATGGCTCAGTGGTTAAGAACATTTGTTGCTCTTCCAGCACCTATGTCAGGTAGCTTGCAAATACCAGCAACTCCAGTTCCATGGGGTCCGATTTCTTCTTCTGGCCTCCACAGGCACCTGTACTCAAATGTGCTAATAGACACAGGGACATATATTACATAAAAACAATGAATCTGTTTTGTTTTGTTATATTTTTGTTTTTTCAAGGCGGTCTTTTTTGTGTAGCTCTGGTTGTCCTGGAACTCACTATTTAGACCAGGGTGGCCTCATGGAGATCTACCTGTCTCTCTCCATCTCCTGAATGCTGGGATTAAAGGCATATGCCACCATGCCAGGCCTAAAGTAAATCTTTTACATTTTGTTTTTATTTATTAGTTTTAGTTTTTATGTGTATGGGTAACTTGCCTGAATGTATGTATGGGAACTACATGTGTATCTAGTGTCCACAGAGGCCAGAAGAGGATGTTGTATTCCCTAGAACTAGAGTTACAGATGGTTGGGAGTCACCATGTGGGTGCTGAGGATTGAAGTCAGGTCCTCTGGAAGAGCAGCCAGTGCTCTTAATTGCTGAGCCATCACTGCAGCCCCTAAAGTCAATTAAAAAAAAAAGTTATATAAGATGTTATGTCACTTACAGTGCACAGCTGTAAGTGTCTTTTCTAAAGCTATTTCTTACTCAGCAACTGGTCTGACTTTTACTGAATCAGTATGTGACTACTTGATAATCTCCTCAAAACCACAATGAACCGGAAGCCTATGGATCAGTCTGTTCTCGTTGCTGATCTCACCTTGTGCTACATGAATGAAGGTGTTGTCTTAGCCTCCTAGAGGTGGGCCTACAAGGCAGCACCACAAGGGCAAAGTGTCTCATTGGCAGGTAACAAAGTCTATGTTCCTGTTCCCTTTGGTGCATTGGTTATAGTATAGTTATCCTGTACTCTATGGCTTAAATCCGATTATAAGTGAATAGATGCCATGTGCATCCTTCTGAGTCTGGGTTAGCTCACTCAAGATGAGCTTCTCTAGTTCCATCCATTTGGCTGCAAATTGCATGATTTCCTTGTTTCTGATGGCTGAATAGTATTCCATTGTGTAGGTGTACCACAGTTTTATCATCCATTCCTCAGTTCAGGGACATCTGGGTTGTTTCCAGTTTCTAGCTATTACAAATAAGGCTGCTACAAACATAGATGAGGAAACGTGGTTTGGTTTGGTGAGGAATCATTTGGATGTATACCCAGAAGTGGTATGGCTGGGTCTTGAGGTAGAGCTATTCCAAGTTCTAAGATATTGCCAGACTGATTTCCATAGTGGTTGTACAAGCTTGCACTCCCACCAGCAATGGAGGAGTGTTCCCCTTTCTCCACAACCTCGCCAGCATGTGCTGTCATTTGAGTTTTTGATCTTAGCCATTCTGACAGGTGTGAGATGGAATCTCAGAGTCGTCTTGAGTTGCGTTTCTCTGATGATTAAGGATGCTGAGCATTTCTTCAAGTGTCTCTCAGCCATTAGGGATTCCTCCTTTGTGAATTCTCTGTTTAGCTCTGTTCCCCATTTTTTGATTGGATTATTTGGTTTCTTGGCATTTAATTTCTTTAGTTATTTGTAAATTTTGGATATTAACCCTCTGTCAGATGTGGGGTTGGTGAAGATCTTTTCCCAATCTGTAGGTTGTTATTTTTTTCAAATGACAGTGTCTTTTGCCTTACAGAAGCTTTTCAGTTTCACAAGGTCCTATTTTTTGATTGTTGGTCTAAGATCCTGAGCTGTTGGTGTTCTGTTTAGGAGGTTGTCACCTATGCCGATGAGTTTGAGGGTTTTCCCCACTTTTCTCTTCTAATAGATTTAGTGTGTCAGACCTTATGTTAAGGTATTGATAAACAGAATAGAGCAAGGGATGCGTTGTTCATTTTTATAACACATGTTAAAGAACTCCTTCCTTCCTTCCTTCCTCTCTCTCTGTCTCTGTCTCTCTCAGTTACGTGTGTGGGTATGTACATGTGAGTACAGGAGCCTGTATCAGCTTAGACCTGGAGTTACAGTTAGTTGTGAGCCATCTGATGTGTGTATGAGAACCTGAACTAGGGTCCTCTGCAACAGCAACTTGTGCTCTTAATCACTGGGTCTTCTCTCTAGCCCCTTTTAGTAAAATTATGTATGATAGGGGAGGTATGCCAAGGTCAGAGGTCAACTTTGTGGAGTCAGTTCTCTGCTTCCTCCTTTACATAGGTTGTAGGCTTACATGGTAGAGGGAACCTTTACCCGCTGAACCATCTTGCTAACCCTATTGAAGACTTTGTATGATTGAGCCCTAAGCTAAACAGAGAAAGGAATTCCTAGCTAACTTTCTACCTTCCAGAGTGATGGGGAGGATATGACAAAAATAGAAAAATACCACACACCACAAGATGAATCTATAAAAAGGAAACAAAGCCCTATAAGTGTCTGAGTCAAGGGACAAACTGGTAGTGGGAAACCAAAGATGACATCATGAAGGAGAAAACATAGAATCAGAGGACTGCACATTTTGGGGAACACTGAACAATGGTTGTATAAAGCATACAGAGAATCTGCCCTGGTTCTTTGTAAATGAAACACAGAATTTCAAGTGAAGCTGAATGGGGACTGGGTTGTCACATTGGAACCAAATGGTCAATTTAAAGTCTGTTCTAGTGGCCTTCTAGTACAGGTAATAAACGCAAGTGTGAGGATTGAGGTGGAGTTAGAGTTGAGGAAGAACAGGTAGTCTATCTGCAAGAGTAAAGACTGTAGGAGCACTTACACAGGCCTTCCTGTCAGGCAG
>CAJQZJ010004755.1:6347111-6394601 GCA_907164525.1 Lophiomys imhausi | reverse complement strand
AAGACTGTAGGAGCACTTACACAGGCCTTCCTGTCAGGCAGAGTAAATACTGTAGGAGCACTTACACAGGCCTTCCTTCCCTGTCATGCAGAGTCATGTTTTGTGTGCAGGGCCTTTCATCTGGAGGTTTGTGATTTCGTTCTGCTTAACTCTTTAAAATCCTAAAATATAGGCTGGAAGGATGACTCACTGAGTATGAGGGCTTGCTGGTAAGCCGAGCAACCTGAAATCCACATGGTAGAAGGAGAGCACCATGTCCTGAAAGTTGTTCTCTGACCTTCACACCTATGCCATGCCACGTGTAGGTGCACACATAGACACAGATACATATTAAAATTCTAAATAGTAGAATTTTACTTCAGGAGATGTCTGTGTGTGCAGTTACTTATTATTTGCACCTAGGTTTTTTAAAATTCATCTAATAAACAAAGGGTAAATTGATAGACACAAGGCCAAAGAAATAATTCAGTAGACAGAGGCACTTCCTACCGTAGCACTGCATGAGAGTGAAAGCTAAGATTCCAAAAAATAAAACAAACAAGGAGCTGAGATTGATCCCTGGACCCACATAGTGGAAGGAGAGACTAAATCATCCTCTGACCTCCACACATATGCTATGATTGTTGTAAACACACAAATAAATCCTTTTTTTTTTTTAATCTAAATTACCACATGTAAATTGTACTTCTGGTATATATTCAAGTACCGAATATCAAATGCAGGGCCTCCACATATACTAGACAGACATTCCTCCCATGAGCTATGTGCCTAGATCATGTCTGTAGTATGCCTCTAATCTGACTTGTAAGTTAAGAAGGACACTCATGGATAATTTACCATAAGGACTACTACTTGTTCAGAGTTCAAAACTTTCTCCAAGGCTTTCAGTAAACAAAACACTGTTACCTTTAATGTAAAAAATAGGTTTTCTTTTTTCTAAATCCTAGATATATTTTTTGCTACACATGTTCCACATCTCAGTGACTACCCTGAAATAATAGGGTAGTTCACTGTGCCATTTTAAGCATCAAAAGAAGGGAATTCTATGATGAGGTTTTCTTGTTTGCATTGTTTTCTTGATCAGGAAGATGGACTCTCCAGTGTCAGTTCTGCATTTGTGTTTGTGTTTTGGCAGGGCTAACTAGTGACACTAGCTCACTAGTCTCACTTCCAGACCTGGAAGGCTCTGGTTTTATTTTAATTGAGGTAAAATTATTGCCTAAAATCCCAAGGCTGTATCTTTTTAAACAGCAGGTTTAAAACAGCAGGTCACTCTCTGGGCGAATGTAGTAAATAGAACTGACTGGTCAGTCTCATACTCTTCTAAGAAAACAGCCCATGGCCCCTGAGGAGCTTGAAGAAATTGTTCATTCTGGTAATCCTAGCATCTTTTCAGAAGCCATTAGGATCTGTCTTATAAATGCCTGTTTCTGGGGGGCTGGAGAGATGGCTCAGAGATTAAGAGCACTGGCTGCTCTTCCAGAGGTCCTGAGTTCAATCCCAGCAACCACATGGTGGCTCCCAACCATCCATAATAAAATCTGGTGCCCTCTTCTGGCTTGCAGGCATACCTGCACGCAGAACACTATAATAAATAAAATCTATTTTTAAAAAATGACTGTTTCTCTTAATACCAACCAGCTTTGAAAGAGTTAATGGACATCCAGCATTCCAAACACCTGGCTCACGTTGTCAGGCATCCTTACATGGTTATTAATGGTAGGAAAGTTGAGGCCCTTCTCTTCCAAAGCTGTCCCCACAGCTTTTATCCCATTTGATTAAATGCTTCCAGTCAGTGGCCACTCCTTCCTATGATGCTTTGTTTAAATAGGTAAGATTGAGTAAGTTGTACAATAGCTGCATATTCCTGAATAAAAACTGTCAGATGTGCACTCATCACACAGGGACAAGTGGGAGCAGAACTCTCACGCTCGTCTGCTTTGTTCTCAGACTGTGTCCCTGGGTGTAATAGGAAGCAGCCACACTGCCTTCATGGCATATACATGGCACCTGTTTACAAGAACAAAATGTTCTTTGTTATCCAAAATTTTGGTTTAAAAAAATCCTGAGCCTAGGGGCTGGAGAGATGGCTCAGAGGTTAGGAGCACTGGCTGCTCTTTGAGGACCCAGCAACCATATGGTAATTCACAACCATTGTAATGGCATCTGATTCCCTCTTCTGCTGTGCATGAAACAGAGGGCTCATATTCACAAAATAAATAAATATTTCTTTTTTAAATCCTAAGCTATTTTATAGTTGCCTATTCCTTACATGATTAACTGAGTTCATTTCCTTTGTCTGATTACAGAAATCCATAACCATCAGCCCTGTTCAAAACTCTTTAGGTAAGCCATATTTGGTTTTGTAGTTTTTGATCCTTCTTGAAAAAGTTGTTTAAAATCAGTGAATTTAGGCCTCTAACTGATTATGTTATAAATATAATTACAGTACTCAAAATCTATTTACATGTTTTTTTCTGTTTGGGGTGTGTATGTGTGTGTTGTTGTTTGGTTACGTGAGAAAAGATCTTGCTGTGTAGCCCAGGCTGGCCTTAAACTCATGATTTTCCTTCTCAAGTGTATTGCCACACTTTTTCGTTGCTAACTGTGTTTGAGGGACCGTGCTTGAGTGTGAAAAGGGAAAAGGAGACACGTAAGTAAATCATAGTGTCAGTGGCTTAGACTGTGCCTCCCTCAACCACTCTGTCAAGGGTTCTTTACTTAGAAAAGAAAGTTAATCAAAAGTCACATGTAAATAAATTTATAGAAATCACATATAGATATAAATTAAATTTTGAGGAAAAATTAAAATGTTCAGTGATGAGCTTTAAAATAAAAGGACCAGGTAGTAGTGGTGCACACCTTTAATTCCAGCACCTGGATCTCTGTGAGCTCAAGGCCAACCAGGGCTACATAGTGAGAACTTATCTCAAAAAAAAAAAAAAAAGGAAATACAAACATTTCTTTTTGTGTTTAAGTTAATATACACACCAGTTCTATAATTGACTACTGAAGGACAGAACCTAATGGGAAAAAAAATAGGAAAGTGGCACGTGGATTGAAAAGTAGATACTCCCAAACCATCACTAGGCCTCTGTCACATTATGGAGGGTCTTGCACATGCTAAGCAAGCAGTCCTTGACTGCTAAGCTACATCTTCAGTCCTCAGTCTTCTTTCTTTTTTTTTTTTTTTTTTGGTTTTTCGAGACAGGGTTTCTCTGAATATCTCTGGCTGTCCTGGACTCGCTTTGTAGACCAGGCTGGCCTTGAACTCACAAAGATCCGCCTGCCTCTGCCTCCCAAGTGCTGGGATTAAAGGCGTGCGCCACCACCGCCCGGCTCGGTCTTCTTTCTTAACCCATACTCTTCCACCGAAGATTGAGATGTGTATTTCAGAAAATTCCTCTGCTTCTGTTTCTTCCACCTCTTCTCCCAGAAGCCAGGCCAGTGCTTTCCTTCCAGTATGCCCACATAAGCTTTATTCATTGTTCTTTGAAATAGGATCTTATTGATCCAAGCCCTGGCTGACTTGGAACTAACTGTATACACCAAGTTGGTTTCAGATAAACAGAGATCCCCCTGCCTCTGCCTCCTTAGTACTGGGATTAAAGATGTGTGCCACCATACCCATCTTTTCCTGAGTGTTCTTGCTATTCATGTCCTTCCTTCATCCCTTCTAGTCACTTTGCCTGGTTCTTCCTACTGTTTGTCCCTCTTTGTCTTCACCCTGACCCCTCTGCAAGCACCTAGTCACTCCTGGGAACTTGTACCACCCTTAACCCACACATACACCCTTATTCCTTAGTTATTTCAGAGGACTGCCAGTAAGCTCTGTGGCTGCTTGTACATGAAGCCACAAAGTAGCTAATGACCCCAAGTCTTTCCATTCCACATAACTGAAAGAGGAGCAGGGAAGCCAAGTGAGCAGCCATGGATTCATCTGAGAAGATCATGTGGTTTTGATCCCTATGTTACCTCTGCCCGGATATGGATGTGTCTGTCTGTTCTGGGCCAGTTCAAGGCCAGCCTGGTCTATAAAGTGAGTCCAGGACAGCCAGGACTACGCAGAGAAACCCTGTCTCGAAAAACCAAAAAAAGGAGGATACTGACTGGTCATGTTGGTTTGTTTTGAAGATTAGCACATTGTTTGAAGCTAGCCAGAGTTGGCTTCCAGTCCAGTCAGTCTGTCCCACTAGCTGTGCAGTTTGGATCACTTGGTTACTTTGCTGTCTCCTATAAAAACAGCAGAAAGCCTTGTTGGGTTGGGATGAACTCATACCTCAGCACTGTGACTAGAACATATAATGAAAGAGCGTCTAGCTGAGGGTCTGCTAAACATTGCACAAATGTTCATTTCCCCTCATTTCTGAGAAAATGAGTTGTTACCTTTTTTCATAAGTAATTGATACTTAGAAACAAAGTAGTGGAGCCATTTGAAACCACACATTTTGTAATTACTTGATTGCTTCCCACACACAGAAGGAATGTCTTTTGAATGAAGCAATCTCTTGAGTAGTATTTGATACAAAATGTAGTTTCCCATCAAGAAAGCACTTAGGCTGATTTCTGTTTCCCACCCTTTGAGTAGAAGCATTTGCATCTGTTGGGGTCAGATGCTCTGTAGGCATCATGGGTGTGTCTGTGTCACAGTATTAGAGCATTTGAATTAATTTTTTTTCTTCTTAAAACAGTTTTTATGATTATGCAAGCAAAGTGAATGAAGAGAGTTTGGACAGAATCCTTAAAGATCGGAGGAAGGTATGTTTTATGTATTCCTTGATCAGATTTGGAAGTCATTCCCTAGCATGCAAAAGGAAGAACTAGAGTCCATGATACCCAGTGGGGGTAAGTATTTTCTCTTGGTGCTGGAGATCAAACCCAGGGCTTTGTACATAATAGGCAAGTGCCACTGACTACACCTGCAAGTAGATTTTAAAGGTAAATTACAGACTTGAAATAATGTTTATGCCATATCATTGGGGGAGTTTTCTAATATGATCTCATTTACTTAAAATTTGAAAGAAAAAATGAACTTTAATACAGAAAACTAACAATAGTTTAAATGACTCTGGATGATTCATTCTTTTTAGTTTATAAGTTGAAAAGTAATTTTGTAGATTTTTTTTTTTTTTTTTTTGGTTTTTCGAGACAGGGTTTCTCTGTGTATCCTTGGCTGTCCTGGACTCGCTTTGTAGACCAGGCTGGCCTCGAACTCACAGAGATCCGCCTGCCTCTGCCTCCCGAGTGCTGGGATTAAAGGCGTGCGCCACCACGCCTGGCAATTTTGTAGATTTTTAATTTTTAAAATATTTTACACTTATTTGACAGTTTCATAAGTATGTAGTGTGTTTGTCAATCACAGCCATCTCCAACCCCACCCACTCCCTTTAGAGCGCTCCCTAACGTTCATCCCTTTCATCTTCATGTCTTCTTTTTGTTTCTTTAGCTCACCGTTCATGCTGCCTAGATACACATTAGCAACCTACTAGTGTCCACACACCCAAAGAAAGATGGTGTGCCCTTCTTCAGTAGCACTCGGTTTGCTTTAACTCCTCTGCTTTGGGTGAAACTTCATAAAGATGTACCAGTTTTATAGTCAAAGCAATAATGGTGGAAAATGTAAATTATGCTGGGCATGGTAGCATATGCCTGTCACCCCCAGGCCTGAGAAGTGGGGACTGTACGATCGGAGGTGAAGGTTGTCATTGGCTACGCTGTGAATTGGAGACCAGCCTGGGCTCCTTCATGCCTGTCTCAAAACAACATCAGCCACCCCCCTCCCCAAAATGTAGTAACTGGAGAGATGGCTCAGTAGCTAAGAGTGCCTGCTACTCTTCCACAGGGCCCAGGGTCAGTTCCTAGCCTATGCTGGAACTCACAACTGCCTCCAGTTCAGCTCCAGGGGAGCTGCTGTTCTCTTTTGGCTTCTAGTGGCATCTGTACACACAAGGCACTCAGACATATGGATCAAAAAAAAAATTTTTTTTTTTTTGGTTTTTCGAGACAGGGTTTCTTTGTGTAACAGGACTGGCTGTCCTGGACTCACTTTGTAAACCAGGCTGGCCTCAAACTCACAGAGATCCGCCTGCCTCTGCCTCCCAAGTGCTGGGATTAAAGACATGCACCACCACTGCCCGGCGATCAATTTTTTTTAAATAAATTTTATTAAAAATAAATTCAGGGTGAAGATATGGCTCGTTGGTTAAGCACACATCTACCCTTGCAGATGGCCTGAGTTCTATTCCCAGAACCACATGACAAGGGCTTAGTTAGGGTTTCTGTTGCTGTGATAAAATACCATGACCAACCCAACTTATAGAAGGAGCTTATGGTTCCAGAGAGTGAGAGTCTGTGATGGGTGGACAAGCATGTCAGCAGGCAGGCATGGAAGCTGAAATATCTGAGAGCTCACATCTCAGACTCAAACAGGAAACAGAGTGGGAGTGACTTTTGAAACCTCAAAGCCCCCAGTAATATACTTCCGTGCAAGGCCATCTACCTGTTAAGCCTCCCCAAACAGCACCAACAACTCTTAAGTATTCAAATGTGTGAGGGGGACTTATGGAGGCTATGTCATTCAAACCACCACACATAGGCTCCAGGGTTTGGGATGCACGGCTTGCACAGCAAGCACTTTACCTACCATCTTTATCTACCAACCTTACCATCTCATCAGCCCTCCACTTTTTTTTTTAAAAAGAGAAAACAAAAAATAGAAAAGAACAGGCAAGTTTCAAGATGTAAAAAGAAGTCTGTAATAGCCAGGACACACATGAAAGAAATTCTGTCTCAACCAAGAACATAAATTGAAATGAGGTACCGTTTTTGGCCCATCATGTTGGCACAAGATTAGAAGCACTGACAACATGGTGGGAATTAGGAGGGTTCGGTTGGTGAGTGGAAATTAAGCAGAATTTGGCAGGCCGGTTTTGTTTGTTTGTTGAGACAGGACCTGATGTAGCCCAAGCCGGTTTCGAAGTTGCTGTGTAGCTAAAGGTGACCTTGAGCTTCTAATCTTTGCTGTGATTACAACCATGAGCCACAACACCTGGCTCCCACTCAGATTTTGGTGCATGCTAAACAAACATTTTACCAACTGAACTACTTCCCCGTTCCCAAGAAGAGTGTTTACAGTATCAGTTTTGAATATGCAGGTTTGGCTTTAGAAAGATGTGACCCAAGAAAAAAATTATACTAAATGCTGGACTATGTGAACATTTAACCTTGCCAGGCTGTGTTCTAAACTCTTGCCATGTATTGACACATTCCTGCTGTAGCCTGTGAGACAGATTTGACATTTTTTTTAAACATTTATTTATTATGTATACAGTATTTGCTCTACATATATGCCTGGGCAGATCTCAATGTAGATGGCTGTGAGCCACCATGTGGTTGCTGGGAATTGAACTCAGGACCTTGGGAAGAACAGCCAGTGCTCTTAACCTCTGAGCCACCTCTCCAGCCCCAGATTTGACATTTTAAGCTACTCAAATAATTTGCTTAAGACTCTAGTGATTAATAAGTGAACAAAGGCTTATACCAAAGTCTACTGTGGTGATTCCATGTACAAGGATATTTGCTGCTTCGCTCTTTTAAAAGCCATCTATATATCCACTGACAGGGAATGATTAGATCAAGCTGATTACATTCATACCTCTTACTATGGAACTTGAAGGAGCTATTGAAAAGGATGGGAACACAGCTGGAGAGCTAGCTCAGCAATCAAGAGCACTGACTACTCTTCCAGAAGACCTGGGTTCTATCCCTGGCACTAACATCATGGTTCACAACCATTTAACCCCATCCAGTTCTTGGCCTTGGAAGGTACCAGATATACAAAATATATGCGAGCAAAACACCCATACGAAATATTAAGAAAAGAACAAGGGAAATCTTTTTTTTTAAATAATTTATTTTTATTTTATGTTCACTGGTGTTTTGCCTGCATGTATGTTTATGTGAGAGTGTCAGATCGTGGAGTTACAGTTGTGAACTGCCATGTGGGTGCTAAGAATTGAACTTGGGTCTTCTGGAAGAGCAGTCAGTGTTCTTAACCACTGAGCCATCTCTCCAGTCCCAAGGGAAGTCTTGATGCAGTAACACATCTCTTAAGATCTATTACCTCAAAAAGTAGGTTTTGTTTTATTTGTTTTGTTACATTTATTTGCATGTGTATGTGTATGCACATGATACGGTTGCATATGTATGCACCACAGCAAACATGTAGGTCAGAGGACAGCTAGTGAGAGTAGTTCTTCTCTCAATCATATGGGTACCAAGAATCAAACTCAGGTCCTCAGACATGGCAGCAAGTGCTTTTACCTCATTTTTTCAGTGTAAAATTAAGCTTGAGCTTAATGCATTCTAGCACCCTACTGCTAAAGTAGTTCCAGGAGAAAACAGTATTATATGTAGCTTGATATAGTTTGAGTACAGAGTTCAAATACACAGAAAAACATCGTGCAGGAATTCTGTAAGGGTTTGGTTTTTGTTTGTTTGGGTTTTTTGGTTTTTGGTTTTTTCAAGAGGGTTTCTGTATGTAGCCCTGGCTATCCTGGAACTCACTCAGTAGACCAGGCTGGCCTCAAACTCAGAGATTTGCCTGCCTCTGCCTCCCAAGTGCTGGGATTAAAGGTGTGTGTCACCACCACCCACCTAAGATATCTTTTCAAAAGCAGAGGTGATATATAATTTTTAGATGACAAAAAGCTTTATAGTTTATTTTTATTTGGCTCCATTCCCACCCAGGAAAGGCACAAAATTAAACTTTCATCTCAAAAAAGTGTGTTGCCTGCAAAGGAACACTTAAAATGTTAGGGTTGAGAATCGAACCAATTTGCTATAAAAATCCCAAGGTGAGAAGACTCAGTGGGTAAAGTACATGCCTTGCAAGTGCAAGGACAGGAGTTCCGGTTCCAGAGTCCACACACTGAATGGAAGGCTGGAGAGGCAGTCTGCGCAGCAGTTCAACAGTGTTTAGAGCTTTTGCAGAAGACTGCATTTGGGTTCCTGGGACCCACAGGTATGGCTAGCAAGTCTCTGTTAATTCCAGTTCTGGGGATACAGTGCCCTCTTCTGGCCTCCGCTAGCAGTGCACATATATGGTACACATAATTTTGTACAGGCAAAATACTCATTAATAAAACAAGGACTGGAGAAATAGCTCCACAATTAAGAACACTGCTTGGTTCAATTGAGTTCAGTTCCCAGCAACCACATGGTGGCTCACAACAGTCTGGTGCCCTCTTCTGGCATGCAGGCATACATGCAGAGAGAATACTGTATACATAATAAATAAAATCTTTAAAAATATATATATGTGTGTGTATATATATGTGTATATATATATATAGTGGAAGGTACATAGGTTCACTCCATACATATGTATGTTTATATGCATATATGCTTGTACACATAAGCTCCCACATATATACACACTACATGTATACATAGATCTGCATTAAAAAGCCTCTAGTTCCTGCGTTGTTGTGCACACCTTTAATCCCAGCACTTGGGAGGCAGAAGCAGGCATATCTCTAGTTTAAGGCTAGCCTGATCTACAATGTGAGTTCAGGACAGCCAGGGCTACACAGAGAAACCCTGTCTCAAAAAAACAAAACAGAACAAAAAAGTGTCTAATCACGTACAATTCTAGCAGAGTATTAAAACTTGGGAAGCTTCCCTAGGCCTCAGGTTTTAGTTTAAGACAACTACATGGGAGAGAATTTGTGTCTTCTAAAATCAGAGCATCCTTTATGAAATAGACAACAGGTATAACATCTCCTCAGTAGCATCGTAAGGACCAAGAGAACACAAGTGAAAGCCGGTCAGTGGACCCAAATGTCAGTGAGTACTGAGACACAAGAAGAAAGTCAGTGTGAAAACTCAGCTATGAAGTTTCACAGACAAGGTTTAGGGAAAGAAGGGCCTATTTCTTCATCCTGGCCTAGGTGCAGCTATCCACAATGTGCTTTTTAGTGCTGGTGACCTAGTTTCTCAGTGAGCTTGCAAATAGCTTATCTAGTAAACCCACAATACATATCACTGGTATGAATTTGATATCTTCCCCTTCACTTTTTAGAAAGATGAGAGAATCTCGTCTAAAACTGCTAGCAAATGTCATATTACTTTTTAAAGTGGGATCTGTGCTAAGGACTGACTGCACAGTGCTATAGAGGAGACAGACCAACAGCAGAGCTTTACAGTTAGCAAGAGGTAGATGGAGAGATCAGAAGTTAGAACGAGGGTGAGGGGTAAATGTGATCATGTACATGTGTGTCAGATTCTCAGAGAAGCATTAAGCACAGTACAGTGAAAAAAAGAACAAGGCCAAAAGGTAAACCACAAATCCAAATTCCTGTCATGCTACTTATTGAGATTCAGGGACAAACAAATCAGTATTCCTAGGTCTTCTCCGAGCTTTCATATTCTAACATACTTCTAACACTCTTTGCAATCAATAGTTTGAATAGCTGAAATTCTTGTCCAAAGATGTTCCTGTGTGTCCAGTAGGCACATTATGAGACATATTCTGAGAGCTTGGCTGTGCTGTCGGCAGAGCCGGTAATGCTATTTTAAACCAAGGCTGTCCAGTGGGCATGTGACAGGTGAGCTTAGTGTGCACACGTGACACCATCCCCTTAACATGATGATGGACATTCCCACCACCTGCAAATTTCATTCCCCACCCCTCTTCTCACACCTTCACTCTCTATGTCAACCCCTGAATTGCTTATCTCAGGGCTTCTTGAGTTTTTCCACTCACAAACTCTTTCTGTTAAATTTTTTTTTACGTGACCCTAGCTGTACAAATCAAACATTTACTGATAATAAGTCACAAGGAAATTGATTTTAAGACAACTCATTTGTGCATATAATTCTATCATTTATTGACAATGAAAATGAAAGCAAACTTGCTTCCTAATGAGATGATGTCTTTATTTAACTCTCCATAAAGAATTAAATCTTCAGCCAGGCAGTGGTGGCCCATGCCTTTAATCCTAGGCAGAGGCAGGCAGATCTCTAGATTTTGAGGCCAACCTCATCTGGTCTACATAGTGAGTCCGGGACAGCCAGGACCACACAGAGAAACCCTGTCTCAAAAACTTAAACAAAACAAAACACCCCCCCGCCCCCCAGAAAAACATTTAACACAATTCAATTCAAAGATACACTAATTTGATATTTATATACTAAGGAATGATAGTAGAAAATGTTGTTTTTGTTTTCCATAATTAAGCCATTGCATTTTCATCAGATGTAAAAGCTTTGTCTGCAGCTCATGGCATAACCCAGTCTGGAACAGAGCTGAGATCCTCTGGTAGCATCTACTGGCATGGCATGGTGTGTTGTATGTGCAATGGACATGCTGTGTTCAGAACCCAAACTGCAGTGAGGCCTTGCAGTGCAGCATTGGTGAGTGCTGCTACAAATAACTCAGAGTAATGATGTGTGTGTGTGTGTGTGTGCGCGCGCGTTTTTCACTGAGTATCACACTCCTTGCGCAGTCATTTTGTGGCATAGCACAGATGTAGAGGTCCGAGGGTAACTTCCCCCATGTAGATTCCGGATCTCACACTCAGGGCAGCAGCTTTGGTGGCAAAAGCATCTTTACCTGTTGCGCCATTTTGCCAGCCCTATATATTTGATTTTGAATTAATTTTTGACCATTTCAGATTTAGAACCTATTTACTGTTACCAATTTGTTAACCTCATATTCAGTTACGTGACCCTATATAGGGTCACAACTCAATGTAAGAAGCTATGCTAAATATCACTATCGATTGGTTTTCTAGAATTTTATAATAAAAATATCCTTCAGCATATATTTTCCACACCTTTGCAACTGGCTTCTTTCACTGAGCATAGTTATTCTGAGATTCCTCCATGGTGATTTGTTCCCTTTTTTTTTTAAGGTTTTTTGAGACAGGGTTTCTCTGTGTAACATCCCTGACTGTCCTGAAACTCACTCTATAGATCAGGCTGGCCTTGAACTCACAGAAATCCACCTGCCTCTGCTTCCCAAGTGCTTGGATTAAAGGCTTGCGCCACCACTCCCAGCCATTACAGACAGTTTTAAACTGCCATGTGGGGGCTAGAATTTGAAAGAGCAGCTGCTGAGCTATCTCTCCAGCCCAATTTTTCCCTTTTTATTACTGCATATGATTCCACTGTGCAGATGTAGCACAGTTTACCCAGTTTATCCATTCACTTGTTGACAGAAAGGCCCTTCTTAGTTCTGGACTAGCCAACATAAAGTGGTCGTGAACATTTGTTTGCAGGTGTTCGTTTGGATGTGTTCTGAATTAAATAAGTTCTTAAGTCTCTCCTGACTTCTGTTTTGTTGCAGAAGGTTATTGGGTGGTACAGATTCCGGCGAAACACCCAGCAACAGATGTCCTACAGAGAGCAGGTCATCCATAAGCAGCTCACCCGTATCCTCGGTGTGCCAGACCTTGTCTTCCTCCTCTTCAGCTTCATCTCTACCGCCAACAATTCTACTCATGCTTTAGAATATGTTCTCTTTAGACCAAATCGCAGGTAAAGAAAGCTTCCTACCAGCGGTACATAAAGAAAGATACTGGGCCTGAAGGGAGAGCTGAGTGGGTAAGGCAAGCATGAGGAGAGGAGTTTGTCTCCCTAGCACCTATGTAAAAGTTGGGCATGATGGCTTACATCTATAACCCCAGCAGTCGATGGGCAGAGACAAGTGCATCCCCAAGGGCCTGCTTGCCAGTTAAATGAATTATAGTGGCTTGAGGATCAATAAACACCGTCTAGACATGTTTGTTATTCTTACAGGTAGACACTTCATTTGCTTCTTCATGACCCATTATGCAAAAATAGTTTTGCTACTTTTGAAGTCTAACTGTAACTTTAGAACATACGATGCAAAGACAGAAATTGTAAAATGATCCATTATTGGTGATGTGGGTTTTGCATTGTTACCTTGTTAAAGTGAAAAAAAAAAAAACATTATGTGACTGTTTTCTGCTTGAGAGTTGCTGAAAGTATTCCCTCTGGAAATGTGCTCATAGGATCACTAGTCATTGTCAGCAAAAGTAGTTATTGTTAGGTTACTGTTTCTCAGATTTCATTAATTATCCTCTAGGTGTTTCTTTAGGATTTGTTGATCAATGGCATGCACATAATATGACCGTAGCCTCTGCCCTCCAGGAGTGTGCAGCAGAGTCTCTGCCTTAAAGGAAGGGAAGTTGCTGACCATGCGTCCTAAGTGGTCATAGCCCTTTCTGTTAGTTTACCAGTGTTGGAGATGCAGAAGTCTGCTGCCAACCTTATCCTTTTGTTTTGTTTTTGAGGCAGGGTCTTGCTCCTTAGTTCAGGTGACCTGGAATTTGACATGTAGATCATGCCTGCCTTGAACTTGTGGTGATCTTCCTAGGTTTGCTGTTTGCTTTTTTGAAATAGGGCCTCCCCGTGGATCCCTGACAGACTGGTACTCGCTATGTAGCTTAGAACTAGCTTGTGTAGCTAAGAATGACCATGAACTTCTGATCCTCCTACCTCCATCTCCTAAGGAATGACAAGATTACAGATGTGTGCCAGCATGCCTGGTTTATGTGGTGCCAGGGATTGGGCACTCTGGGCAAGCACTCTGCCAGCTGAGCTGGTATGGATGGTATACATCCACAGCCTCCAATCCAAATCCTTTACATTTAAAAAATTTCTTACATTTAAAAATTTCTGTAAACCACATGTGTGCCTGGTGCTGATAGAGGCCGGAAGAGGGTGTTGGATTCCTTGGAACTGGAGTTGCAGATGATAGTGAGCCATCACGTGGGTGTTGGTAATCAAACCTGTCAATCCAGTTCTTAAAGGAACACTTTTAAAACTGGGAATGATGATACATACCTGTAAACTCAGCAGTGAGGTGAGCAGAGTGAGTTCAACACATAGCTAGGCAACATAGCAGTAGATCCAAGTATGGTGGCATATGTCTGTAATCCCAGAACATGAGAGGCTGAAGCAGGCATAATGTGCATTTGAAGCCAGCGTAGGCTACATAGTGAGACCTGCCTCAGACAAACAAGAAGTGTACTTACTACATGCTGTCTTCTCAATTCTCCCCATAGGTATAATCAAAGGATATCACTTGCTATTCCCAATCTAGGCAACACTAGCCAACAAGAGTACAAAGTGTGTTCAGTGCCAAACACTTCTCAGAGTTATGCCAAAGTTATTAAGGAGCATGGGTAAGTTGAAAGGTAAAGTGAATTATTTTGTCAACAGTATTTCCTTTGTTGATATTTTTCAAAGTATAAGGAGAAATGTAAAGTCAAGTTTGTTTGAACTGAAATTGAAGAAAACAGAAAATTCTCTAGATGCCCCCCCCACCACTATATACCAGAGCTAGTTCATGACAAACTGTAGAAATGATCCCTGAAGCTGAGTGTGATGACTCACACCTGCAATCCCATCACTTGAGAGGGTGAAGCAGAAGGTGGTCATAAGTTCAAGGCCAGCTTACAGAGTAAGACCCTTCCTCAAACAAAACAAAACAAAATAGCAGCAGCAACAACAACAAAAAACCCACATCAAAACAAACCTGCTCTAGAGGGCATGTTGACATATACTTTAAATCCCAACACCCAGAAAGCAGAGGCAGTGGAGTTCTGTTGAGTCCAGGCTAGCCTGGGTTACATAGTGAAACCCTGTCTCAGAAAGATGAAAAGAAATCTAAAAGACCGAGGCTGGGGAGGTAGTTCAGTGCAGAATAAGTACTTACTGTGCAAGTGTGAGACCTGAGTTTGGATTCTCATCATGTAAGCACAGCTTGGTGGGAGACTGAAGAAAGGTAGCTTACTGATTAAGAGCACTGGTTGCTCTTGCAGAGGACCTGGGTTCTATTCCCAGCATCTGTATAGTGGCTCAGAGCCATTGTAACTCCAGTCCTAAGGGGACCCATTCCCTACTTCTGGATTCTGCAGGTAGTAGACATACATGTGGTTTACAGACATGCATGCAAATAAAACATTCATACATATAAAATAAATTAATTAGCTAAAAATAAAATGCTGGGGTGGGCATAGCACATTTATGACTCTTGCACTAGAGTACATGACCAGGCAGGTGGTTGGGACTGCTGACCAACCAGCAAATAGCCAGAATGCGACACCCCAGTTTCTATGAGAGACCATCTAACACGATAAGGTGCAGAAAAATACAAAATGCAGCACCTCGGTTTGTATGAGAGACCATCTCACATGATAAGGTGGAAAGAAATACAAAATGCAACACACCAGGTTCTGTGAGAGACTGTCTCACACAATAAGGTGGAGAGAAATAGGAGGGCACCTGACAGTGACCTCCAGCCCCAACACAAGCAGGCATGTTTGGAGGACACTTTTACACACACATGAACAAACATACATGTACACCTGCACACACCCACATACATACATGCGTGACATAGGCAAACACATAAATACAGAAATAAAAGAATCCATGAAAGTATTAAATTTTTATTATTATTGAAAAGATAACTCAATTTTCCTGTATCTTCCTTCAGGGTTTATTATTTTTTTAAAGATTTTTTAAAATTTTGTTTTATGCATGTAAATGTTTGCCTGGGTGGAGTATGTGCACTGTGCGTGTGGTGCCTGAGGAGAGCAGAAGAGAGCACTAGATCCTCTGGAGCTAGAGTTATGGGTGCTCTGATTTGTGGTGCGGCTGCTGTGAACTCAGCCCAGGTCCTGTGTAAGAGCAGCAAGTGCTTTTGTTTTGTTTTTGGTTTTTTGGTGTTGTTTTCTGAGACAGGGTTTCTCTGTGGAGCCCTGACTGACCTGGATTCGCTTTGTAGACCAGGCTGGCCTCCAACTCACAGAGATCCACCTGCCTCTGCCTCCCTAGCACTGGGATTAAAGGGGTGCGCCACCAATGCCCGGTGCAACAAGTGCTTTTAACTTCTGAGCCATCTCTCCAGCTGCTTTCCTGTGGTTGCACACACCTTTTATTCCAGTACTGGGGAGACAGAAGTAGGTGAATTTACATGAATTTGACGCCATCTGGGATTTCATAATGAGTTTCAGGCCAGCAAGGCTACATAGAAGACCCTGTCTTTAAATAAAAAAATTTAAAAATTTAAAAAAAGCATAGTCACTGAAAAAAGTTTGGTTTTTAATGACATGTTTTTTATTTCTTTTCTATAACTCTAGTGGGATGAGTATTTTATTGCTTAGGTGTTGTGTCACCTTTGAGTCATAGCACATAATTAATACTGTATGGTATAATTGATAACAAAAATGCCTCTTGTGTTCATGGTGATTTTAATAACTCTGACATCTTTTTTTCTGTTTTCTAGTACTGACTTTTTTGACAAGGATGGAGTCATGAAGGACATCAGGGCAATTTATCAGGTTTATAATGCGCTTCAGGAGAAAGTACAGGTAACTGATATTTCCAACTTGTTCATATTGCTCAAATCCTACTTCAAAAAACTAACAAGTGAACAAGCAGTGATTAAAAAGTCAGAATGGACCTTGCTAAGATAATATCCGATGTCAACATGCAAATCCTGCCTCATGTGCTGATGGAGAGGCCTGCATTACTTCCTGGTGCTGCCTCTTAGAACACTCAGGGCCCCTTTGCTTTCTCTGATAGTGTATCTTCATAAGTGAGGGGTTTTTTGAAGAGGACAGTTTCTCTGTCAGTTACATTCTGAGGGGAGACAGTGTCAAAAACTGACATCCTGGTGTAGCTCTGCTTTTGTCTAGTTGGTTCATTTTTGCCCCCAGTCGCCACTGTAGAGTGGGAGGGTTACAGTGGGGTCTGTTTCTTCCTAGTCAATCATGCAACAAATATTTTTGGCACCACCTCCAACTCCTGGCTACATGCTAACACTGTTTTCCACTGCACTTAAATTTGAGAATGAGAAGAAAAGTGGCAAAGTTGGAACTCTGCTAGACCTGGGGAAGGCCCAAAAGAATAGCGGGGGCAGTGAAGGTAGCATCTAAAATGGGAGAGTCTTGGTAAGAGGGTAGAGCTGTACAAGGCAATTTTCAGTTCACCATGCAAGTGGGGGAAACGCCAGTCACACTCACTGGCGCCAAACTTCTTTCCTGGAAGTTTCTGGTATTTCTGCTATGGGAAGAATGTGCAGTGGAAAACAGCTTTTGTCCTGAATTCATGACCATGGCCTTTCAGACCATCAGCACTAGCCAGACAACTTTCTTTTTCTTTATTTTTTTTAACAATTTATTTATTTCTTCAAATTACATCTCAATCACAGTCCCCTCCCTTCTCCCCCTCCCAGTCCTACCTTCCTACCCTCTTTCCCCTCTCCCTCCTATGCCCCCCTTTTTTTTAATTTAAGGTGTATCTTTCCCCCCTAACAGCTTCCCCTTTTAGTCCAATAAAAGGTATAACATACATTCCCAATGTCCAGTCCATGTGTATTTGGCAACTGATAATAAAATTCTATTATCTATCTTGATGAGTTTAAAGTTCTATGCCTAACTCAGTTTCCATCCTAATTTGCATTACTAACTTAAAAACATCTTCTTAGACCTAGAACATCCTCTTAATTCCTAAACAACTTAAAACTTAATTGTAAGACTATAACTATCTAATCTTCAACCACATCAGAGACCCAAGAAGGATAAATATATCTGATTGTACAGGAAGGGCAGAGCCAGCAGCTTCCAAAACTAAGAAATGACAGACAACTGGCTGCCTGAACAGTCCCCAATTTCTCTCTATAACATTGGAGTATCTATCTTCAGCCTTTTGGCCCATTATCTCTGACAGACATTAATTGTAAAGCAGGAATTATGAAGGACTTGCCTACCCTGTCTTGGCAGGGCTGTCCACTTACCTACTTCCAAGTTTTCGGACAGCATTCTGTGTACAGTGAAGCAAGGGTTTTTTTCTTGCCCAGTGAAAAGCTTCCCACTAATGTAGCCATCTCCAAATGGAGAATCTTTGATGCTCCTCATCTACTTGGAGTAGAATGGGGGGGGGCTTATCAGGGGGTGCTATCAGGAGGTCAAATGACTTCTAAATGGTGTCACACATTACCTTGCTGATTAAAGAGTGCCAGCTCTAATAGTGGTTATTGGTAGCTGAATTACATACATTCAAACCTCAACTCTGAAACTTAACTTTCTTTTCCAAATTTCCCTTATCATAATTATTTTCAGTTAAATAAATCTACCTTATCTGTTTTTAAAATTTTTATTTTATGTGTCTAGATACTTTACCTGTGTGTATGGATGTTTTTTGCCCGTGTGTATGGATGTGTTCCATATGCATGCAGTGCCCAAGGAGTCTAGAAAAGGGCATCAGATCCCCTGGACCTTGAGTTTGATCCCTGGAACCCACTTAAAGATGGAAGGAGAGAACTGACTGCACAGACCTTCCCTCTGACCTCCACATGTGCTCATGGCACACACCCACCCACCCCCCACACAGACATGATGATTCTGCATTTATTAATTTTTTTAACTTATTAAGCATGTGTGTGTGTATGTTTGTGTGTGGGTATGTGAATGTGAATAAAAGTACCCACACATAGCCGGGCGTTGGTGGCGCACGCCTTTAATCCCAGCACTTGGGAGGCAGAGGTAGGTGGATCTCTGTGAGTTCAAGGCCAGCCTGGTCTACAAAGTGAGTCTAGGACAGCCAGAGCTGTTATACAGAGAAACCCTGTCTCGAAAAAAAAAAAAACCAAAAAAAAAAAAGTACCCACACAGGCCAGATCTTTCCATTGAGCTCAAGTTACAGGCAGTTAGGAGTCACTGACCCAACTTGGGTGCTAGGAACCAAACTCGGGTCCTCTCCAAGGGCAGTCTTGCTCTTATCCACTGAGCCATCTCTCTAGTCCCTAATGATAAATTTTAAAAAGATGACTAAAACTGATTCTTCATTGTGTTGATAAATATAATACAGCTTTCAGGACACAGCCTTAAAAAAAATTAAGCTGGAGAAGTGGTTCAGTGGTTAGAGAGTGCTGTTCAAGGGTGAGGACTAGAGTTCAGATCCTGGTGTCCATGTAACAAGCTGGACACTGTCCTGTGCATGCCTGTAACACAAGCACTGAGTGGGTAGAGACAGGATCAGAAGTTTGCTAGCGGAAAGTCCAGCCAAAAAAAAACCCCATGAGCTCTACATTAGGGAGAGATACTTTCTTTTATATTTTGTTTGTGAGCCTAGCCTTTAACAGCTGAGCCATCTTTCCAGCCCGAGAGATACTTTCTCAAAGGAACAAGGCAGAGAGTGATAGAGGGGTACCTGGTGCCTTCCTCTCATCTCTGTGTGTGCACCTCAACACACAGACAATATTCTTAAAATTTTTTTAAATGGTAGGTGGTTCTTGAGGAAAGATGCTCAAGGTTGACTTCTGGCTTCCACATGCATATATACCTGTTTTTCTACAAGAACACATTGCATATAAACAGAAAAGAAAAGCAATCCTGATCAGGCTTGGTGGCAGACACCTATAATCCTAGTACTCGAGAGCCCTTGAGGGGCAGATCTCAAGGTCAGCCTGCGCTACATGGGGAGGTCTTGTCTCAGGGAAATGGGAGAACACAGCCCTGCTCTCATGAGCACTCGAGACTGCTCTGTCTGCATTTGGCTTTTTGATGACTTCAGTGCTTGATGATGTTGGAAGCCAGAGGAAGGTGTGGATCTCTTGAAACTGGAGTTACAGATTGTGAGCCTGCTGGGGATCATACCTGGGTCCTCCAGAAGAGTCCTCAGTGCTCTTAGCTCCTGAGCCATCTCTCCGTTAAGGTCCCCATGTCCTGGGACTGTACGAGCCTGAATCTGTAGATCTCGTCCTGCCTGGTTTGAAGCTAACCTTGTGCTTTTTCCCTCAGGCAGTATGTGCAGATGTAGAAAAGAGTGAGCAAGCTGTTGAATCTTGTCATGCAGAAGTGAACAAATTAAGAAGACAAATCACTCAGAAGAAAAATGAAAAGGATCAAGAACGAAGTAAGCTTCTCACAGACCTACCAGTTTGATATCCAGGTGGCTTTGTTCACAGGGGTGGGGTACTATGTATTGAACACAAGGTTCCCACATGCAAGGCAAGAGCTCCCCAATGAGCTCCACTCTAACCCCCCTTTTGCATTTATTTTACTTTATTTTTAATCTTTATTTTATATTTTATACACTCACTATGTATCCCTGGTAGGCTTGAAACTCACTATGTAGACCAGTCTGGCCTCTAACTTGAGATCTCATCCCCCAAAGCCTCCCAAATACTAGGATTACAGGTGTATGCTACCATGCCTGATCAGGATGGGTTTTCCATGAGATCCACCTGACTCTACCTCTAAGTGTTGGAATTAAAGTCATTCACTCACCATGCCCAGCTTTACTTTTTTTTTTTTTTTTTTTTTTTTTGGTTTTTCGAGACAGAGTTTCTCTGAATATCTCTGGCTGTCCTGGACTCGCTTTGTAGACCAGGTTGGCCTCGAACTCACAAAGATCCGCCTGCCTCTGCCTCCCAAGTGCTGGGATTAAAGGCGTGCGCCACCACCGCCCGGCTTCCAGCTTTACTTTTTGTTTATTTTTGTTTTGTTTCATTTATTCATTCAATCATCTATTTGTTTGTTTGTTTTTATTTATTTATTGTAAGAACCAGTGGGAGGTCAGTTTGCAGGAGTTGGTTCTCTTCCACTATGTGGACCCAGGGACTGAACTCAGGTTGTTAGGTTTGGAGACAAGGACCTTAACCTGCTGTATCATCTTAATGGTCCTACTTTTTTTTTTTTTTTGGTTTTTTGAGACAGGGTTTCTCTGTGTAACAGCTCTGGCTGTCCTGGACTTGCTTTGTAGACCAGGCTGGCCTCGAACTTACAGAGATCCGCCTGCCTCTGCCTCCCAAGTACTGGGATTAAAGGCATGCTCCACCACTCCTGGCTTGGTCCTACTTTTTATATTTGAGACAGTATACATAAGCTGCCCAGATTGCTTTGA
This sequence comes from Lophiomys imhausi, assembly GCA_907164525.1. Taxonomy (NCBI): domain Eukaryota; kingdom Metazoa; phylum Chordata; class Mammalia; order Rodentia; family Muridae; genus Lophiomys; species Lophiomys imhausi. Next base: position 6,373,658 of record CAJQZJ010004755.1, on the reverse strand, counting down.
ACTTGCTACATGGTCCAGACAGGCCTCAAACTTGTGATCCTCTTGTCTCAGTCTCCAAAGTACCTAAAATGTTTTATTTGTTTTTAGAGACAAAGTTTGTTTGTCTGTAGCCCTGGGTATCCTGGAACTTTGCTCCATAGATCATGCTGTCCTCAAACGCACAGAGATCCACCTACCTCTACTGGGATTAAAGGAATGTGCCACCATGTCCAGCTCACAGTAGCTAGAATTGCAGGTCTTGCCACCTGGCTAAACTATTCATTACTTTATGATCAAATTATCCATTAAATGACATGAGACCAATTGAAAAGCTTCTCCTAAACCCCACAATTGTAAGGAAGAGTCTCATATATCCCAGACTGGCCTTGAACTTTCTCTTAGCTGAAGATGACCTAGAATTTCTTATTATCCCTACTTTTCCTCCCAAGTGCTGAGGATTATTAGTACCAGTACCACCATACTTTTATATAGTACTGGGAACAGAATCCCAGGCTTTGTGCATGTTAGGCAAGCTCTTTACCTACTGAGCCGTATCTTCAGTTTGGCATGGATCCTATACTAAGCAAACACCAGGTTCACATGAAGGAGGGAGGACATTCCCTTGTCATTAAGCAATTCCTAATGAGAAGTGCTATTTCCATGGTCTTCCTCAAGTTTCCAAAACTGAAACAAGAGGACCAAAGAGAAAAGCTGAAGCAGAAGTTAGAACAGATCTAAGAAACTTGGCACATAATTTTGTGTGTATTGACAGAATCATCTTTTTCTCACAACCAAATTCTTGGGGGCTGGAAAGATGGTTTAGGAGTTAAAAGATCTTGCTGCTCTTGCAGAGAACTAAGTTTGGTTCCCAGACCCATATGGAGCAGCTCACAACTACATATAAATCCAGTTCCAGAGGATCCAGCGCCCTCTTCTGGCCTCCTTAGGCACTTTTATGCAAATAATAGATACAAACACAAATATACATTAAAAGAAAAGCAGTATAGCATTTGATAGGATACTGTCTAAGGACTGTTTCATGTTCATGTGACTTGTAAAGGTATTAAGGATGGCTTTCAGTATCAGCTGGCAGTCGTAAGTTTTTGAGCACAGTGGGCAACAGGTGGACGAAATTGCCCAGAATCTTGGGTGACAGACCTGTGTTCTCCGTCTTGGGCTGCACTTCTGGTGAGATTGCTTGGATTTTTTTTTTTTGTTTGTTTGGTTTCCCAGCTCTGGTTTCTTTTTTGTTTGGTTTTGTTTTGGCTTTTTTTTTTTTTTTTTCGAGACAGGGTTTCTCTGTATATCCTTGGCTGTCCTGAACTCACTTTGTAGACCAGGCTGGCTTCGAACTTAAAAAGATCCGCCTGCTTCTGCCTCCCAAGTGCTGGGATTAAGGTTTTGTTTTTTGAAATGGGATCTCACTGTAACTGTGGTTGGCCTAGTACTCATTATACTAAGAAGTTAATGTATAGAGAAATCATTTATGAAATATTAACAGCAGTCAGTTCACAGCATTGCTGCTCATTTCCAGAATATTCAAGTTGACCATTTAATGAATGGGCATAAAAAGCTGTGAAGATATAGAACTTGTTAAAACATTCTTTCTGTTTCTGTGCAGGATTGCAGCAGGCGCTGCTAAGCAGACAGATGCCATCCGAAAGTCTGGAGGCAGCTTTCAGCCCTCGGATGTCCTATTCTGGGTTTTCAGCCGAAGGGAGAAGTACTCTAGCAGACACTGAGCCCTCTGATCCTCCTCCCCCTTATTCTGATTTCCACCCAAACAATCAAGAAACTACTCTGAGCCATTCTCGCATGGAAAGGAGTGTCTTCATGCCTCGGCCTCAGGCTGTGGGCTCTTCCAACTATGCTTCCACCAGTGCCGGACTGAAGTTCACTGGAAGTGGAGCAGATCTTCTTCCTTCCCAGAGTGCAGTTGGAGACAGTGGGGAGGAGTCAGATGACAGTGATTATGAAAATTTGATTGACCCTACAGAGTCCCCTCATAGTGAATACTCACATTCAAAGAATTCACGGCCCGTGACACATCCCAATGAGGACCCCAGGAACACTCAGACCTCCCAAATTTAAGTAAACAAATGACATTCTCCACTTGGCACTGCTTTTCTTAATGGCTTCTCGAGTGTTGAGGACTTAATCTGTGGGGAGAACTGCCTCCTCAGATGCTGTGACTCCTGAGTGGAGACTCCTGTGCACAGAACTCCCAGAATCCTCTGTCCGCGATCCTCACCTCTGGGTGTAGTGCATGGGTTCACAACAGTATGTTATGATAATCAAATTGTCCTAATTCTGGTGCGATTCATGGATGGACTAGTAAATTCAGGCAGAGTGAAACTCCTCAGTGTAGTCTTTAATTTAAGATAAATTGGAGGTCAGAGACTAAGCACAATTAGTCTATAAATACTCTAGAAGTCAGAAACTTACCTCTGCACTATCATGCCTTGAAATTTGCTCTTTCAAAGGGAAACGAGTTTAGCAGCAGCCTTCAAAGAACTTTCTATGATGAGCCAAATTCATCTTTGCCAGAAAAGAAATTTTATTAATTCCAAGAAGCCTAATTGGAACAAGTCAGACATCCCTTCTCTTGCCTGCATGGCTTTGTGAGATGGGAAGAGAGGGCTTTGCTTCAACTTTTTTCTACTAGCTTGATGCATATTGTCACTGAAAATGGTTGCCTTTTTAAAAATGTACAAATACTAATGCCCAGTGACTACTCATCCAGGTCAGTGTCCCGAAGTCAGTTCCTCATCTTTGGTGTACAGCAGCAACCTCTGTGCTGCACCAGCACAGCTGGCCCCTGTCCTGGAGTCTTTGAGGGAGGCCACACAACAGTGGGTGGCAGACAGGAGCTGCCAGGCCTGAGTCTGTGGTGAACAGATCCCAGACACGGTGGATTAGCTGAGTTCCTGAGGGAAGGGTGTAGTGCACTTAGATCTGGCAGATCCCAGGCTAGACTTGTAGGAAAGACATTTTAAAGAAAATATCCAGGAATCTTGGTGAATAAAGATCCACTTCAAGTCTGAATAACCATACCTTTTTTTTTAAGTTGCCATTTGGGGGATAATTGCAAATATGTGGAGACCATTGGGGTGCACTTAGACTTTTATTTAATTACTGCTTGTTTTCTAGTTTTGCCCAGAATGTGTGAAACCACTAAAAAACATTTTTAAATATGTTGGGCTGCTGGATTGGAAATGGCAAGACCTACCATTTATGGCAATCAGTCAGCCCATGATGCTTGGCCTTTCTTTGGACTAGTTAAAACATGTAAGGATGAAGATGCCGTTAAAAGACTTAAAATCTGGTTCCAAAGGATTCATTTCATTTTATAGCAATGTTTACTCATGAGCTCCGGCTCCCATTCTCAGACAGTGGTTACAGGCTTAGAAATGAGACACTGTACTGCCCTGCTTTGGTTGTGTCCCAGTGTTTGCATTATAACTGCTGTCCTGGTTTTTCTGGGCTCACTCCACTGCCATTTGATTTAAATGTTGAGGGTCACTTTATCTGCAGTATGTTCCAGCTCTTATTATCAGTTACCTACTATCAGCTTCAACATGGTATGAATTCCAGTTTTTTAAAGTGCCATCACCATCTTCTCTGTTCAGATTTAGACATTCAGGAAAATATTCTTATTTTTATGCCATACTGAAATATACAGTGTATATCTGACAAAGCAGTTAAATGTGACAATAAAAACTTATTTAATCATGATACATTATTTTAGCATCTGTCTCAGTACCAGAAAGTTCTTGCTTCAGTAGATGTTGCCTATCAGGTAGGGTTTTTTGTTTTGTAAGACTTTATTTTTATTTATGTGTATTTGTGTCTGCATCTGGGCGCGTGCATTTGTTAGCGCAGGCACTAATGAAGCCCAGGGGGACATCAGATCCCCTGGAGTTGGATTTACGGACGATTAGGAGCCTCCAATGTAGGTACTAGGAAGGAACTAAAGTGATTCTTTTGGAAGAGCAGCAAGTGCTCCTCACTGCTGAGCCATCTCTCCAGTTCACTATAGGTAGGTTTTTTTTTGTTTTTTTTTGTTTTTTTTTTTTTTTTTCGATACAGGGTTTCTCTGTGTAGCTCTGGCTGTCCTGGACTCGCTTTGTAGACCAGGCTGGCCTCGAACTCACAGAGATCTGCCTGCCTCTGCCTCCCGAGTGCTGGGATTAAAGGCATGTGCCACCACCGCCCGGCTTATAGGTAGTTTTTAAAAGGCATCAAACTTGTTCTCGGTCTCCATAGGGACCTGTCAGTCTGGCTTCAGGAGGAATCTAAGAATACAACTTCGTAAAATGTTCATGTTGATTTCAAGGAAGGTGTGGTGAAAGCTAAGGTATCTAGAAAAGTGCCCATAGTGGGTAAAGCTGAAGCCTGGAGAGGCCCCCGTGGCGCCTTCCCAGAAGAGCCACTGTGGTTTGAAGTGACTTTCCCACCCACATCACCAACAACTGGTACGCAGAACTTGGTGCTCTGAGAGTTTCTTAGGACATGTGGGCTCTCAGATCAGGCCAGCACATGTGTTCTGGACTCTGAGGAACGGTTGCAGTTGAGTAATGTGATTTCCAGCCCCAGGGTGTCTCCAACTATTTAGAAAAAAAGGCTTGAATTCTTTTCACCTACTCACAATTCTGGGAAAACATGATTAAACTTTGTGATTGGTGTTTCTGGAGTAGTATCAAAACATAAAATTGGAAAGCGTATCCCTAAATAGTCAGGATATATATCTTTATTTTGTTTTTTTTTTGGTTTTTTTTTTTTTTTTTTTTTTTTTTTTTTTTTTTTTTTTGGTTTTTCGAGACAGGGTTTCTCTGTGTATCCTTGGCTGTCCTGGACTCACTTTGTAGACCAGGCTGGCCTCGAACTCACAAAGATCCGCCTGCCTCTGCCTCCCAAGTGCTGGGATTAAAGGCGTGCGTCACCACCGCCCGGCTCTTTATTTTGTTTTTTTGTTTTTTTTTTTTTTTGTTTTTTCGAGACAGGGTTTCTCTGTGTAGCCCTGGCTGTCCTGGACTCACTTTGTAGACCAGGCTGGCCTTGAACTCACAAAGATCCACCTGCCTCTGCCTCCCGAGTGCTGGGATTAAAGGCGTGCGCCACCACCGCCCGGCTTTTGGATATATATCTTTAAATGCCAGGCAGTAGGGCAGGTGACGCTAATTACTTTAACAAAGTAACTTTACTAAGGAAATTTAAAAAGGGCTGGTGAGATGGCTCATCGGGAAAAGTGCTTGTTTATAAAACCTGACGACCTGAGTTCAGTCCCCAGAACCCACACGAAGGTAGACAAGAGTGGTCTTCACAAAATTGTCCTCCGAGCTCCACGTGTATGCCGTGGCACTCGTGTCCACACATCACGCATACATGCAATAATAGTATTTTATGTTTTAAAAAGTGGTCCAGAAGGCTCCATGAGTAAAGTGTTTGCTAGCAAGTGTTTGGCCCCTCAGCACCATGGGAAAAGCCAGGGGTGGTGATGTGCATCTGTAATCCCAGCACAGAGGGGGGGCTGGAGATCCCTGGAGCTCACTGGCCACCTGGTCATGCCCAACCATTGAATTATAGGCTCAGCAAGACCCTGTCTCAAAAGGGGGGAACTGTGAAGATGGCTCAGCTGGTGAAGACCTGACTGAATTCAGTTCATTCCTTAGGATTCACACGGTGGAAAGAGAACCAACCCCCATAAGCGTTCTCTTACCTCCCCATGTGTGCCATGGCATACATAAACACACACACTAAAGCACCTAATGTTGACCTCTGACCTCCACTTGTATAGGCATGGGCAAACATACAGTATGCACGCAGACACACACACAAAAAGACCCCACAATAAAATAAAGGTTTGTTTGTTTGTTTGTTTTTCAAAATCAGAAACATAAATAAAAGCTTAGGAGAAAGCGACAGTTGTGAACTGTGCGTTGGATCTGTGTTGCATTGGTTGGGGGTCCCTTCAGCTCCTGGCAGCCTCGCTCTTGACAAGGTTCTGTCCATTGTCGGCAGGGTGCGAATAAAGAATAGAGAATATGGCCGGGAGGTGGTGGCGCACGCCTTTAATCCCAGCACTTGGGAGGCAGAGGCAGGCGGATCTTTGTGAGTTCGAGGCCAGCCTGGTCTACAAAGTGAGTCCAGGACAGCCAGGGCTACACAGAGAAACCCTGTCTCGAAAAACCAAAAAAAAAAAAAAAAAAAAGAATAGAGAATATAGTTGGGTATTGTGGCTTACACCTTTAATCTCTGCTCATTTGAGGTCAGCCTGGTCTACATAGAGAGTTCCAGGATAGCCAGGGCTACACAGAGCAATTCTGTCTTGAAAAAAATAAATAAATAAAGACAAGAAAGAAAAAGGAAAGTGTTTACTTCTCAGTTTATAGACTTCTGAGAGATCCTAGATTTAGCTAACTGTCTTCGTGTGTGTGTGTGTGTGTGTGTGTGTGTGCATTCTGTGTATATGTATGTAGTATGTACCACTGCAGGTGCGTGTATATCATCACAGCATGCATGTGGAGGGAATGTCAAAAGAGAACCTTTGGGAGTTGGTTCTCTCCTGCTGCCGTGGATTTCACAGGTCAGACCCAGGTTGTCAAGCTCACAGCAAGCACTTTTACTCACTGCACGATGTCACCAACCTGTCTTACTTTTTATAGTGATTTCTGTGATGTCGCCAGTAAGCCAGGAGTCAGGCCATGGAGTACAGATGACCTGACTACCTGGTCCTTGATCATCGAGTCAGGGTTGTCCGAACATTCACAGAGAGACAGTCCCTTGATTACTCTGCTATCCAAAATGTGTGTTGCCTTTTATTCAAGCAAAGATTTGGCAAAAGGAAGCTCATTCTAGTGTTTTGGTAGTAGGACACACTAGAAATAGCACTCGTGCTAATTACAGTCAAATTTCCTTGCATTCTCGGGAAGAAATAGTCTGCAACTGTTAAAAAAAAAATTGAGGTAGAGGTAAAAAAAAAATGTTCTTGTTGTGGAAAGATGGTTTGGAAATGCTAAGTGAAGAAGTACAGGTTTCCAGATAAGATTGACCTGATTTTTGTGTGGAGGGAATTATATGGGCTTGTTCCTTGAAAGAAAAGTCTGAAAGAATATTCACTTAGGCATTAACAGTCTTGTTTGTAGGCTGTGAAAATAAGGGTGATTGTTCTCCTATTTTTTGCTTATTCACATTTTTTAAAAATTTGTTATTATTAGCCGGGCGGTGGTGGCGCACGCCTTTAATCCCAGCACTTGGGAGGCAGAGGCAGGCGGATCTTTGCGAGTTTGAGGCCAGCCTGGTCTACAAAGCGAGTCCAGGACAGCCAGAGCTGTTAAACAGAGAAACCCTGTCTCGAGAAAAAAAAAAAAAAATTTGTTATTATTTAGTTTTTTCAGACAGGGTGTCACTTTTATCCTTGACTGGCCTAAAATTCACTACCTGGACCAGGCTGGCCTTGACTCATAAGAGATCACCTGCCTCTGCTTCCTGAGTGCTGGAATTAAAGGCGTGAGCCACAGTGTCAGGCATTTGTTATGTGTGTTGAATGGGTTGGTTATGTGTATTGGGTATTTTTGAGTGCAGTGCTGTGGGGGGGTTAGAAGGGCCTCAGATCCCCTGGAGCTGGAGTTACAGATGGTTGTGAGCCACCAAGTGAGGGCTGGGAATCAAACTCTAGTCTCTGAAAGAGCTTGAACCGTTTCTCCAGCTCCTTATTTAGACTTTTTAAACATTTTACAGTAAATGTTTTCATAGCAAACCTTCAGAAATGATGATCCGTTAGTATATGCCACCCTAGGGGTGACTCTAGGAACAGTGTGAGAATTTGATTTTCTGCTGCACACTGTTTTCTCCAAGATGTGACCTGTATCCTATCAGCCTTGCTGGGGCAGCTAACTTCTTGGTGCGCAGGCTTGTTCCTCTCCTGGAGAAGAACATCCATTCACTTTTTTTTTTTTTCGTCAACACTGATTTTTTTCCCCCTAATAAATCTGAAATGAAGTTAACTTTTTTTTTTTTTTTTTAGCTCAGAATCAGTTTCCTATAGGTCCCAAAAGTCTCAGGGGACAAAGACAACATGAGGTCAGACAGGTTACATTCCTCTAAGGCAGAAGCTAAAAAGTGCTAAAGCATGGATTTGGGGAGACCTAAAATGCAGGAATAATTTCCTTGATGTGTGTGTGTGTGTGTGTGTGTGTGTGTGTGTGTGTACATGGACGTGCGTGCACATGCATTTCCTTGATCATGTGGATACTCTTTGCATGATTCTGCCTTATGCCTGTTGTTGTTCCTTAGTGTGGTGGCCTCCAACTTGTATCAGGAGGAGCAGAGTGTCTGTCTCCTTAGTCTGGTCCCCATATAAACAAGTCTGGGAGGTTTTTGATTCCAAAACAAACATTTCCTTATTAGGAACATTTGCTGTGGCCAGCTCACCGAGGTTGGCAAAGCTGGTAGCACTGGGTCTCAATGACAAACAGATGTGATTTAGTTGTATTAAAACATGGATCACCCAAAAGACCTTTCTGACAGTTTCAAATCAGGTGTGTGGGAACGGTAAGGAAACAATAGCTGCTCCCTGGGTCCTGGGAGGCAGCACAGGGTCCCTGGCTTGCAGGAGAGAGAAAGTTAGGAGTCAGAGGTTATGCAACTTGACCCTTTAAAAGAGTTTTCAGTCTGGAACAAAGCTGCCCATTGTTTGGGGGCCAACTCAAACGTCTCCTTTAGAAAACCCTTCTGAGTGCCCAGGACAAACAGTGTAACCCAAGTGCCATGCCTTTATCTCCCTGCAGTCACTACCCAACTCCGGGCAGACTGAGACTTAGTATGTCCCACTCAGCTAGTAGGTGGTGATGCCCTAGAGGTGCCCAGAATAGTAACCAAAGCACCTCGGAATCCCCAGGGCTTGGTGCAGACTGGGTGCCAGGAAATATGGTCGAGGAAAGGAACACAGTTACCGTGTTAAAAAAAAAAAAAAAGAGTCAATCAAATCCTGCAGATACACTTGCTTAGAAGAATGAGGGGGTAAGACAGAGGTTATTTACCACCCTGGAGGCGCTGCTGAGAACTCTGTCTAGACTGTGAGATGGCTCAAGTCAGGAAGGACACATGCTCCACAACCTGGGGCCCAGGGTTTGAGCCCCAGAACCCACATAAAGGTGGAAGGAAAGAAATGACTCCACGAAGCTGTCCTCTGACGTCCATTTGTGTTGTCTCTCTCTCTCTCTCTCTCTCTCTCTCTCTCTCTCTCACACACACACACACACACACACACACACACCCCGTACATACCTGCCACTGTACCTTTCCTACCTATATGCCCTGGAACTGTATGCCAAAATAACCCTTTTCCTTACATTAATTTTGTCAGGTATTTCATTACAACAATGAGGGAAGTAATTAACACACCAGGGTTTACTCAACTAATCCCTAAATATATAAGGAGGCCCTGAAAAGATTGCCCCCCACACGCCAGTATCTGCAGACCCATCTACCCAACTCACAGCTGTCTACGGATAAGATAAGGAGATAAGTTGATGTTCTCAGGGCCCCACCACAGCAATGGAGGGCTCCTAACATGCGGTGCAAAAGAATCCCAAACTGAGACTGAGGAGACCTGTCAGAAATAAGCTGTAATTTAGAAGACAACACATCTTCCTGGGTCTCAGTTTCCCACTCTGCAAAAGCACGAGGTAACTTTTGATGACCTGTTAGGTCCTATTACTTCTAAGTTTCTGAGGAAAGTTCTAGAGGAAGGGCAATGTTTTGTACCCAGAGAACTTAGAACCGAGAAAAACTGGAGAATCTGGTAGAGCAGTGGCCTCCTTCCCCTTTGGCTTGATCCCTTATCTGAGGATTTCAGGGTTCTGCATCAGGGCCCAGGGCTGACCTGCCTGTTCCTCTAGGCTCTATGGTTCTGCCAACTAGGTGGTCCCAATCCCAGCGTCTTTGTCATGGAAGACGTCCTGTGGGAGTGGTGGGAGGAGCGGAAAGAAGTTAGTACTAACGGCTTTGGCAGTGTCCTAAGCCAATGGGTCCACCAGGTAGCTCAGATATGAGCCAGGCCGTTTTCTTTCTGTTAACCATCGTGCCCCACCCCCTTCCTAGGCCATCAGCTACTGTCTAGCTTAAAAGTTTCCCTGTCTCCTCAGTCCTAGCCCCTCTCCCTAGTCCCCTGCTTCCAAACATGCCAGCTGTCCCTGGGAGAACATCAAGAATTTCTGTGATGAAGTAGAGACCTCAGGGGCCACCTGGTCACCTGGCCCAGGCCTAGGAAGTCTAAGATACCCTGGGTAAGACTTGAGTTGGAATCCTGGCCCTGTGCTTTCTTTAATTACATACCCTAACAAGCAGCTCCCTGGCTCTTGGCCCCATATTTCAGAAGACTGTGTTAAGGGTTAAATGGCACAGCATAAGAGATTGAAAACAGAGTCTAGAGGACAGTAAATCGAGGTTACTATTGTCCAGAATTAAGTTCTCCATGATGGTCAGTTTTACAGGCCAGGATCAGCAGGTATATCTGCCAAGAGCCCTATACTCAGGGCTACTCCACAGAACGGGCCATGGAGGAGCATGGGTTAAGTCCAGGAGATGAACAGCAGCAACAAGGATCTAGTGCCTTTCCTAAATGTTGTCAGTTGGCTAGATTGGTCTTTGGTCAGAACAAAAAAGGAAATGTATGCCAAGCAACAGTGGCGCACACCTTTAACCCCAGCACTCGGGAGGCAGAGGCAGGAGGATCTCTGTGAGTTCGAGGCCAGCCTGGTCTACAGAGTGAGTTCCAGGACAGCCAAGGTTGTTCAGAGAAGCCCTATCTTGAAAAACAAGAACAAAACAAAAATCTAGATCCCCAGAACCCACAATGGAAAGAGAAAAACAACTTCTGAAAGTTGTACTCTGACTCACACATACACACTGTGGCACACACACACACACACACACACACACACACACACACACACAGGCACACACTAATAATAATAAATAAAGTAGAATAAAGTAAATATAAGCCCAGATGGGGCTAGGCTGCAACTGTCCAGTAGAACCCTCTGTTCTTATATTCTGCCTCTGTGCTGTTTAGTGCAGCTTGCCTTGGGTCACGTGGGCTACTAAGCTCAGAAATGTGTCTGGCAGTTCTAAAGATATGAGTTTTAGGGCCTGGGAATAGAGTACTTGCTTAGCACACAGGAAGCCTGTGTTTTGTTCCCATGATTGTAATCCCAGCATTCGGGAAGTGGAAGAAAAAAGATCAGAAGTTTAAATTCAGGTACACTGCAAATTGGAAGCTGGCCTCCACTATGTGAGACACTGTCTCAAAACAAAGACAAAAAGAGAGGCTGGGGAGGCGGCTCAGTGGGTAAGAGTGCTAGCTGTGCAAGCATGAGGACCTGAGTTCAGATCCCCACAGCCGTGTAAAAAAAAAAAAACACCCGAATACACCTGTAACCCCAGCACTGAGGGGAGAGATGCAGGGACCAGAGGGTCACTGGGGCTTGCTGGCTACCAGCCTAGCCCAAAAGGAAGCTCCAGATTCAGTGAGAGCCCTTGAGTCCAGGAGGTGAAGCAGAGAGTGATGGAGGGCGATGCACACTTTTCCTCTGGCCTCTGTGTATACACCTGCACACTCACACACACTTGAGAATTCAATGGGATTTTCCTTAAATACCTGTGTGGCTAGTGGCTACAACAGTGGAACAGGCTAAAATGCTGAGACCAGAGAGGCTGGCAGGCATCACAATGGACCCACTGTCACACAGCTGCTGAAAAATCCAGGAAGAAGCCTCCTGCCTTCTCTACAGCTGCTCCTAAGGAAGATGGGCTCAGGGAATGCTAGCCCAGGAAAGGACAGAGTCTGCCGCAGAGAGACATAAACAAAGAGCAAGCTGAAGCATTCGAATGCTCTGGAAGCCCCACAGGGCTTGGCAGCCAGTTTAGGAAGTGCAGCTGTCCTTGCCTAGCCTGAGATGCCCTTCACAATGTCTTGGTGCTTCCAGTGCAAGCAGGCAAGAGCCAGACAAGGGAAAAAGGGGCCACACCTGGGGGCAGCTGCAAACTCTGGGACCCTCTTTCTGACCAGCACACTTGCTCCCTCCCACACTAACCCAGCTTGGACAGGGAAGGCCACCTGCGGTGGAGGTCAAGGCCATCTCAGCGGCTCAACACACGGGCCACCTGCACATTCCCTCAGCCTGCCCACACACAGATACCCAGGTGGAGGATCAAATTAATCCAACTTTGTATCCCGAGGCTGGCGCTCTTCTCTTCACCCACCAGGGAGTGTGGGCAGAGTTATGGGCAAGGCAGGCAGGTGACATCCAAGCCCTCAGGAGCAGAGGTGGGTGGGAGAGACTCCTGGCACCTCTTTCAAACCATCTGCTCCCAGCCAAACCACGTGAGTACACGAGAACGTTCCAGGCACCCCGAGACCAGGCAGGAGAGTCCAGTCCCATTCCGTACCCTTCTCTTCATTCCCCATCCTTTCCTGAGCTCTTCTTTTCTTCCCTTCTCTTTTTTTTTTTTTTTTGGTTTTTCGAGACAGGGTTTCTCTGTGTAGCCCTGGCTGTCCTGGACTCACTTTGTAGACCAGGCTGGCCTCGAACTCGCAAAGATCCGCCTGCCTCTGCCTCCCAAGTGCTGGGATTAAAGGCGTGCGCCACCACTGCCCGGCTTCTTCCCTTCTCTTTTGTTCAGGTAAGATTTTAATGGAGGTATAACGAGCACAGGAAAGGACACGAATCAGAAACATACGGAATTTCCCCAGTCACCTCGGCTAGGTAACTGGCTTGAAGATCAAGAAATAGAACACAGGGCTGGAAAGAGGGTTCAGCAGTAAACACTGGCTCTTCCAGAGAATCCAGTCTCCCTACACCCACATGGTGGCTCATAGCCATCTAGTGCCCTCTTCTGACCTCCCTGGGCACTAGGCACAGATGTGTGGTGCACATATATACACGCAGGCAAAACACTCATACACAGAAAAGTAAAGGTAAAAGATAAAAGAAATAAATACAATGTGCTTCAGAATTCCCCTTCCTGTCCTTTATTGGCCATTACCCCCATCTTAGTTAGGGTTACTATGTTACAACTAAGCATCAAGACCTGAAGCAACTTGGGGAAGAAAGAGTTAATTTCAGACTCTGTTCCCCATCACAGTCCTTCATCAAATGAAGGGAGGGCAGGGCTAAAGGCAGGAAGCTGAAAGAAGGAACAGAAGCGTTAGCAATGGAAGAATGCTGTTTATTGGCTTGCTCTCCATGGCTTGCTCAGTCCGCTTTCCCGATGAGCGCTACCCACAATGGGCTGGGCCCTTTCTGTACCAATTCTGTTAGATGGAAGAAGTCAATTTTCCATAAATTTATTCCTACTTTTAAAGTTATTTATTTTAAAATTATCGTTATTTTAATTTGATTTATTTTGATGTGGATGAGTGTTTTGTTTGCATCTGTGCACTGCATGTATTCAGTGCCCTCAAAGGCCAGAGTAGGGTATCAGATCCCCTGGACTTGAGTGGTAATTGGTTGAGAACTGATATGTGGGTGCTGAGACTCAAACCCGGGTCCTCTGGAAGAGCAGCCAGTACTCTTAAACACTGAACTGTCTCTCCAGCCCCAAATTGTTATTATTATGATTACAATTATTATTATTATTATTATTATTATTATTATTATTATTATTATTATTATTTTAGTTTTTGGTTTTTCAAGACAGGGCTTCTCTGTGTACCAAGCCTTGGCTGTCCTGGACTAGCTTTGTAGGAATTAAAGACGTATGCCACCATGCCCGGCTTGTTATTATTTTTTAAATAATTTATTTATTTTAATTATTTTATGTGCATTGGCATTTTACATGCTTGTATGTCTGTATGAGGGTGTCAGAGGCCACTGGAACTGGAGTTATAAATAGTTTTGAGCAGCCGTGTGAGTGCTGGGAAAGGAACTTGGATCATCTGGTAGAGCAACCAGTGCTCTTAACTGGTGAGCCATCACTGCAGCCATTATTATTATTATCATTAAAATGTATTTGTGTAGGTGTTTTCTTTGTACACATGTCTGTTTACCAAGTGCATGCCTCATGTTCTCAGAAGTCAGAAGAAGGCATCATATTCTCTGGGGCTGGAGTTACAGATGGTTGTGAACTTCCATGTGGTGCTAGAAATCAAACCTGGATCCTATAGAAAAGCAGCCAACGCTTTTAACTGCTGAGCTACCTCTCCAGTTCCTTCATTTCCCCATATAAAGACTCCCATCTCTAGCCGGGCGGTGGTGGCGCACGCCTTTAATCCCAGCACTTGGGAGGCAGAGGCAGGCGGATCTTTGTGAGTTCGAGGCCAGCCTGGTCTACAAAGTGAGTCCAGGACAGCCAGGGCTACACAGAGAAACCCTGTCTCGAAAAACCAAAAAAAAAAAAAGACTCCCATCTCTAAATGGAGTTCTATTCTGAAGTATAGGAATTTTTAAAATATTATTTATTTATTTATTATGAATACAGTGATCTGTCTGCTGTATATCTGCAGGCCAGAAGAGGGCACCAGATCTCATTTTAGATGGTTATGAGCCACCATGTGGTTTCTGGGAATTGAACTCAGGACCTTTGGAGGAACAGCCAGTGCTCTTAACCTCTGAGCCATCTCTGCAGCCCCTCAATTTTTTTTTTAAATTAAAATAATTCCTGGGCTGGAGAGATGGCTCAGAGGATAAGAGCACTGGCTGTTCTTCCAAAGGTCCTGAGTTCAATTCCCAGCAACCATGTGGTAGCTCATAACCATCTATAATGAGATCTGGTTCCCTCTTCTGGCCTGAAGGCATACATGCAGACAGAACACTATACATAATAAACAAATCTTTAAAAAAATTATTTTTTGAGATAGGGTCTCTGTGGGCAGCCCTGGGTGTCCTGGAACTCACTGTGTAGACCAGGGTGGCCTTGAACTCACAGAAATTCACCTACCTCTGCCTCTTAAGTGCTGGGATTATTTTTTAAAACCTACCTTTACTTTTATTTAATATGTACTGTGTCTTGCCTGCATACGTGTCTGTGTACCACATGTGTGCAGTCCCCAAGATGCCTTGAGTCTATTATTAAACATTAGTATTAGCTGCCATATAAGTGCTTGGAATTGAACCTGTGTTCTCTGGAAGAGCAGCCAGTGCTCTTAACTGCTGAGCCATCTGTGGAGGTTTGAATGGCCCCCATAGGTTCATATATTTGAATGCTTAGAAACCAAGGTGAGGCCCAGGTGTGGTGGCGCACACCTTTAATCCTAGCACTGAGGAGGCAGAGGCAGAGGCAGGAGGATCTCTTTGAGTTCAAGGCCAGCCTGGCCTACAAAGCAAGTTCCAGGATAGCCAGGGCTACACAGAGAAACCCTGTCTAAAAAAACCTAAAGGTGCTGGGCGTGGTGGAGCACACCTTTAATCCCAGCACTCAGGAGGCAGAGGCAGGCAGATCTCTGTGAGTTCGAGGCCAGCCTGATCTACAAAGTGAGTCTAGGACAGCCAGGGCTACACACAGAGAAACCCTGTCTTGAAAAACAAAAACAAACAAACAAAACCTAAAGGAAGAAAAAAGAAACCAAGGTGAGGCACTATTTGAAAGGATTAGAAGGACTAAGAGGTGTGGCCTTGTTGGAGGAAGTATGTCACATATTTTGAGGTTAAAAAGCCCATGCCAGGCCCAATCTCTCTCTTAGCTGCTTCTCCAGCACCATATCTGCCTCCATGGTCCCCACTGTAACAATAATGGACTAACCTCTGAAACTGTAAGAAAGCCCACAATTAGATGCTTTCTTTTATAAGAGTTTCATTAGTTATTATGTCTCTTCACAGCAATAGAACAGTGACTGAGGCACCATTCTCTGGTTCCTTATTTTATTTTTTATGTATGTATGTCTCTCTGTGTGTATTCCACTGTATGCAGGGATCCACGGAGGCCAGAGAAGGCTTTGGATCCTCTGGAGCTGGAGTCACACTGGGACCCAAACTCAGATCCTCTGCAAGAGTGGATGTGCTCAACCATTGAGCCATCTGTCTAGCCCCCCATTTTTTTCTTAAATTGAAAGATTTCCATTGTACCATACTTTGGATGTAGTGCAGAGAATATTCCTGTAAATGTCGTGCATATGAGTGTTTTTGTTTGTTTGTTTGCTTTGTTTCCTGTTTTGTTGAGATAAAATCTTGTGAATCCTGGCCTAGAACTTTAGAGATGACTTATGAGGTAAGAAAGCTACCCAACCAAACTTAATCACCTGAGTTTGATACTAGCACTAACAATAGAATATATTCAGGAGTTCTTCACCCAGCTGTCCGTCATAATCCCCTGGGGAGTGTTAGCCAATACCTCCACCAAGTCTCCCCCACCCTCAGAAGTCCTGATCTGATTGGTCTAGGCAAGCTGGGCCCCTAGTATCATTTCAACGCTCACTAGGGGAGCTTGGTGAGCAGGCAAGGTTGAGATGGCCAATCTGTCTTCATAGTGATTTAAGGACATGACGAGGTGAGAGGGCTGGGAGCCTCTGGGGGTCTCCATGCCACCCCTGTCTTACATGGGAGGCTGAGACCTGAGGGAGCCTATGGACTGATGATAATAGGGTCTTCATTCAGTCCTTATGACTTGACTTGTCATTATCTTTAGAAAGCACAGCCTGGCAGAGGCCAGCATCTCAGCCCTCAGAACAGGTCAGACTAGTGGCAAGAATCCAGACCTGGGTGACCATGACCTCTGCCAGGACGCTGAACACACCCAGTGTCTACCAAACTCTATGTGGGCATTTTTCCTGCAACCCACAGGCGTTATTATGCATGCCACATGATGATGGCAGTGGGGTCTGCTTGGCCCATGCCACAAAGGATGAAGTGAGCCAGCATGGAAGCATTCAGAGTTGCCCATCTGCGAGGTCTGTGGATATCTCATTAGTCCTTTCTGTTCCCTCTGTCTCTGGAGAGGAGCCCATCAACACCCAAGCCAGGTAACAGGGGCCCTTCCTCAGGCAAAGCTATGCTCTTCTAGTCTCAGTCTCTGGAAACCCAAGCCATCTGATACTTGGTGCAGAAAATATTTCCAAGGGATCCTGCCCAGCAGCGCCCACCTTCTGCAGCTTCACCTCTGCACATCTGCATATGCATCAGCAAATGATTCACCATTAAAAGAATGTTTGTTGGTGACACCCATATGTTCCCTTTCTAAAGGACAGACTGATGCCTGTTCTGCTCCTGAGAAGAGTGAACTCCATACAGATGGCTGAGTGCACATCCTCCTGACTTGTTGGGAGATAGGTTGTTCTCAACCGTCTCAATCTCACCTCCCAGTAGCAGGCCCTCTGTCCAGGCTCCAGGATCATGAAGACTGCTTTCTTTCAAAGAAAATGTTTAAATATGGCAGCAGAAAGAATATCTGTCTCTCTTACCTCCCAGTCACCCTCTCCACAGCCACCCCTCACCCCCATCCCCAGGTCGTTAACACTTGCTAAGCAAGTGCTACGTCCCTGAGCAAAATTCCCAGCCCTGGAAAGTCCACACTTCTACCTTTTGAGTTTCAAAACCAAAAATCGCTTGGGGCTAGGGAGATGCTCACTCAGTCAAAAGCTTGCTGTGAAGATATAAGGACTTGAGTTAGAGCCATCCACATTTGCGTGGAAAAGCCATGCATGCTAAAATACACATGTAACCTCAGTGCTGGAGAGACAGAAACAGGAACTGGCCTTCCCCAAAGCAGCCATGCGTCCCCTGACATGTGTGCTTTCTTGGCCTCTAAAAAGTCATGAAGGGAACTGATTGGGTCTCTGACAGGGGCAGCCATCACAAGATCACCCAAACATCCTAGATCCTCTGAACTGGACCAGTCACCTGTGCCTCTGGAATAGCTGATTCTGGAATGATTCTATTGAGTGAACTAGCACTGTTAGGGGCATTGCTTGCACACATCATGTGACTTGGCAGAGATGACCTCTAAGCAGCCTTCACTTGCTCCACCCTGTCCTTGGTCTCTTTTGGGGGCATGGCTAAGCTCCTCCAGCAATGGGAGCCACACAGGTCATCTGGCAGCCAAGGTCCTTTCAACTCTTCAGGATTCTTTGGTTTCCATATTTTGATCGGTTTTCTTTTTTGATCTTTCCAAGCAGCAATCAGTCCAGCGTGGACGTGGAAATCCTTCCAATACCAGCCTGTGTGGATCCACACATCCTGGTGAAGAAACATTTAGCTAAGGAAACAGACTTCATGTTGCCAGCTCAGGACGGTGCAGAGAACCAGGTAAATACCAGGGAAGGCCAGAAGTGGAGGCATAGGTCTTGAATCCCAGCAGAGGCAGAGGCAGGTGGATCTCTGTCAGTTTGGGCCAGCTTGGTTTACATAGAGAGTTCTAGGACAGCCAGAGCTACACAGTGAGACCCCACCTTAAATAATA
This sequence comes from Lophiomys imhausi, assembly GCA_907164525.1. Classification (NCBI taxonomy): domain Eukaryota; kingdom Metazoa; phylum Chordata; class Mammalia; order Rodentia; family Muridae; genus Lophiomys; species Lophiomys imhausi. Next base: position 6,355,283 of record CAJQZJ010004755.1, on the reverse strand, counting down.
ACAATAACAACAACAACAATAATAATAGCTGGGCGTGGTGGCACAAGCCTTTAATCCCAGCACTCGGGAGACAGAGGCAGGCAGATCTCTGTGAGTCCATAGCTTGCCTGGTCCCCAAAGTGAGTCCAGAACAGCCAGAGATACACAGAGAAACCCTGTCTTGAAAAACAACAAAAACAGTGAACCCAGATTAGCAAATATCTCTCAGGCAAGATCCATTAAATGAATTGTGACACCCTCATCCTGTGGAATATGATGGATTCTAACCCAGTGAGCCCATCTGATATTTATAGGCATACTAATATGTAGAAAGTTATGACATGAGGTGAAAAAAAATCACAGTACAGGAAATGTGTTTAGTGTTTTTTAATTTATGTAGAAAAAGCAAGCATGTGGAACATGCTTATGCTTCCACACAGACAAATGAAGGCTTGCCGGGATTTTCCAGTTTTTGAGTGGGGTGTAACAGTATTCCTGGGAGCTCCAGGAAGCCTGTCCCATCACTCTTCATTGTCAACTTGACTGGATTTGGAGTCTCCTAGGAGACACACCTCTGCTTGTATCTTTGAGGGGATTTCCAGATAGCTTTAAATAAGGAGGAAAGAACCACTCTGAAGGTAGGCAATGCCATCCCATGGGCCAGGGTTTCAGGCTGAATGAAAAAGGCAAAGGGGAAAGTAAATGGAATGCTCTCTGCTCTCCAGTCAGTGTTGTGGACTTCTATATTCCTGCTGCCACACTTCCCACAGTGGTGGACTGCATTCCTTTGAACTGTAAGTCAGAATAAACACTTCTTTCCCCTGGGCCCTTCTGATTGTATGTTTGGTGACAGTAGCAAGAAAACAAATACACTTCCTGTGATGTAGTTCATATTGATTGCCACTTTAAAGAATCCAGACTCACACAGGAGACTTCGCTATGAGATGTAGGAAGAAAGGACCCACCTGAACTGTCGTGGCCCCATTCCATGGACTGCAGTCCCATGGGAAAGGGGAGAAAGAGACCAGAGCACCAGCATTCGTGGCTCCTGCCTTCCTGACTGTAGGTGCTGATTTACTCTGTTCATTGATGCTTTCTCTACTGGCGAAATGATCCAATCCAGGTCAAATTAAAATATATAAAGGCAGGTTTATTGGATATGAGAAGGAAAGAGAAACAGCATGCACACACAACACACACATACACAGAGAAGAGAGGGACAGAAACAGAGACAGAGAGACAGGGAGAGAGAGTGGGGAAGAGAGGCAGAGAGGCAGAGAGAGAGCCCCCAAAATGTCTGGATTATATAGAAAGGACTTCTGGGATGGGGGCATGCCCTGTAACAGGTGGAAACTGAGGCATACTGGGAGAACCTGGAAGTCAGGTCCAGCCCTATCAGGTGCTGTGGGTGCAAAGTGACTAGTTACCTTAGGTTCCTGCCATCACAAATTCCCCATTATGATGGAGTGCCCACCTCAAACTGAGAGCCAAAATAAACCTTCCCTTCCTTCAGTTTCTTCTTGTCAGGTAGTTGATCACAGTGGCAAGAAAAGCAACTCATACGGTTGTCCTACAACTGGGGATTGACCCAGGAACAAACAATTGTGAGATCCAGGAGGGAACCGAAATCCTTCAGCCTCTCTGTATTTCACCCTTCGAACCCAAGTGGCCTGACGCCTGCTATAGCAGACGATGGTAATGAGCAGGGGAGGGAATTGTTTTCAGCCTTATTCTCTTAGCTGCAGGCTATGGCATCTTCCATTCTCTCTTTGTTTTTTTTTTTTTTTAACCTATTCTTCACCTCTCTCCCCACCCCCATGCTATTGGCTCCAAGCCAGGTTGGACTACAGAGTCTATCTTTAAACAAACAAACAAACAAATAAATAAATAAGGGATGAAATAAAATGTCCTGTTTCTTCTATTGTTATATAGTAAATCTAATTCAATTTTAAAGTTTAAATGGCTATTACCTGCTGTGGTGGGGCAGGTCTATAATTCCAGCACTTAAGAGGTAGAGGGAGCAGAATCAAAAGTTCAAGATCATCTTCTGTTGTATAGGAAGTTCGAGGCTAGGCTTAGCTATAGGTTCTACCTTCCCCTGCCCCCACCGAAAAGAGGAGAATTCATGCTTGATACTATAAACTAGTCAAACCCCATGGCTACAAAGGTCCCAGGGAGGACCTGCTACTGCTGCTTTGGTATATGGGCATGAGGTTATAGCGTCTTTCTTTCTTTCTTTTTTTGCAGCTAGGGGTAGGGCGGGGAATGTTTCGGTTTTCAAGACAGGGTTTCACTCTGTAACCCTGGCTATCCTGGAACTCACTCTGTAGACCAAGCTGGCCCTTGAATTTACAGAGATCTGCCTGCCTCTGCCTCGAAAGTGCTGGGATTAAAGCCATGGGACGCTAGGGTGGACATTGTTACAATGTCTTTATATGTATGTTTCTACCCCTAGATCAGTGCAGCCTTGGTCAGAGAAGATTTTTTTTTGTTTTGTTTTGTTTTGTTTTGTTTCCAGCAGGCAGAGGTTAATGCACAGACTCATCAGTGGTCTTATGCTGAGAATAAATGCCATAATAAAGGCATTTATTATGCTCACTCATAAACAAGACATCTGTATCACCTCTCCAAGGTTCATGGAGTCCCTGCAGAGGGAGCAGAAAGGATGTAAGAGGTGGAGGTGGGAAGAAGTCTCAGGGAGCACTGTCTTCTGAACGTGACATGGCTGTTGCATCCATGACCTCATAGCAGCCCTGGGTACCTGTGCAGTGCTAGGCCCACGAGCACTCCATCACAGGAGGGTGGAATCCACCCTCCCTGAGGGACCATGGATATAGTTCATGGCTGCTGGGGAGGATGGAGTCAGTCTTCAGTGATATAGTCACTGGCAGATTGTCAAGTAAATAACCCCACAGCCATGCTCATGTAGGCAGCCCCAATTAAATGTGGTTAGGCACAGAAGCAAAAAGGCATGGGTAGGACAGGGATTTGGTGGGAAGAAGTGTTTCAGGGAGAGGAATGAGAGAGGGAAATGTAATGTGATCAAAGTAATATATATATATATATATATATACACACATATATATGAAATTGTGTGGGAATAAATAAAATGTAAGTCTCCAACATTATTGAATTTTTCATGTATTTGCTTCAAAATTCATGAATTAAATAAAAGTCATGAAATAGATAAAAATTCAAAATTAAAACTAAGTGTGGTGGCACATACCTTTAATCCCAGCACTCAGGAGGCAGAGGCAGGTGGATATCTATGAGTTTGTGGTCAGCCTGGTCTACATAGCGAGTTCCAGGACAGGCAGGGCATAATGAGACCCTGTCTCAAAAATAAACAAGTTTACCAAAACCCAAAATTCATTCTAGAAGATTTTTCTTTTAAAAGAGTTTTTGTCGTTGTTGTTGTTTGAGACGGGGATTCACTGTGTAGTCTTGCCTGTCCTGTAGTACTGTAGACCAGGTTGGTCTCTAAGTCACCGAGATCCACCTGCCTCTGCCTCCCGAGTGCTGGTATTAAAGGCGTGCACTAAAGAGAGTCTTACTTCATCTACAAAGTAGTTATGTGAGTTTTTCTTCTCTGGGGGCTGGAGAGCCAGCTCAGTGGTCACAAGCACTTGTTCTTGCAGAGGACCTGAGCTAGGTTTCTGGCACCCACATTTGAGGGTTACAACTGTCTACAACTTCAGTTCCAGAGGACTGAATCCCTCTTCAGGCTTCTGTGGGTACCTATGGACACACATTGAACATACATACCTTTGGGTACACATACATACACAATAAAAGAAAATGAATAGGTACATATACATATACAAAATAAATAAAGAAAAAATTTTAATGTCTTTTTTGTATTTTTTTTTAATTTTTGTTTCTTTGTCTTTTGTTTTTGAGACATGGTCTACTATGAAGATTGGGCTGGCCTGGAACTCATGGTGATCCTTCTGTGTGTACACAGCCCTGCCTCTCTATAGACACTCCTTGAAGGCCTTGCCTCCTGGGTTCTTGGCACAAAGGCTCTTGGTCATCACCAGCCAGCCCTCAGAGATCAGCTCTCCCTGTGGGACAGGTCTCTCGTTCAACCCTGCCTACTTGCTCCTTAGACTTCCTTCATGCTTAAAACAGACCTTGGGGCCGGTGACCATCCAGCCAGTGGAGCTGATGTAGGTCCTCTACTTCTGGCTGTTTTCCTGTGGCCAGCTGTTATGAGGTCACGGGTGCAACAGCCATGTCACCTCCAGTCTTCCCTGAGACTTCTTCCCACCTCCAGCTATCACATCCTTTCTGCCCCCTCTTCAGGGCTCCCTGAGCCTTGGACAGGTGACATAGATGCCACATGTTATTTAAGATTGAGCACTCAATAGGCACCTCTTCTTAGCACCAAGACCAGTGATGAGTCTCCGCATTAAGGTGACAACAAAGAAAAGCTCCTTTCTGTGACCAGCCCTGTCACGTGATCCTGCACAGTTGGTTCAAGCAGTCTTGTTTTAAGTAACCTTTGTCTCTGAAGAGAGACTGATGACTCTTGTCTCCCCATTCTAGGGAAAGGAATGGGACAATCACATCAGCAGTGGTTGAGTGAAACAAACCGGCTGTGCAGGCTGCCATGCTACCCACCCTTGCCACTAGAGAGAATGGGCAGGGAAGGGCTGTGGATTGGCAGGCACTAGTGCTGTGACTGGAGGAGGGAGTATGGCCAGTACCTACAACTCTAGGGAAGCGGGTGCCTGCCAGAGGGGAGTCTGGCAGCTCATCCTCATACTTGTCTGAAGAGCTCCCCAACAGAGCCACTAGTAACAAACTTGGGAAAGCTTGTAGGCAGGTCAGAGTACATAGATGCCATCGCTGAGGGAGTGTGCTGGTGACGCAGCAGCTGCAGGTACTAGGTGAGGTCAGCCTGATGGTGACTCACCTGCATCAGGGCCTGTGTGATGTTGGGAGAAGTCAGCTTTGGAGGGGTGGCTGGGCCCTTAAACTCCCCCCCCCAGTTTCAATGTATATGGAGGGAGACAGCAGTTACAAATCTGCCATCACAGAAGACAGCGACAATGGAGTGAGAATAAAGACCTAAGTGAAAATATGCTTTGTTGTCCTTTGTCAGTTTGTTTTGCTCTGTTTTTGTTTTAGATAGGGTCTTCCTATGCAGGCCAGCCTGGGTCAGAACCTGAAATTCCCCTGTCTCTGCCTCTTGCTTTCTGGGACTACATGTTTGGGTCACCACACCCTGTTTACCTTTGGTCTTTTACTGACTGTTCCTCTTCCCTGTTACAAAGTGGGGGGTGCTGCAGGTAGCAGCTAACAAGTGGGGATGAGGATGGGATGTAGAGGACAGAGAAGATAGACCTCAATTCCTTCAACTCTCCATGGGGGAAGCTTCAAATTGGCACGGAATTATGGTTTACCTTGAACCGTGTTGTTTATTACCTAAAATGAGGGCTGTTGCTCAACACCTGAAAACCACTGGGAGTGTGTGGGATGTGCTAAGTGTCATCTGGGATGGGAGAATTGGCACAGGAGCTCTGTGCAGTGGGTGGAAGGCTCCCGGGTGCAGCCAGGCCTGTGCCATACTTACTACAAGGTTGAGAATGTTAAGGTGGCTAAGGGTGTGGATCACTGGGTGGAATCCTTGCTTAGCATATACAGCAGCCCCTCCCACCCCCAGGGATGATACCCAGCACTAGATAAATCCAGCATGGTGACCTGCAATCCCAGCACATGGTAGGTAAAGGCAAGAGTACATGGGAGGTAGAGGTAGGAGAGTTCAATCTTGGCTAATAGCAGATTCAATAGTAGCCTGGACTATATGAGCCCAGTCACAAAAGAAAGAAATGGGGAAGAAAAAAAGAAGGAATAGAAAAAGAAAAAAAAAAGGAGGGGGCAGGTTTTGGTTGTGCACACTTTAATCCTAGCACTGGAGAGTCAGAGGCAGGTGGATCTCTGTGAGTTCAAGGCTAACCTGATCTACAGAATGAATTCCAAGACAGTCAAATCTACACAGAGAAACTCTGTCTCAAAAACAACAAGCAAGCAAGCAAGCAAACAAACAAAAAAGAAAAGAAGAAGGTTGTTGGGTACAAAGACCTGCACAATTGTAATCCCCAAATTTGGGGGGCAGAGTAGAAGAATCAGATTTCAAAGGTGGTGCTTGGCGTGGAAGTTTGCCCGATGTTCCCTATAGCTTCAGGCATTTGAATACTTGGTCCCCAGTACATTGCTAGGGCTGGGCTTTGACAGTAAAAACCTCCCACCACTTCCAGATCACTTCTTCATCATTGTGGATTCTCGTCCCTCTGGAACTGTAAACAAAAAACAACAACAAAATCTCTGTTCCTTAAATTGCCTTTGGTCATAGTGACTTATTACAGCAACAAAAAAATAACTAATACTGTTGATTACAGAGCAAGATGGTGGAGAGCCTAGAATACATGAGAAACTGTCTCCAAAAAAAAGGAGAGGAGAAAAAAGTAGGAGCTTCCTGAAGGCCCTTTAGCTCCGACCTTTCCTTCACCATTCAATTTAGGGTGTCCTCTGAGGGCCTTCCTGTCTGGCCCCCATGCTCACCTCTGTTCTGGAGCACATTTACCCTGTAATCTGGGGTTGATCTGGACTCCAAAGACCTCCACTGCAAAGGCTGCATCTTACTGAGCACACAGAGTTAATAAATGAAAAGAAATGAAGACAGGAGGTCCAGATGCAAACGATCTGAAGACAAATTCTACAAAAACAACCACACTAGTCTCTACATTTTGTCTGGCCAAAACATTTACAACTGGATTTGACTGATTGTCAGACTAAGACCTGAGATTGTAAACAAACATTTGTTTCTCACTTTTTTTCTTCAATGCCATCAAAATAGTCTAAAAAGAAGAAAGAAGCCCACCCACAGCTATCAGCTGAAGAGAAAGGATGCTTTCTTGACAGTTTCTTTTTATTAAAAAAAATGCAGGGTTTGTTGCTAAGAGCCTACTGTGAGTTCTAAATCAAAGTCATTGTCAAGAGATTCTTCAGAAGCTGGACATTTAGAATTAAGGACCAAAAAAGATCAGCTACTGTGAAGAGTACAGAAGCATAAGATTTCTCAAGTCCATCCCCTTTATCACAAGCATCCTTATGGAAACAGTCCCACGTTGCCCTATGAACTAAAGGTGACAATTCTCTTCTGTCCTGTTTTATCTTTTGAGATTTTATTTTTAGTTTATATGTATGGGGTTTTGTCTGCATATTTGTCCATGCATACAGTGGACTCAGAGGCTAGAAGAGAACATCACATCTGGAACTAGAGTTACAGATGCTTATAAGTCGCCATGTGGATGCTGAGAACTGAGCCTGGGTCCTCTGGAAGAATAAGTAGCCAGGCCTCTACTGCTGAGCCATCTCTCCAGCTCCAAATTCTCTTCTGTTTGTTTGCTTGCTTTTGAGACCGGTTTCATGTTTCTCAGGCTAGACTTTGAACTTCTTATTCTCTTACTTCTTGTACCACCATACTCTGTGTGTGTGTGTGTGTGTGTGTGTGTGTGTGTGTGTGTGTGTGTGTGAAGGTCAGAGGCTGAAGTCTATTGTTTTCTTTCACTCTCCACCTCTCCACCTTTTTTTTTTCTTTTTCTGGAGACAGGGTCTCTCTGTGTAGGCCTGGCTGTCCTGGAACTTGATTTGTAGACCAGGCTGGCCTCAAAGTCAGCATGCACCACCATGCCTGGCTTTTCCAGCTTATCTCTTGATAGGTTATTTCACTGAATCTGGAGCTCACCAATAGGGTTTAACTGTTGGATCTTCTTGTCCCTGCTAACCCAGCACTGGGTTACAATGTATGCTGCTGTGCCTGGCTTTCACATGGGCATGCAGTTCCAAACTCAGGTCTTCATGCTTGTTGAGAAAACACCTTGTCAGTGAGTGAGCTATCTCCTCAGCCGTTGACATTCCTCTGAGACAGCCTCACTACACCCAGACTGGCATGGAAACTCATGGTCTTACTCTCTCAGCATTTGAGTGCTAGGATGACAGATGCTCGCTGAAATGTCAGCATGAAGAGGGGCAGTTTCCCATCTCAGCTTATTGGGCCTCTTTTACTATGCGTATACTCATTCCATGCCTCTCTGGAAAATCAAAAACCTGAGTTTTAAAAAATGTATGCAAGCCGGGCGTGGTGGCGCACGCCTTTAATCCCAGCACTTGGGAGGCAGAGGCAGG
>CAJQZJ010004755.1:6295729-6345876 GCA_907164525.1 Lophiomys imhausi | reverse complement strand
GAGAGAGAGAGAGAGAGAGAGAGAGAGAGAGAGAGAGAGAGAGACAGAGAGAGAGAGACAGAGAGAGAGAGACAGAGAGAGCCAGTAGAGTCCGCTAGAGCTAGAGTGGAAGCCACAGATGGACCCCAGCTTTGCTGACTAGCCAGTCTACCCAACCAACCAGTCAGGTCATCTAGGTTCAGTGAGATAGACCCAGTTTTTTCTCTTTAAAAAAGAAAGAAGTGAATGAACATTTTTCTCTTTTGTGTGTGTGATTTGAAGGGTTGAACTTAGGACCAGGCTCCTGCAAAGGAAGTACTCTACCACTGAACTGTGTCTCCAGCTCAAGAACTGAATATTAGCCAGGCATGGTGGTGAGCACCTTTAATCCCAGGACTCGGGAGACAGAGGCAGACGGATCTCTGTGTGTTCCAGGCTAGCTTGGTCTACAAAGTCAGTCCAGGACAGCCAAGTATACACAGAGAAACCTTGTCTCAACCCTCTCCCCCCAAAAAAGAAAAAGACAAAAGAAGAAATTAGTATTCCTTTGTTTTCTTTTCCTCGTACAAGAAAAGAACTCCAGACAGTGAGCCCTGAGTGGATAGTAGTGGTCCTGAGAAGCCAGGGTTGGATGGGCTGTTTTTTTAGGCTCTACATCCAATTTGAAAAGCTAGATATCAGGAATGTCCCAGCAGAAAATCAGAAATGCTGCCAGTATGTTATTGCCTGGATGAGCCCAACACGAAGGACAATCCAAATAGGAAATCCAGAAACCAGATAGAGTCCACTGGTGAGGGAGGCAAGGTGCTACTTGCTCCCATGGGCACTTGGGGATTAGGAGGTGATATAGGCCTTTATCACGCATGGTTAAGTAAACCTCACGTATGTCCAGGAGTCATTAATGTGCTGCCTCGACTGGTATAATGCTTACAATTGCAAGCATATGCCAAATGTAAGCAAATGCTTACATACTGCCAAATGCAATCACAGGAGCCATTGTTCTTTTTTGGACTGACAGACAGCTCTGCCTGCTGCTCTACAAAGAGCCACGTTCAATTGTCTTGGCAAACTCTCTGAAAACCCTGAGACAAGCATCAGCAACAACAGCAGGAACCATGGCCTCTAAGAGCCACAGACTGGCAGGATACAAGAAGTGCAAACTCAAGGCTAGCTAGTGATGGAGAGATCACGACGGGGCAGCAGTGGCTTTAGGACAAAGATCTCAAGCCATCTAGGTCTCAGGGTCCCAGAAGATCTAGGAAGCACAGTGTTTTCCAGCAAGGAGCTCTGTGATTTACTTCCTCCTGGGTGTTGGCCCAGGCATGCAGGTTGTCGTCGTAACCCCTCTGAACTTCCTGGAGCCATCCCTTCTGATGATGACATTTCATTCCTGTGTGGTAACACTGCTATTGGACTCCATTGTTCTGCATCTGGAGCCTTGTAAGAGCTGAATCAGAATGCTTCCCTAGACATGTGATGATTCTTCATCTCTCTCTCTCTCTCCCTCCCTCCCTCCTTCCTTCTCTCCCTGCCTCCCCCTCTCTCTCCCTTGCTCTCCTTCTCCCTTTCTTTCCTTTTTTGGGGTGGGGTCTCATGTATCCCAGGCTAGCCTCAAACTATGTAGCCAAGGATGGCTTAAACTTCTGACCCTCTTGCCTCTCCCTCCTGAGTTTGGAAATCTGGATAAATGGCACTATACTAGATTTATGCACTGCTGGATTTATGCAGAGTTTCACAAACACAAGGTGAACACTAACAACTGTGCTGTATTCTCAGCCACCACATGTCTCTTTTCTCTACACATCTTGAAAGTTGCTTCCAGGGGCACCATCCAGGCCAGTTGTCTAGGCTCAGCATCTCTACCCATCCTACAATGGCTAGATCCTAAAACAATGCCATTTTCTTTCCTGCCACCAGTCTCAATCTGCTGTTGGTCCAAGTGAAGACCAGACACACAGTATGTTCTATGTTGTTTACTCTTCTAGACTGTGGGAGAGAAAATTATCACTATGTCAATTATCTTATCAAGCCTTAGTATTTTTACTTCTTGATTTTAGTTCCTTAGATGAGTGAGGTGTCGTCCAATTGCTGCAGCAACTCCTTTTTCTTTGGGCTCCAGACTCAGGCTTTAGAATCTCCTGTGGGAGCAGTTGAACAGTTTCTGTTGCCATGACACTGCAGATGACTTGGAAATGGCAAAATGCTGTAATTGCATTAGACCCTTGAAGAATCCATGATGCTGCTGCATGAGGATTGGGGTTATGTGTATAGATTTATCCACTGTGTGACTGACATCAGAGACCACCTCCAGGCATCATCTTTAGATTCCAACCTGATCACTTTCCTGACTCCTCGTTGACTGATTTGCAATGGATGGTTTAAACAGCCAAGTGAGCCACTTTGCTACAAGGATGCTGAACCACGGCTTCCGGATGAAATACTTCTTGGTCTCGATCATTCATGGTACCTATACTCTGGGGCTGCTAGGAAGTGCTTTGGCACTGGCAATTATAAATCTCCTCAGATTCACTGCTTCCTTCTTAGCTGGAACTTCCATCCATTTCTCTGCTCCTCCCCACAGCAACTTTTTTTTTTTCCTTCTTAAATACAGGGTCTTACTATGTAACTTTGGCCTGGAACACATGATATAGACCAAACTGGCCTTGAACTCACAGAGATCCACCTGTCTCTGCCTCTGTCTCCAGAGTGGTGGCATTAAACGCATGTGGCACCACAGCTGACAGCATTATCAGTCATGTTCAGCATGATACCCCTGTGTTTGGGAAATAGAGTCTACCCCAGGTCTTAGAAGACATATTGCATCCTGGCTGGGTGTGGTGGTGCATGCCTTTAATCCCAACACTTGGGAGGCAGAGGCAGGAGGATCTCTGTGAGTTCAAAGCCAGCCTGGCCTACACAGTGAGTTCCAGAACAGCCAGAGCTGTTACACAGAGAAACCCTGTCTCGAAAAACCTTAAAAAAAAAAAAAAGATGTTTTAGAGTGCCTCATTTTCTACCCTGCTCTTTTCCCCACAAGCTAGCTGGGCAGCCATTTGTTGGTGGCATAGTGAAGGTAGATACAGTCATTGAAGACATATTGATTGGGTACCTAGATTCTAAATAAGGATGTTACCCCTGAGGTAAATGGGACTTGTGCTCAGGTCCAGCTTAGTGTTCCTGTAGCCAGAATCCTCTTTTGTTATTGGGTGCTGACCACAGGGGACATTCCATTGGCCTTTATTGTGGTATAGAGTATAATATGTGCTTGGTAGTTTGGGAGACTTTGTTTCTTTGTTCCTTCCCCTATGAATAAGAGGGAAAGAATAAAAACCGGTTGTACCTGTATACACACAATGTGTGAATATTCCTATGTGTGCACACTTTGCAGTGCGTGTACCTTAACTTCTTTGGGCTATCATAACATATCACCTCAAGGGCTTTGCACAACAAAGAGGCATTTTCTCTGAGTTTAAGAAGCTGAGTTTTGGGAACCAAGTCATGGGTATGACCAGGCTCTCTCCCAGCCTCTGAGGAGGAGGCTTCCCTCTTGTTCCTAGGTTTTGGCACTTGCCAGCCATTCTTGGGGTTTCCCAACTTAGGTGGGGCTCATCGTTTCAACCTCTGTTTTCCTTGTCACATGACCTTCTTTCTGTGTCTCCATGTGCCCTCCTCTCCTTGTAAAGACACCAGTGCCAGGTTTTAGGGTCCATCCTGCTAATTACATTGACTGATTACAAAGCCCCTATTACTTAGTAAGGTCACATTTTGAGGTTGCAGATAGACATAAAATTTGAAGGGACACAATTCAACCTTTTACACAAAGTTAAGAAAGAAAGATGAGTCTCACAGTGAAATGCATCTCAAGGTAAATGACATTAAATACAAAAAAACTGTCCATTTGTTTGTGTGTGGGTACATTTGCATGTGTGCATGCACGCTCATGGGTACATGTAAAAGTAACTTTTATTCACTTGTAATTGTTGTCTTGTGCTTCCTTCTGCTAACCTAGGCCTAGTTCTGGAAGATTCTATCTACAGATACAATCTAATCTAGGCCTAAAATGTTTTCAGTCTCTGATACTTACTGCTGAATAAGCTCACCCTTTCTAATTCTTTTCTGAACTCTCAATGGCTGATTCAACTCAGCTGTTCTGGCTCAGACTCCTCTCCAAGCTGACTGATTCAAACTGGCTTCTCTCAGTTTCTCACTGAATTGCTCTGCTTGGTCTCAAACTAACTCTAGCAATCTGTTCTAATCTTCTGGATCCTTCTCATTCTCTGGCTCATTCTGTCTTCACCTGTGTCTAGCTTGTTCTCTCTTCAACCTGTCTGTATAACTCTCCCAGTAAAACTGCTTCCTCTCTCATTTTCTGTGCTGCTCCCTTAAGCAGCTTCCCTTTCCTCTCTCTTCTCCTGAGAGCTGGGCATGTCCTATTCTGTCAAATCTTTCTCTGATTCATCACTTTGTCTGCCACTCAATTAGACATCACTTTCAAACATGGCTGCTTCCTTGTACAAACTAACTTTATCTTTATTGGTTGGGATTAAAGGTGAGTACTAAGGATGTGTCTGTATTCCAGACAGAGGGACTAAAGGTATGTGCTAAGGGTGTGTCTGTCTGTATTCCAGCCCAAGTAGCCATGTTGCTGGATTAAAATCCCTCTACAGACATATGTTGAGGCCAGAGTCAGTGTTGAGTGTCTTCCTAAATCAGTCTTCACCTTACATTTTAAGACGTTTTCTCTATGAACCTAAAGCTCATCAATTTGTAAAGAATAGCAGTAAACCCCAGGGATCCACCTATCTCTTCCTTCTTGGTACTGGGATTATAGTCGTGTACCACTATGCTCAGCTTTGTGTGTGTGTGTGTGTGTGTGTGTGTGTGTGTGTAGGTGAAGGCCAACTTTTGGGAGCTGGTTCTCTCCTTTCTTTGTATGAGTCCTGGAGATTGGACTCATGTTGTCAGGCTTAGCAGCAGGTGCCTCTACCCTTTGAGTCATTTTGTAGTCTATACCCAGTTCTTTTATGTGTGCGCCGGAGATCCAAACTCAGGTAAAAGAGGTTTTTCAAGAGTTACATGACGGTCTTTGGGGGGATCCCCAGTTGAGGTACTTAAAGGTTTTTTGTTTTGTTTGTTTATTTTGCTTTTCAAGACAGGGTTTCTCTGTGTAGCCTTGGCAGTCTTGGAGCTCGCTATAGTGTACCACGCTGATTTAAACTCACAGAGATCTGTCTGCCTCTGCCTCCCAAGTGAGGTGCTTCAACTTTGCTTGAGAAGAGGCACTCAGGGTCTCCAGAAGAGTTGGAGTTTCTAAAAAGAATTTATCCATTGATTCATGATAAAGTAGATCCTATGGAATTGCTATGGTTTGGTGTAGTCCATTAAGACATAAGATAATGGCCATAACAATGCTTCCTAGCAGTCTAATGTGATAACAATAAAGGTTAATGTGGATGCAGGTTTAAAACTTAATGCCCAGGGAGGGTTGTGTCCACATACAAAGGTGAACATAATGGGCTTTGAGAAGTCACAATAATTCCTGCAAAATGCCTCATTACTGAGTAAAAACAAATAAGTCTTTGTGGTTTCATAAACTCAAAGTCTGTTTGTAATCAAGGCTCCAGGCACCCATGCTATGTGTATTCATCTTAGAGCCCTACACATGGCTTTTCCACATGTAGACTGATTGCAGAGGGAGGGGCAAATTCCAGAGCATTTGATCAGTTTCACATACTGAAAGATTTTTTTTTTTTTTTTTGTTTTTTCGAGACAGGGTTTCTCTGTTTAACAGCTCTGGCTGTCCTGGACTCGCTTTGTAGACCAGGCTGGCCTCGAACTCGCAAAGATCCGCCTGCCTCTGCCTCCCAAGTGCTGGGATTAAAGGCGTGCGCCACCACCGCCCGGCTTCATACTGAAAGATTTTACACACTGTTTTATGGTGGGTCAATCATTTTGCAAGGAGTTAGTAGGCCTTCAATCCTGGAAGGAAACATGTTCATTCCCATCTCCTTCTTCCCCTTTCCTTCTGTCTACCCCAGTGTAAGAAAACTTGAAGCGCCGGGCCTGGTGGCACACACTTTCAATCCCAGCACTCAGGAGGCAGAGGCAAGTGGATCTCTGTGAGTTCAAGGCCAGCCTGGTCTACAAAGTGAGTCCAGGACAGTCAAGGATACACAGAGAAACCCTGTCACGAAAAACCTAAAAAAACAGAAAAAAGAAAAAAAAAAGAAAGAAAACTTGAAGCAAATGGCTGGTTGGCTTGAGCAGAGGAACTGGAAGGAGACTTTGGACTGGTGCAGATTTTCTGAAAGCTCAGTCCTCTTTTACCTTCTTTGTCAGGCTGGAAGGTGGAGGTGACACAAGGTCTTATTTGGGCATTCACAACAAATGAACAAAACGAACACACTACTGTTCTTACTCTGCAGATGAACAAACAGAGGTCACCTGAGTTGTTGTCTGCCTTAGAACCACAAGGTGGTATTCTGTGGGGGACCAGAGCCAGGCTCCTTGTTCCTCCTTCTTGTTGCACAAGCTGAAGGAGAAATAAGCTATTGGGAGCATCTTCCATCCTGTCCCCCACAAAAGTTCATCCAGGCTCCCAATATCCTGACTAAAGTTTGGAATGAAGCAACAGTCCTTTTCAAGTTCGGTTTTATTTTTTGTGTGTATAAGCTTATCTGAATGTATGTATGTGCACTGTGTGCATGCAGGAGCCTACAGAAATCAGAAGACACACTAGTCTGGTTTTTTAAAACATTTTCATTTATTTATTATGTATACAGTGTTCTGTCTGCATATATGCCTTCAGGCCAGAAGAGTGCACCAGATCCCATTATAGATGGTTTTGAGCCACCATGTGGCTGCTGGGAATTGAACTCAGGACCTCTGGAAGAGCAGCCAGTGCTCTTAACCACTGAGCCACCTCTCCAGCCCTGTCTCTGGTTGTGAAAAGCGAATGAGATTAATCTCTAAAGAAAATGTCTGGGTGCTTATAAAAATGGTGCAGGAAGCAGAGCATGGAAGGAACAGCAATGTGACCTGAAGTCTGACGTTCTGCAGACGTGCGTGTTGGCATCCATCATCTGGTGATGCCTTATTCTAGTGACCACTTCAGCTCCAGCACTGCCCATGAAGGCTGGGGCTGAGGGTGGCATGAGCCCCAGGCTACATAGCTGGCTTACTGCAGAGCTAAGGTCCTTCCTCCCATTTGCCTATAACCACAGCGCTTTCACACTTTTGTACTTTATCCCACCAGCTGCTTGTTGCTTACAATGAGTCAGAGTGTATGTGTGTGTGTGTGTGTGTGTGTGTGTGTGTGTGTATGTGTGTGTATTTGGAGGATGTTGTGTGTCTTTTTTTTTTTTTATTGGTTTTGGTTTTTTGAGACAGGGCTTCTCTGTGTAGCCACTTACAGAGAGAAGTGTATGCAACCGTCTGGCTGGGCATCTGTTTTGGTCACTTTCTACTTTACATATTGCCCAGGGTCTCTTGACCCCGAACTTGCTGTTTTGGCTAGTCTGGCTAGCCAGTCTGCCCTGGAATTACAAGTGAGGCACCACGCCCAGCAGACACTTACGTGGGTTCTGGGATTCAAATTCTAGTTTTCACACTTGTGAGGCATTCTACCTGTTGGGCCACCTCCTCAGCCCCATCAGTGATTTTTGTTTAAAGATTTATTTATTTGGGGCTAGAGACATGGCTCAGTGGTTAAGAGTATTGGCTGTTCTTCCAAAGGACCACGGTTCAAATCCCAGCACCCACATGGCAGTTCACAGCTGTCTGTAATTGCTGGGTGTGGCAGCACATGTTTTTAATCCCAGCACTCAGGAGACAGAAGCAGGAGGATCTCTGTGAGTTCAAGGACAGCCTACCCTGGTCTACAGAGTGAGTCCAGAACAGCCAGGGCTACACAGAGAAACCCTGTCTCAACAAAACAAAACTAAAAAAATCAACAAAAAGATTTATTTTTATTTTATATGTATGGGTGTTTGCCTGCGTGCATGTGTGTCTGTGCACCACATGTGTCCAGTGCCTATGGAGGCCAGACGGCAGAATTGGGTCCTTTGCAACTGCAGTTACAAATGGTTGTGAACCACTATGTAGGTGCTGGGAATTGAACCCTGGTCCTCTGGAAGAGCAACCAGTGCTCTTAATCACTCTAGCACCACTCTCCCATCAGTTATTTTTACTAAGCATAAGACATCAATTTTTGGAATTCCGTTGGCATATTGGAATTATGAAACCACATTCCATACAGAGATAAGTACCTTTTTCTGTTGCCTTCTGGAACCTTTCTTGCACATATTTGGATATGAAACGTGTTGTATGTAGTACAGTTTAGATTCAACAGCTCTTGTGATGAAAGCGAATCCCTACCTTTTTTGTCTACTTTTCAACTTAAGCTCATTTATTTTCAAATGGAAACAAAATTCCAAATCTCCTTCCACTGGACACAGGCAGCAATAATCTGGGGGCAGGGATTATCTGGGTTAGTGTTGATAATACGGGAAGACATTGTGAATACCATACTTTTTTTCGTATGTGAAATTCTACATTCAAACCAAATTTTAGGCCTGGGAGTGACTTTTATAATGAATGCACCATCATTTTAAAAATTGTGCATGCCGTTATTTCCACTTTATCTTCTTAGCAGGCACATACTTTCCAGCCATGATGATGCCACATGGAGATGGAGCCAGCCCCATGCATCAGGACCATAGACAGCTGGCACATGTAAGTTCATTCTCCTCTAAACTGATTATCTAGCACAGATTTGATTTGTCCTCAAAATCTACCAAACACAGAAGGCTGTCCCTGCAGCCCGCTGTGTCTGGGAGGGGACAGGGATTATGTCCTCAAAGGACATGCTTACATGTTATTCTCCAAGTAACTGGACCATAGTTCTCATGAATTTGCCTTTTTATTAGCTCTTCCTGATGACTTGGCTTCCCCCCCCCCACTTTCTTTCCTCTCTTAGAGGAGTGGTGGAGTGTGATAGTAGACTATACCTGGTGCTCTCCTCTTCTGGTCTTTGTACAAGTGCACACAGATAAATGCACCAGGCAAGTATGCACATGCAGAGACATGTCCATAACTACACAAATAAAATATTAAAAAACTGTTATCGATTGGGAGCTTGAGGCTAACCTGGACTACATGGTCAGATTGAGGCCATCAAAGCAACATAGTTAGACCTTGTTTAAGAAAATATTAAGTTCATTTGTTTATTCAATATTTTACTTTTTCATTTATCAGCAGTAAGTTCTAAATAATGTGTGAAGACCTGCAGGCTGGAATTCACTGTAGAACAATTCATGCTTTATTTCTTATGTGGAACAACTGAGTGAGTCTGTGCTGGGCAGAAAGGTATGCTTAACAAATATTTATAGCCATTATAAATCTGCCATATCAAAGGGCACAAAATGTTGTTTTTCATGGTTCCATATTAACCCTGAGGCTCCCAGGTGGCCTCTCCTCTTTGGTCCACTGTTTGAATGTGCATCCTGTTTCTGAAGAAAATTAAATCATTTCCATGAGTCATTTTAGCTAACCTACGAAACACTGGAATGACATCATGGATAGTCGCAAACACTTTGAAACAACTTTAGCCTGCATTGTTCCTCAAGTGACTGAAAGGAAAGGAATGAAAAATAGCCAGGCATTCCTAACTGCTCTGCTTTGAAATTACTTGAAGCTAATTTGTCATTGTGCCATTTGGCAAAATGGCAGAATAGTTTCAATTCCCTAAGTGTCACGTGATAAGACATGTGATGAAGGATTACATTCAGAACAGTATTTTTATTCTTATGTAGGCATTCATGTCTGTATGTGCTATTTGTATATTATGTGTAAAAGTATATTTATGTAATCTCAGTATGTGTGCATGTGTGTAAGCATGAATATGTGCTTGGGATGATAGAGATGTCAGCTTGTCAGTAGTGAAATGAAAAGAGGTTTATTAAAAACAATCAGGCAAATACTGCCTTCTCCACCTCTTTAGTACTGGGATTACAGGCATGTGCTACTAAGCCCAGGTTTTGGTCTATGATTTCTTTTATTCTTTTGCCCAAGTATGTGGTTTGTGTGTATGAGTGTTTACATGTACGTCAGTTTACATATATAGGCAGATGTGCTTACAGATGTATGTCGAGGTCCCTTCCTTGATTGTTCTACACTTTATTTATTGGGGCAAAACCCAGAGCTTGAAAATTCTGGTTAGCTAGCTGGTTTGGTCTGGAAAAGCCTTTTCCACCTTTTGAGTGCTGGAATGGGCCACCACACTCATCCAGCATTCATGTGAATTCTGAGGGTCTAAACCTGAGGTCTTCATGCTTGTGCGGGAAGAGATTTACTTATTATTATTTTTATTATTATTATTATTATTATTATATTTATTTTTTAGATGGGTTGATCTCACTATACCGCCTTGCTTGGAACTAAATCCGTAGATCAGGCTGTCCTTGAACTCACAGAGATCTATCTGCTTCTGCCTCCTGATTACTGGGATTAAAGGCATGTGCCACCATTCCCAGCTCAGAATTACTTTTTAGTTTTTCTTTTTTTTTGGTTTTTCGAGACAGGGTTTCTCTGTATAACAGCTCTGGCTGTCCTAGACTCACTTTGTAGACCAGGCTGGCCTTGAACTCACAGAGATCCACCTACCTC
This sequence comes from Lophiomys imhausi, assembly GCA_907164525.1. NCBI lineage: Eukaryota > Metazoa > Chordata > Mammalia > Rodentia > Muridae > Lophiomys > Lophiomys imhausi. The sequence continues at coordinate 6,335,232 of CAJQZJ010004755.1, read as the reverse complement.
TGCCTCCCAAGTGCTGGGATTAAAGGCGTGCGCCACCAACGCCCGGCTACTTTTTAGTTTTTAATTGACTAAATATTCACTTATTTACTGATTGAAAAAAGAAAAGAGTGATAGCAAGCTAGCATGAACATATAATTTGGTGTATGTGGAGGTCAGGCTCAGAGAACATCTTGCCGGAGCCAATTCTCTTCTTCCACCATGTGGGACTTGGGGACTGAACTCAGGTTAGTCAGTCTTGGTGGCAAGTGCCTTTGCTGAGCCATGTTACTAGCTCCTGGGATAATGATCATGATGATAATTATTATTTTTAATGCAAAAATAGATATTACAAGGAAACTGACTAAATAGGAATATTAGTTATCAAAATGTTTTTTAACTTGTAATATTCATTCTTATTAAATGATAAGACCAAATGGCAGGTCATATTGTGTAGTGAGAATTTTGAATTTTGGTTTCTTTAAAAACAGAAATATGGGGCCAGAGAGATGGCTCAGCAGTTAAGAACACTGACTCTTCCAGAGGACCCGTGTTCAATTCCCAATACCCACATGGTAGCTCACAACTGTGTGTAATGCCAGGATCCAACATCCTCACACAGACATACAGACAAAACACCAAACAAACAAAGAGCTACCAAGAAAAACTAATTAGAGAGCCAGAGATTGTCTTCTACTGTAAAGAGCAGGACACAATGTTATTTGATAAAATCATGTACTGGCATAAAAAAACTCCACAGAAATATTATAAGAATATGTTTTTGTTTTAATCCCAGGTGTGAGGATATTGGGTTGCTTTGCAGCAGCTGATTATAATTTGCCTCATGCTCTGGCAGGAGCATGTTTTTTTTTACAGCTACAGATAGTTTCTGTGATTTTGTGTCGTTTGGAATTCTGGGGACTTTTCAGAGGGTAGGTATATTAATGCTAGGGCCCCAAGAGGTAGTGGGTTGTTGGTTCATTGTTGGTTGCGGTTTGTTAAGAAGTCATATGCAAAGAAGAAACAACAACAAGAAGAAATTTGATATCCTGAGACTTTGAAGATCAAACTTGCACCAAGGAGCTCAATGCCCCTAATCAGCAGGAAGTAGCTTAATGATAATGTTGCCCCCTTTCTGACCCCTGACTTTATTCAGGGATCTCTTTCCTTCCCTCTGTATCCTTTTTTCTCTCTTATCTAGTGTTAGGGGGCTGAAGCAGTGGAAGAAAAGGAGTGAAGAAGGGTAGAAGAAAGAAGAACCCACAAGGTAGCTAATGCTGCCTACAAGATTATCATGGTTTTGAAGCTGCAAATATAAATTATATTTTGAGATGGACACAACCATAAGTTAACCCTTGACAGAATGTATGCTTCTAGGTGCCAAGCCATAGGTCTGTTAATGCTATTGTGGTTGCTGATTTGCTAGCAAGTGACATAAATACTACATCTTGGTTAATCAATATGTATTTTCTTCCCATCCAAGTTCAGGGTTCACTAGAGGGCACAAAGTCCCTTGGGTTAGGTACCATCTCCCTCTGTTAGCTCGGACACAGAGACAACCTTATTTGTCTCTATATTGCCAATTCTTGATATAAAGCCTGGTATTGGTTCATTCTTCAATAACCAGTCTGATTAAATAAAATACAAAGCAAACAAAATGTTACTGACAGAGTGCTTGTGAGGACTGAAGGACCTTCTTCTCTTATCTCGCCAGACCTTCACCAACTGCCAGGGATATTGTATTTTCTGTTTTTCTACCTTGCTTGCTTGCGATTTTACCCCGTTTTTTTTTTTTTTTTCAAGACACAGGGTCTATGTAGCTCTAGCTATCTATCCTGGAATTTGCTATGTAGACCAGGCTGGCCTCTAACTCACAGAGAGCCACCTGCCTCTGCTTCCCAAGTGCTGGAATTAAAGGTGTGCACTGCTCTGCTTGACTTTATGCTTTGTGCTTTTCTGTTGAAGAGGCTGGAACTCAGAGATCAGGGCAACAGATAAACAACACTGTAATTTGAACTCAGGACCGTTTGACTGCAAAGTCCATGCTTGTGGCATCCACAGCTCTAGGCTCAGATGATAACACAGTAAATTTATTTCAGACCCTGGTATGCCTTGTTGTTTTTCCCTGTCCTCTTCTTCTTTGGGCTGTACTGCCGATCAATCTCAGGTTGTCATACACGGCAGACAAGAGATCCTCTACTGAGCTGCACTCACTTAAAAAGATTCAATAAAAGGCAACGATTCTCTTACAACTCAGTGAGTCTAGCTTCTATGGACACCTGGCCAAAGGTGTCCATTAGGCAGATTCTTAATGTAACTACTAGGGTGCTTTGTTCCTATTGCTGCAGGAAACCCAGGAAGACACACCAAAGCTGTGTGCCAGGAAGCTGTTCTATTTGATACATGCAGTAAGGCCCAGAGGACATTAGTCCAATAAAGGGCTAATTCTCCTTACTATCCTAAGATTGAAATTTTTATACATTTTAATTTTTTGTTCTCTTTCTATATAGCTACATACTCTGTGATTCGGTGTTTTAAACTACCAGATAGTGGTGGCTAGAATGAAAGGGAAAGAAAGGAGACAGGGAGCTCCAGAGGAGACAAATGGTCAGTCTTTATGCACAAGAGTATATGCCAGCTAGCACATATGCCTGGGGTGGACACTGACTGACAGCCCACATGGTTGTTTCTTGTTGTTCTTTCTCTCAGTCCTCTTGCCCCTATCACACTAAGACTATTATTATTCCTGCCCATTAGGTGAGACCTGCTGCAGCACAGTTGAGGACTATCAGAGGGACCAATCAGGTGTATGTTTGATGCACGTGTGTGCACATACATTCATTTGAATAAAGGTATGCACACACCATGGCTTAAATGGAGAGCAGATGACAACTTTGGGTGTTAGACCTTACCTTTTCCTTTTTGGTTTGTTTGTTCATTTTGATTTGATTTTTTGAGACGTGGTTTCTCTCTGTCTAATAGCCCTGGCTGTCCTGGAACTCTTTTTGTAGACCAGGCTGGTCTTGAACTCAGAGAGATCAGACTGTTACTGCCTCCAAGTACTGTGATTCAAGGCGTGCGACACCATACCTGGCAATTATAGACAGCTGTGAACTGCCATGTGGGTGCTGGGGTTTCAACCCTGGTCCTTTGGGAGAGTAGCCTGTGCTCTTCACAAGCAGCAGTCTTAACCACTGAACCATCTCTCCAGCCCTGAGGGTTCCTTTGTTGTCTGCCTCTCCATATGCTATGCTAGGTGGTCCACAAACAGGAGATTTTCCTGTCTGTCTCTTCCTCCCATCTTGCCTTAAAAGCACTGGGATTACAGATGTGTGAGTACATCCAGCTTTAAGTATGTTCTGGGGATGTGAATGCAGGTTTGTATGGCAAGTGCTTTTATTGGCCACCACGCCATCTCTAGCCCCAGAGGAGCTATGTTTTGCCTGATGCTTCTCAAGTATATTTTGTCTTCTCACAGGAGATTTTGTTTTCCATGAAGGTCTGTGACTTGCATCCAGGAAGGCTACAGGAAAGTACTAATTTCCCAAAAAGTAGTGTCCTTTGTTGCAGGTGCCAATGTGCAACAAAAGACTGCTCTGAATTTGACTTCCCTCTGGCTTCCAACAATTCTCCCTCCACTTTCTCTCCTTTGTTTGCAAAAGTGCTCAGATATGCTGAAAACAAAACCTTTCCCTGGGCCTAGTTCCTCCCTGTGGCTGTCCCTCCATTTCCTGCCTTCCTCTCGTGGCCAAAGCTCCTGGACTAGTAGCCTGTAATCACTGCTTCAAAACCCACCCACAGCTTCAGCTTTTGAAACCTGTCATCTCTCCCCATCATCCTACTGAGAACTGTTCTGTATAAGGTCAGAGAAGCTGTTTTGTCAAATACATTGACCCTTTCTCAGTTCTAACGTTCACAATCTGCATACTCCAATACTATCTGGGAAGCACGTACTTGAGGCTCACCACACCGGCAGCTTTGAGATTGTCCCACACTCTGTATTGTCCACCTTTCTGACTATTCTTTTTTTCTGCTGGGAGTTTTCTTTCTTTCCTTCTGGGATTTACACAGTGACTACTCTGTAGACAGACAGCTCTGCTGTGTGTGGCCAGGGTCAGCCTACTATAGTCTTTAGGTCCTAACAAGCCACTGCTGCACTCTGAATCCTGGATCTGTACAGAACACGTCTGAGGTGGCCATCTCACCTTATCTAGTTCTTCCCATGAGCCCCAATGCTGTTCATACCATACTCACTCACTTCTGGCTTTTCACATTTTCTGTTGCCTCACATTCAAGTACTGGTAAACCATAAATAGAAAGGCTCTGAAACAAAACTGTCCTCCAATGACCTTCTTCACTTTCTGCCTTCCACTTCTGTCCCTCCTTTCCCACTCCCGAGGATACTCAGGTTTTAGTTCCTCGTCTCTCAATTGTTTTTCTGTCCCCATTTCTATAGTTCTTCCCTCATTTATATCACAGATGTTCCAGGAAGGTAGTTCTCATATGGCATCTTATCACACAAAACCCTTTTTGTGGTTATTTTTTAAAAAATATATTTTAAGTTGGACATGGTGGTGCATGCTTTCAATCCTAGCACTTGAGAGGCAAAGGCAGGGAAGTCTCTGTGAGTTAAGGGGCCACCCTGTTCTAAATAGCAAATTCTAGTCCAGTCAGGGAACACAGAGAGCCCCTGTCAAAATAAAACAAAACAAGACTTATTTTCTTTCTAATTATGCATGTACATGTTGGGGCATGTGCATGACTGCAGGCGCTTCTGGAGTCCAGAAGGCATAGTATCCTTAAGAGTGGGAGTTACAGGTGGTTGTGAGCTGCCTGATATGGGTGCTGGGAACTGGACTCCAGTTTTCTTTGGAGGCACCTCTCCAGTCCTTGCTTTCCACTATTAATAGAACTGAATAGAAACCCTTAAATGGCAAACAAGATAAACATGATGGGATTATATTTCCTACAGGTAGCTCAGGAAACACCTCACAGAAAAGGTGGAGCAAATGATATTGACCATGACATTACCACGGTGGCTGTAAGAAATATAGTAAATATTTATCATCGATGCCTTCAAATACTTCATTCTTTAAATGCATGTGCCTGTCATGGCACACATGTGGACGAGAACAACCCACGGGAGTTGGTTCTCTTCTTTTACCATGTGAGTCCTAGGGACCAAACTCAGGTCATCAGGCTTGTGGCACGTTTACCACCAGAGCCAACTCATGGGGCTCCAAATTAGTTTCTTATCTATGACCAAGTCAGTCGTTCTATTTGTTAGCATGTTAAATCATATAGTATCTCTAGCAGTCGTTGTCCCCACGTGTAGACTTTAGGGGTGGGACTCCATCAGTAGTTTTCAAACCTGGCTGCACTTTAGGGAAGCTGAAGAGTGTTTAAGTCCTATCTATGCCCACATCTTCCTATTAGGGGGGGCTCTCAATAGGTCTCAACATGTGGAGCCCATGTTTAGAAGGCTGTGCTGTTGAGTCCAAATGTGTTGCCAGGGTTGAAAACTAATACAATCCTTTTTGTGTATGTTCCTGTGGGTGTGTGCAGGCCTGGAAGGTAACAGTCAACTTTGGTTATCATTCTTCAGGAACATCCATCTTTGTGTTTTAAGACAGGATCTCTCATTGGCCTGGAACAAGGCTTGGAGCCCAGGGATCCCTGTCTCCTCCTTTTTAGCACTGATATTAGAAGCATATACTACTACAGTTGGCTTTCTTACGTGGATTCAAGTGACTGAACTCGAAGCACTTTATGCATTGATCCATCTCCTCAGTTCTGAGAACGACTAGATTCCTATCAAGTGTCTTTTTGCCTTCAACGCAGTTTTTTTTTTACTTTGTTCTTCCTTTCAATTATAAGTTGATTTTCACTCTAATTTACTTAGCAATTTACAATCCCATTTTGTACTTGTGGTTATCTTTGGCTTAGCCTCTTTCTGTGCTGTATAGTTCTTATCACTAAGGCGAGCCTGCCTTTTCTGTGTGCTTACTTCTTGGTGCACAGATTTTTTACTAGACATTTACTAAATTGAATTAAAAAGCTTCCTCTAAATAATATCTTCTTTTCCTTACTACAATGAACTGCAACGCAGACGTTTCATCATGGGATTGGTGGTTATTTGTAGGTAAAATGCTGTAAAGTTTTGATTTGGGAAGGGGAAACTGGAAGGTAAGTGCCTAAAGAAAGTATTTCCAAAGTGTTAGTTGAACATTGTTCTTTCATAATAACGTGGTGTGTGATTCTATCTATAAATGAGTTAATTATATCCTTGAGAATGTGTTGTTTTGTAGGTGAAAGGCTATTTCTGTTTAAACTGATTTTATGGACACATTATTGAGCAAGATAGGGGCTGTTGAAGGCCTCTACCTCATAGCAATGGCTATGGAAAGGAGGCACCCCACTGTGAAAGATGTTGGGAAGGGGAAGCTATACAAAGTATTATTCTCTGCTGGCCATGGTACAGCTGTATATACATCTTATACCATCATATGCAAATAACTCAGAATATCACAGACAGCTTTCAAAGTGAGTTCCCACTCAAGTTTGGAAACATCAAACTTCAAGTAACATGGTCACCTCCTTGTACCTGAGGTATCCAGCACAACTACTAAATGCCCTCCCAGAGTGCTGTAATTTTCCTTCAACATACTAAACATTCTTATTTTTAATTATGTGGCTGTGTGTTTGTGCAAGAGTGTGGGTGCTGGTAGAAGCCACAAGAGGGCACTGAATCCCCTGGAGCTGGAGTTACAGTGACTGCAGCCCACTGAAGTGGCTGTTGGGAACTGAACTCTGGTTCTTTGCAAGGGCAAAAAGTGCTCTTAAACTCTGGCCATTTCTTCAGCCCTCACATTATTTGTAAAAATTACATTTATGGGCAGGAGAGATGGCTCAGCGGTTAAGAGCACTGAAAGTTCTTTCAGTGGACCCGGTTTCAATTCCCATATGGCAGCTCACAATTGTTTGTAATTCCTGTTCCAGGGGATCCGGCACCCTTACGCAAACATACATGCAGTCAAAACACCAATGAACATAGAATAAAAATAAATTATTAAAAATACATTTACTTATTGTGTGTGTAGATCAGAGAGCGATTTGTAGGAGTTAGTTCTCTTCTTCCACAATGTAGGTACCGGGTATGGAACTCAGGTTGTCAAGCTTGGCTCCTTTACCCACTGAACCATCTCTCTGGCCTTTAATTACTTTTTTTTTTGGTTTTTCGAGACAGAGTTTCTTTGTGTAGCCCTGGCTGTCCTGGACTCACTTTGTAGACCAGGCTGGCCTCGAACTCTCAAAGATCCGCCTGCCTCTGCCTCCCAAGTGCTGGGATTAAAGGCGCGCGCCACCACCGCCCGGCCCCTTTAATTACTTTTAAAGCAATTTACACTTTGAAAAATTTTAAGTATAAGAAAATGCTAGGTGAAGTCAGGCATAGGGGTGGCACACTTAAGCCCGAGCCACAGAACGAGAGCCTGCCTCAAAATATTGAAATTTAGAAATGGTTTTAAAGGCCTCCCAGTTGGTGAGCAGCTCACTTCTGAGACGCAAGTCTAGCGTTTGATGCAAAGCTCTGGCGACTCCGCTGAAGAGAGTCCAGGGCGGGCGGGAGAACCCGGCTCCTGCCTTCCAAGCGCACCTGCCACTCGCCACCCACGAGGACGCGTCGCGGGACCGCGCGCGCCGCAGCCTCACAATCAGGACGCACGGTGCTGACGTCAAGCGGCCGCGGCCCGCCTCCTGCGCCGGGAAAGAGGCGACTGCCTATTTGCTGCGCCTCCTGCGGCCTCGGGCCCAATCACAGGACGGCGAGCAGCAAGGTCCACTCCTTGTCGTTGTGCAGCCGCTGCGGGGTTTATTTAGTTCTAGGGTCCTGACCGCCGCCATTCGGAGTCCTTAGCACCCGAGGCTGTCCCCTGTCCGCTCCGCCCCTGCCCCCGAGCCGCGGCCCCCGCATCCGCGCCGCCTCTCCGCCCCTCGGGCCGCTGGGAGCCGCGCGCGGGCCCTCGGAGAACATGTCCTGACTGAAGCAGGAGGGCGGAGGCGGCAGCAGCGGGGTGGGCGGCGGCGCCAAAGGAGGCGGAGAGGGGCCGGGCTCGGCTCGTCGCAGGCGGGCCGTGCGGGAGTCGCCGCCGCCGCCGCCGCCGCCGCTGCCGCGGCCGCCGGGCGCAGCGCGTCAGACGGGGAGGAGGAGCCGCAGCCGCCAGGTAACCGGACCCGGGCTGGGGGCGCCGCGCCGCAGGCCCCTCGCGGGTCGGCCGCGGCCTGATGGGGCCTCGCGGGGGTCCAGGTTGCGGAGCCTCCGGGTGGCAGCGTTGCGGGATAGATAGCACAGCGCAGGCCCGGGGCTGCCGGCGGCCGCGCGTCCATCTTGGGCTCCCCGGAGCTGAGACAGCCCCAGGGCTGAGGGAGAGTGGCCCGCCCGGCTTGTTTACCGACCTTAGTTGGCCACAGTCGGCTGCCTGACCGGCGCTGCCCTTCTGCCCGCCGCATTCCGGCAATTGGGATTCTCTCCGAGTCCGAGTGTGTGGATCTTGTTCCCACTTCTTAGTAGGGCTGTAAACGCCAGGATTCGTCGCTCTAAGTTGGTGCTGATCTCCAAACTTGTATTTTGGTACCTTGTCTGCTCTCTCTCCGCTTGGTACTGTGGCTTCCCGTTGTTGCCATTTGTAAGCCAATCGGTGAGAGTTGAGACTTCGGATGGCGATGGGCAGCTGGAACTCCGCTCCTAGTAACGAACGCTCAGTGCAACTACTGTTTTTGTGGTTGTAGTTTTGTTTTTCTGGTCAAATTTGGCTGGTCATTGCACAGACAAAAGAGGTGTGTACTTGCTGTAAGCGCCGGAGACAGGCAGTTTAGGTTAAGCAGGAAGTTTGAACCCGCCCATTATCTTGGAGACACTGGTGTTTTGAAACCACCTTGCTTAAAATTTTGTATCTCAGCCCCTCGATTTCCCTTTTCGGTTTCCCTCTAAGTCATTGTTTTAAGTGCTCCCACTGCTCCCAATGTTTGATCTCGCTGTATATTCGGCTTACGGTGTTAGATAAACGTGATGTGCAAATACTTGGAAGTGTTATATAATGAGTGGTTCTTGTACCCAGCGATCTCTCTTCTAGTTGACTCGCTATTAACTTTTGCAACGTGCATGATACCTCTGTTGATCAAACACGGGTGACTTGGTTTACATAGAGAAGCTAGGGGAGACCCGAGGATCTTGGTTTGTTATAGGGGCCATTAGAAAGTCGTCTGAACTATGCTTGGGAAAAGTAAAGCTGGATTCTGTTAATTATTGATTTTTAATTAAATGATATAATTCTAAAATGTGTTTAGAAGTCTGCCCTCTCTTGATTTTGGGGCTCTTAAAACAGTCTCATTAAATTTTTGTAGCATTGTTTTTTGTTTTTGTTTTTAAATTGGTCTATGAGGGATTAAGAGGTAGGACAATGAGATATTTTACTTTTTCTAGGGAGGATGTTATTTGAATGCCATGGGAGATTTTTTACTTGTTGCTGTTTTAATACCTTTTATTAGTGCTGTCCAGCATTGAGGCCCCTATTTATTTACTATTGAAATGTGCTTGAGATAGTATGATGAACTCATTCATGGTAATATATTTTAAGCCAATGGCCTTGATCCAGATCTTTGTAGAGATAGAGGTTACCACGTACCACTTACAAAGTCTGAGTATTTAAGCCGGTCATGGTGGTGCACACCTTTAACCCCAGCACTCAGGAGGCAGAGGCAAGTGTCTCTCTGAGTTCTAGGCCAGCCTGGTCTACAGAGCAAGTTCCATGACAGGGTTACACAGAGAAAACCTGTCCCCCCCAAACCATAAACAAACACCCAAATAAATAAATAAATAGATACAGGGCGAGTTCCATGACAGTCATGGTTACACAGAGAAAACCTGTTCCCCCCAAAACCATAAACAAACAAAGGAACAAACAAGAGGCAGACTCAACATTAATTCAGTTTTACAATGTTTGAGGCAAATTGATTCATGTTGTAATTGGTATAGTGAGAGCCATTCCCATGTATTTTATATTGCTTTTATGAAATCAGTTTAAATTTGAATAAATATAGTTGCAAAGGTATACTTGGGTATGCTTTTTATGTAACTTGGTTTGGTTTTATTTGAGCATTGCTATGGACTTCCCCTCTTCCCTAGAAATACCCTCTTGTTTGAACACTTTTTCTTCTGGTTTGTGGTGGTCTATTTGGAATATTCATCCTTCCCTTATGTCTTGGTAAATTATATTTTTTGTACTTAAACACACTTTTCTGGGCTATGGTGGTGTACACCTTTAATCCTAGCACTCAGGAGGCCAGAGCAGGTGGATCTCTAAGTTCGAGGCCAGCCTGGTCTACAGAGTGAGTTCCAAGATAGCCTGGGATATACAGAGAAACCTTGACTCAAACAAACAAACAACCCAACATACTCACCCATTAACACACTTTATAAACCTACAGAAATGAATGAAAAAAAGAATTCAAGTTCCTTATGGTGTTCAAATTTCCCAGTAGTCTGGTCTTGATATATAGTCTTAATTCTTCTTCCTTATGTGAAGCTCAGTTTAGCCAAACTTAAGTTGTTTGTTCCTGTGAAGTCCCTCTTGGCCTTTGTTAATTCAGCCCTTTCTGTATTTATAGTTCTTACTGTACACCAACTTAAGTGTTGTCTCTTAAGAACCTCCTTGAGAACTTAACTTGGAGAGGGGATCTATTTGCTTTTTAAAAAAATTTATGTCTGTGTGCGGCTGTTCATATGCTCTAGAACAGGAGTTACAGACAATTGTGAGCTACCATGTGGGTGCTGGGAATTGAACCTGGGTCCTCTGGAAAAGCAGCCAGTGCTGTTTACCACTGAGTCATCTCTCCAGCTCCCTATTGGCTCTTTTGTATGAGACTTTCTACCTTTTTTCCCCCCTTAGTGTATAGTAGTATAGATTTCTTTTTATAATTTTTTCTTCTTAACTATATTTTTAAGGCTCTGAGAAATGAGTTTTTATCTTTGGAGACAGTATTGTCCCTGAAAATATGATCTGACAAAAGTATTTCTGGTTACAGAGGTAGTCCAGGATATACAATTTGTATGCTTCGTACTATTGGAGTTTCTGAGATTTTTGATGATTTTATGAGAGAAAATATTTGAATCTATGGTCATGTCTTAAAAAACACTTTGTCAGTATGTTTACATTTGTTAGCACTGTTTTTACTGATACAAGGTGTTGGTAGTTTTCCATTGGCTATGTTATATTATTCAAATGAAAATCTCTGGTTTCCTTCACTGAATCTGAGGCAGTTACTTGGCTTTGGATTTGGTACTAGTGACATGAAGCGTAGCTATTCTGTATTTGTATGCAGATGACATTTATTGTCATGGGAAGAAGGAATCATCTGCAGCCTCAGTTTGCATTTCTAACCTTTGATACTTGATGGTATATCAAAAGGCAGATGAGGCAGGGGAATATGTGATTCATTGCTACCTGTCATTGTGGCTGGAAGAAAACACAAAACTGGCCCTCAGTATTCTATATACCAAAGATAATACATGTAGTTATATAGCAGGTAAATGAATATTTAGGCATTTGGGGACAAGGTCTGTGAGTAAATCTCTTTGTGGAAAGTTATCCTTTTGTAGTTCATTAAAAATATTTTTCCCTTCAAACGTCTAATTAAAAAAAATTTTTTGTATGTATTGGTGTTTTGCATGCATTTGTGACTGTTTATCACATGGATGCAGTGCCCTTAGAAGCCAAAAGAGAGTGTCAGATACTCTGGGATTGGAGGTACAGACACTTGTCAGATACCATATGGGTCTGGAGCATAGAACCCTGGTCTTCTGGAAGAGCAACCGATGTTCTTAACTGCTGAGCCTCAGCCTTCTAGCCCAAAGTTGTCTAATTTTTATAGTTTATGTAAAAATATTTTTAAAAAGATTCATAAATATTTCCAGTATAACTGGAATTAAAACTAACTTTAATAAGCTTCCTGAAATGTTGGGTGTTTTTACTTGACTACTTGGATTTGTAAAAAGTTCTTTCATAGACCAGTACCAGTAATGAGAAGAAACCTAGATCAGTTGGCATCCTATCAATAATTATGTTGGATCCCTTACTTCATATCATTTATAAACTTTAATTCAAACTGACCATAAACATAAATTTAAGGGGCTGGAGAGATGGCTCAGAGGTTAAGAACACTGGCTGTTCTTCCAAAGGTCCTGAGTTCAATTCCCAGCAACCACATGGTGGCTCACAACCATCTACGATGAGATCTGGTGCCCTCTTCTGGAGTGAATGTGTACATGCAGGCAGAACACTGTACACACAATAAATCTTAAAAAAAAAACAAATTTAAGAGCTAAACTACGAAATATTAGATGAAGTAGGGTTCCAATTTTGAAATTTACTGAACTTTAAGTTAATTATTCTCAACTAAAAGCTGATTATTTTGAGACAACATTCTTTAGGTATATGGTAAAATCCCTGGTGTGTAGAAGGAAAGAGACCTTATTTAGTGCTGCATATTAAACTGCAATAACACTTTCTTTTTTTTTCGAGACAGGGTTTCTCTGTGTAGCTCTGGCTGTCCTGGACTCGCTTTGTAGACCAGGCTGGCCTCGAACTCACAGAGATCCGCCTGCCTCTGCCTCCCGAGTGCTGGGATTAAAGGCGTGCGCCACCACCGCCCGGCTGCAATAACACTTTCTATCGGAATTCAGAAGACAGTATATAATTACTGTGTTTTTTTTTTACATAAATGACTTGAATTCTTTGCTTTCTTGTTTAGGACATATAATTACTCTTTTATTTCTCTTTGTATTTAATGAAGCTAAAGCTTATTTATCTGTCTATTTATTTATTTTCATGGTGCTAGGGCTTAAATTTAGGACCTTGTACTTGTTAGGTAAGCATTCTAGCTCTGAGCTACATCATAACCCTTGATTTCTTTTTGAGGCTTTCGTTCTGTGGACCAGACTAGCTTTGAACTTGTAATTCCTCCAGCCTTAGCCACTTGATGCTGGGATTACAGCTGTGTGTCACTATACTTAGTGTAAGGTTTATTTTTAAATAGGAAAGCTACTGTAATTGTAGAACTACTTTTTATTTTTCTGGAGGGAATGCTCTCCTTTGATAACAATGGAATATTGAGTTATCGACTTACTAATAAGTAAGTGCTATATACAGACACTGTTTGAAGACATGGACTTTTCATTGTTGAATATTAGAAACAAACCATAATGTGCTTTGCTAATTATTATGGAGGTAATTGTCTTGCTTAATACTGATCATAGTGGGAAAACTGTGTTTTCACTATCAAGTGTGATGCTGGTGTAGGTTATTATTATTTTTTTGAGATGTTCTTTAGCAAGTTCAGTTCTCTGCAGGTCCTTTTTCTTCTGAGACGAGGTCTTTCTGTACAGTCTAGCCTGGGTTAGAACATGGTCCTTGGCTTTAGCTGCTTTAGTGCTGGGGTTACCAGTACATACAAATGGCTCTCACTGAATTTTTAGTGCTTTTTTTCACTTAGATTGATAGGAACATGCAGTTTTTCTTCCTTAGTCCATTGACTTGATATGTTATATTAATTTTTTTTGTATATTGAACCAGCTTGTTGGTTCAATTATTTTTCTCACTTGTATATATAATTCTGTTTATCTATTTACTTATTTATTAAGTGTTTTTTTAAGGCAGGGTTTCTCAGTGTAGCCTTGGCTGGCCTGTAATTCACTTTGTAGACCAGACTGGCCTTGAGCTTACAGAGATCCGCTTGGCTCTGCTTTCTGGGTGCTGGGATTAAGGCTTGTGCCACCAGGCCCAGCTTTTTTTTTTTTTTTTTTACAGGCTCTCACTTTCGATCATGGCAGGCCCAGAACATGATATGCAGACCAGGCCAGCCTTGAACTCAGAGATCTGTCTGTCTCTGTCTCCTGACTGCTGAGAATAAAGTTTTGTACACTAAGCCTGACTCAGTGTATTTTGTAGATTTGTGCTTCTATACTCATGATATCTTCTTCTTCCTCCTCCTTTTCACCTTCCTTCTCCTTATTTCTTCTTTTTTTGGGGGCATGGTAGTTTTGAGACAGGGTTTCTCTGTGTAACCTTGGCTGTCCTAGAACTCACTCTGTAGACCAGGCTGGCCTTGAACTCACAGAGATCCGCCTGCCTCTGCCTCTGGAGTGCTGGGATTAAAGGCCTGTGCAATCACTGCCCAGCTTTTTTCTTTTTTGAGACAGATTCTCTCATGCAGCCCAGACTACCATAAAAATTGGATCTCATTGTGTATTCCATACTAGTTTGCTGCATACTGTGCAGACTGACCTAGAACTTGTGAATGGTGATTCTCTTACCTTAGCTTTCTGAGTGCTGCTTTGTTAGGCATATGCTACCATTTTCAGCTAGATTAAGGTTTTTTTTTTTTTTTTTGGTTTTTCGAGACAGCGTTTCTCTGTGTAACAGCCCTGGCTGTCCTGGACTCACTTTGTAGACCAGGCTGGCCTCGAACTTGCAAAGATCTGCCTGCCTCTGCCTCCCAAGTGCTGGGATTAAAGGCGTGTGCCACCACCGCCCGGCTAGATTAAGTTTTTACAAATTAATAGTGATTTCCAAACCCAAACTGCGTGTTTTATGTCACTATATTTAGTACTTAAAAATTATTCTGTAAAATTGTAAGAAAAGTTTTTTTAAACATTCAGTTTGAATTTTTTTTTACAATCCAGTAAACAGTTTATAGACCAATGTAAGTCCCTGGACTGTGATTTTCAGTAGGATTGTGTTGTGTTGTTAATCTCCAAAACATTTCATTCTCATTCTCTCTCTCTCTGTCTGTGTGTTTGTGTGTGTGTGTGTGTGTGTGTGTGTGTGTGTGTGTGTAGGTGTTTTAAACAATCCAATCCTTAATTCTCAGTCTAGAATAGCTTAGAGATCTATTTAACCACCTCAACTCTTTATGTTGAAGATCCAGGTACTTGTATGTACAAACTGGTAAGTGGTCTATCACTCAGCTACATCTACAGCCCTTAAAAACTCCTTATTGTGAAAAATTTTCAACATACACATAGAGACAGAATAATGAATTCTTATGTGTCCATAACCTCATTATCAACACATGGCCCACATTTCTAGTTTTCCTACCTCTTCCTTGGGGATTATTTAAAAAGATATACTGTAAATACTCCAGTGCTGATTTTCTCTCCCACTGGAACTATCCCAGTGACGGTAGGCTTGTGCCTCTGTGTCTACATCTTGTAACTGGCAGTCAGACCAGAGGCTTGATCACATTCTGTTTCTATTACCATTTATATTACTTGGTACTTTTAATTCATGATAGTGTGCTTTGTGGGTATATGGCAGGGTTAGAGACAGGTTTTGATATTGCTCAGGTCTGTTATGTGGTAACAAATTAAATAATTATGTTTTAGAATTTAAGCTTAGCTCAATATATAACAGTGGAAACGGGGAAATTTTACTTTTTCATCATCTTTGGAAATAAAGTGTTTGCAGAATAAATTAGTTAGTTTTCTAAAGTCAGTTTTACACAGAAGAGGCTTTGCTAACTAGTGTAGTACCACGCTGGAGAGCGCATCATTTAGCTGCCTTTTAGTTTCACAAGTGAGACTATTTTGTCTCTAAATCTGATTTGTCAGATATGTAGTTTGCTTACTAGTAGACAAACATTGCTTGCTCTCCTTTAAAGCATGGTTATCTATAGGTTCCAGACTTACTCCTTTTCACTTGGCTGAATGAAAATGAAAGGCTTTTGAATTTTTAATAATGTAGCATGGTTTTTTGGTTTCTCTTTTTGGAGACAGGTGGCGTATCACTGTGTAGGTCTGACTGTCCTGAAACTCACAATGTAGACCAAGCTGGCCTCAGACTCACAGTGATCTGCTTGCCTCTGCCTCCTGAGTGTTGATATATATATTTTTTTTACTCCAGTCTGGACTGGTATATATTAGTCTAAAGTCAGGCTGTCTGTCTGTAGGTCCCTTCCATTATAGGTGCTAAGTTATATATACATGTTTTCATAGTTCTCAGTCTAAAAAGGAAAATATGAACAAAATATGTATCAAGTTTTTTATTTTTCAAAATGTTTAGGTATTGTGTATTGGTAGTCTCAGAGGAATTGCTCTGCAAGAAATACAAGCTAGATAATAGTTTAAGTTTTGGATAGTGGGAATAGGCCACTGAGTGTGTGCTTGGATACAGAAGGCCTGGATTCAAATTCTGGCTCTACCACTTAGCAGCTTGTGATTTTTTTTTTTAAGCGTATAACAATAGTGGCATTTCTTTTCATCCATCTTCTAGTCATTTCAGGAATTCTCTTTACTTACCAACTTTCTTTAATACAAAATTAACTTTCTCTAAACATTTCAGTTTCTTGATAATGTAAGAAAAGAGGTAAGGAATACTACATGTATGTCCCTTAACTATAGTAAAAATCAATTTTACCATAACCTCAGTCATGCACCTCAAATTACAATCTCAAACAAAACCAATCAAGTCTCCAGCCTTTAAAATGGACATAATAATAGTTTTGAGAGTGAATTGGTTAATATATGTAAAATGCTCCCTACAATGCTTATCAATATTAGCTGTTACTGTCTACTTGTTGAACAGGGCTGCCTTTGGCAGAATTGGGCCACAGACACGGTTGGCCTAGCTGTTCATCCACTCCCAAGGTTTGGAACAAGCAGTGCTTTTAGTCTGTCGCTCTTTTGCACTCCTGCATGATGCCCTTTGCTGTCTCTACAGAGAAAGAAAAAAATCTGCGTTTTGTTTTTAGTACTTATTACATATAGGAATTAATGAGGAAGGTGATCTAGTCTAGTTTACATTATTAAGTAACGAATTTTAAGTAACTTTTTGAGATAAGGATCTCATTATGTAACCCTGGTTGACATGGAGCATGTCATATACCAGGCATACCTTGAAATATCAGTCTGCCTGCTTCTGCCTGAGTGCTGGATTTAAAGATATTGCCACCACACATGGTTTAAATTATGTGTTTTTATACAATTTTAGTTAATAATTTTTATGTTTCAAATGAGTAACAGAAGTTGAATTGATTTGAGAGATTGGTATTCTGAAACATGGTAAATCTGAGCTGGCATTGCCTTGGAATATTTCAGCTGTTTGCTCCTGCCACCTTTTCACAGCTTTGTTTCATATTATACTTTATGAAAAGTTCAAAGTTTCTACTTCCTTCCCCTGTCAAACAGGTGGCCCTTTAACATCTGATGAAAAGCCACTATTAGTGAGCTACATATACTTGCCAATGGCCTTACAGGTGCTTTGTAAACTGGTGAATAATCTATTGCAGTTTCAGTAGAGAATAGAATAAGGAATGTAGTTTTGAGCCTGTTAAGCCTGTTCCTACTTGGAAAAGTTGCCTTATTATTTTATGGTTCTCAGGGTAGAAGCCAGGATTTCAGGTATGCTAGACTGAACTCAGCCCTCTTTTATTTTTAAATGCTGAATTGACAATTTACTCTCAATATTAATTGTCTCATTTTCACACACATCTACGAAGACTGCAATTTTTCATTTCTGTAGCTCTTCTTGAGCACAAGGAGAATGTTTTAACCAGTTATATCTGTCTACTGTTTCTGAGTGTCAGTTGATTAGTTTCATTTGAGATTGTAATTTGAGGTATATGACTGTAGTTATGGTAAAATTAATTTTTATTATAGTTGAGGGACATACATATAGTATTCCTTGCCTCCTTTTTTTACACTATCAATCAACTGAAATGCTTAGAGAAAGTTAATTTTGTATTTAAAGAGAGAAAGTTGGTAAGTAAAGAGAATTCCTAAAATGACTAGAAGATGGATGAAAAGAAATGTCACTTGTTACATGCTAAATTGGATACAATTGTAAATAACTGTCTTCTAGGTGTACAGGAAGGGCAGCCCTTTCTGAGATCTATTGATTATACATTGTTTTCACAGGTATGTAGTAATTTTTTGAAGATTGTTAGTTGACTGAGACTTGTCAGCACACTCAAAGCCCTGGGTTTTACCCCTCAGTCCCACTACCAAAAATTAGTGATTGTAAAAAATTTGTGCTTGTGTACCACTACCCATATAATCAGCTTACGGGTTGTCATAGTTCAAGGTGCTCACATTTTTAATACAGAAGTCTAATGTAGAATGGCATAATTTCAGGTACCAAGGAATGGAACAAATATTTATTGAACAGTTTATTATTCTCAGTAGTCCCTTCAAACTGTTGATAGTTAAACTGAGGCTTAGAAACATGAAATTCTGATAAAGAATTCAGTTTTGGATAATGTTTGAATTATCCATTAAGTTTGAAATGTATGTTAAAGCTGGGTGTTGGTGGCACATGCCTTTAATCCCCACTTGGGAGGCAGAGGCAGGTAGATGGATCTTTGTGAGTTCGAGGCCAACTTGGTCTACAGAGTAACTTCCAGGACAGCCAAGGCTACACAGAGAAACCTTCTTGAAAAAACCAAAAAAGAGCAAGAGAGAGAGAGAGAGAGAGAGAGAGAGAGAGAAGAAAAAAATGTATATTAAATAGTTGAATAGATGTTCTGTAGGCAGCTGGATTCATTAGTCTGAACTTAGTATAGTGTCAGACTGGAAATAGAATTTCGGAATCATCAGCATATAGGTAATATTTAAAACTCACAGACTTGGCTCAACAGGTGCAGGTACTTGCTGCCTAAGCTGATGATCCCTGTAACACACAGTGGAAAGAGAGAACTACTCCTGAAAACTGTCCTTTGTCCTATACATATGCTGTTGAATGCTTGTGTACATGTATACATACACATAAATAAACAAATGTAGTAAAAAATAAACCCCATAGATCTATTGAAATTCCTAAGAGAGTGAGTTGGTGGTTTGAGCTGTGCCAACGAAGGATCCTTTGGTGCGTGAAATCAGAAATCAATAAAGATTGATTGAGAGAGAATAGATAATGAGAAATAGAAGAAAGCCAAAGGCAGTTCTTGAAGTCTAGTAAAAACAGTGTGCTTAGTTGTGGGTCACAGGACCAGAGGCACCAGACTGTGCTGCTTGATAGATGTTATGGTTGTTCTATTTTTCTTGTAAGTTATTCATACTCTAAGTATCAAAGTAGTAGAGAAGAAATGATTTATAATTTTATTGTGCAAATTATATTTTTATATTATAAATTACATTGTATTTATGCAATATATGTTCATTTATTTTTGAGACACTGTCTTTGTAGCCCAGGCTGGCCTGGAAGTTGACATCCTCCTGTCTGTACTTTTCCAGTCCTGAGATTTCAGCCATGTGTCTATACACTTAGTCAATAAAGCCAAATTTATTTATGGTTTTGTAAATTAAAATTTATTATTTATGTGTATGGAAGTTTTGCCTGCATTTATATCTGTTCACCACTATGTGCATGGTGCCTGTGGAGATGAGAAGAGAATGTTGAATTCCTTGGAACTGGAGTTACAGATGGTTCACCATGTGAGTATTGGGAATGGAACACAGATCCTCTGGAAGAGTAGTAGTGTTCTTGATTTCTGAGCCATTTCTCCAGCCCATTGTTTATGTTTTGATGGGGGATGGAATGGGAGGATAACACAGTAAAGACCATGATTTGTAGTGAAACACTTTAGAAGTTTGCTTATACTTGCATAACTGCCGTGGTAAGATATAAGGGGAAAACAGGTATAGCTAGCTTTTGCCAGTTTATACTCTGGCTAGGTAGATAGGAATATATCTCAGATATAGCAAACAGCCCCAGTCTAAAGCCTTTGGTAGAAAGGTGGTACTTTAATTGCTTTGTTTAAATCAACTTGATTTGAACTTTGAAATCTCTTGACTGGAAATTCAACCTCAGTTATCCTTGGGGGCCTCCAGTTCTTAGGCTTTTTTGTTGTTGTTGTTTTGTTTTTTAAAGAACTTTCACATTATGCATTTTAACTTCTCTAGGTAAAGTGTTACCTTTCGTTGTATTCCATAGGGTTCCTTCGGGTTTCTCTGGCTCTGCTGCCAGCTATAAGCTCCTACTGCCTCTGGCTTGGCACGTTTATTTATTTAATAGCGCTGGGTGCTGGAAATTAAATTCAGGCCCTTGGAACATGCCAGGGATGTGTTATATTGCTCACCTATGTCCCTAGCCATTGAGGTTTTTTTTTTTGTTTTCATTTTTGTGAATTTCACATCATGCACCCTGTTTCTTCTCATCTCTCACCTCCCCTCAGTGCCACCCTCCACCCTTTCAAACTCTTCTAACATAACAAAAAAAAAATCTCATTATGGAAACTGTAGTGTGTCTTAGTGTGTCTGACAATATTCCCTTTTGTCCACATGTTTTTGCTTGCAAATGTTCATTATAATGACTCCTTGGTCTGGTATGAGGCTTCTGGCTTCTGCTACTTTGTCAATACTAGAACCTCACTGGAACTCCTCTCAGAGTTGTCCTGTGTCATGGAGATCCTGTAGTTTTGGGTCTGTGGAACTGGCCTCTTAATGCACTCCAACAGTTCATCCATGGGGTGTATGTTGGGGTGGGCCAACTCAAAGCCCTGGTTCTGGACCTGCAACCCCCACTTTCAGGGCCAGTTCTACTGTGCTACTGAGGTAAGATGCAGGGCCTGCTCTCCTGAGTGCTGCAGCAGGGAAGGGGTTGGAGCAGCTCTCCTGCTCTCATGACCTATCAGGGCAACTAACTCTCCCACCTGCTACATTCCCTGGCCTGGCTCACCCACATCCCCCACATCCAGGGCCAGCTGTAATGTTCTGTCCAGATGAGGTGCAGGCCTCCTCTCCCAAGTGCTGCAGCATGTGAGGGACAGGGACGGCTCTCCTGGTTCTTGTGGCCCCATGGGGCCAGATCTCCTGTCTACCACTGGTGGTGAGGTCAAAAGGGAGGGGAGGGGATCTCTCCTTCAACAACACCAAAACAAAGTAGACAAAAGGCAGGGCTGGCTCTCCCACACTCACACCCTTGGGGCTGGCTCACCCACAATCCCCACATTCAGGGTCAGCTGTAGTGTGCTGCCCAGTCAAGGCTCAGAGCCTGCTGTCCTGAGTCCCTGCAGCATATGAGGGGCAGGGACAGCTTTCCTGTTCTTGTGACCCCACTGGGGCCAGATCTCCTGTCCACCGCTGGGGGTAAGGGCCAAAGGAAGGGGAGGAGATCTCTCCCTCAACAAGAACACCACAAAGCAGACAAAAAGTAAACCCTTGGGGCTGGCTCACCCACAACCCCCACATCCAGATCTAAGCAGGATTCTTCTAGTCTCTGGCTTGCTTCCTGACCTGGTAGCCCATCTAGTGCTGGACTGGTGGTAGTCACAGGCTACACCATGGCAGCAAAGTGGTGTTGGTATCCTGCTTTGTTCCCCCCGGAATTCAGATGTTCATAGGTTAGAACATTGAATGTAGACATAGCTTCTCTCCTCTCCCACCTCCTGATGCACATGTGACACAGTAGCCACATCTTCATTGTGTCTATTGGGTTTTTGAGCTACATAGATTGACTATGTAGCGCAGGTTGGCCTCTTGCTGGTTATCATTCTGTCTTTTGATTCTAACTGGTTACAGACATGCTCAGCTTAAAAAGCAAAACAAAGTGTTACCATTTCCTAAGTAATACTGTCTTGCAAGCACATTTCATCAAGGTCTTGGTACTTCTGTAGTTACACCCATGGAGTTGATCTGATCTCTATAATTTCTTCTAAGATTGTTTAGAAGCTTCACTGTTGCTTTTTTTCCAGGTCACTGAATGTGATGTGATCTGTATTTTGTTGGTCTTAAAACATACAGTGTACTTGTCTGTAGGCCTTGTCTCTAAAATTCTTGAGATGGGGTTTCAGAAACCTTTGCAGCCCTGATTGAAAATTGTTGGGAGTGAATGATGTAAGAAAAACATTCTGGAATTAATATTCCAGAAATTTACACCTATAAGAAATGTAGTAAGTCCACATATAATTGAAAGCGTGGTTGCTCGGAATGCTTTTGTGATCTGAGAGCATCCTATGAAAGGGATGAGAAGTAATTGAGTTTAAGGATGAGCATATCTAAGGCAGTGACTTCATGTGTGCATCTTTGGGGGTGAGGATGACATGTAAGTTGAGGGTGTGTGGAAGGGAGTGGGGGGGGGCTTGTGTGGATTACAGGAGGGAGCTAAGAGCTTATACTGTTAGAGAAAGCCTCAGAAAAGAGGATTGCTGTGGTGGCAGCTTGCTGATGTGTTTAGAAAACAGAGATGCTTAGGAGGCTCTTACAGTAGTTCTGACATGAACTGAGAAAGGATTGATACCAGTGCAGGATAAGCAAGTAACTGATCAGATGGAGACCACTGGAAGAAAAATTGGGCAGAAGGCAGAATTCAGGATGATTCTGAGATTCTCAGCTGGGTATAGGGCTATGAATGGTGTCATTTATGGAAACTGGAGAAGTCAGGATAGGAACTCCTTGTGAGAAGATAAGAGGTTTTTTTTTTTTTTTTTTTAAGATTTGTTTATTATGTATATAGTGTCCTATCTGCATGTACGCCTACAGGCCAGAAGAGGGCACCAGATCTAATTATAGATGGTTGTGAGCCACCATGTGGTTGCTGGGAATTGAACTCAGGACCTCTGGAAGAGCAGTCAGTGCTCTTAACCTCTGAGCCATCTCTCCAGCCCTAAGATAAGAGGTTTAATGGGAGATTTGATAAATTATCTGAGCTCTGGATGGGATTAGATTTGTAGTTTGTGGGTTTTCCATGTCATCAGGATCCTGCTGTAGAACAGGAAAAACCACTGTTTTTCGTCATTAATAATTCCTTACGATGTAAGGAAGACAGTGATATAGGAAGACGAGAAAAAAGAAATTGAGTGGGAATTTTGGCTTAAGAGTCAACCAGTGCTTTCAATTAATTATTTATATAAATTTTGCAATTCAGAATTACTTTGTAATATTTTAAGAGAACCTGAAAATTGTGTGTGGAATGACCTCTTTTTAAATCCCCACAGCTCCATATTAGTAACTATATATTATGTAGTTTATGTTAAGAAAGTTAAAAAAGCCTGGTGATAGTGGTGGAGCATACCTTTAATCCTAGCTCTCAGGAGACAGAAGCAGGTGAATCTCTGTGAGTTCAGATCCTACAGAGAAACCCTGTCTTGAAAAACCGAAAAACAAACAAACAAAAAAAGCACTCACCACTTTAAGACTGCTGTTATGAATCCTTTTGAATAGTTTCTCATTTGAAACTAGTGGCAAATGAATTTATCTCAGTTTGTTTCTTAAAGAGTTTGCACTTGATGAGGATTATTCACATGTGGCTTTTTGTTTTTTGTTTTTTCTTTATAGTGGTACAGCCTGGAGCTTTTGGGCATGCCAAGCCAGCACTTCACCACTGAGCTACACCACCATCCCATTTTATAAGGCTGTTTAATAGATGGTCAGGACTTTTAGTATAGTACCTATTGTTTTGAGGCATAAATTAAATGTGGCTTTGTTTCTTAAATGTTTAGTAATTCTTCATAAATAAGGCTTAAGTAATTAAACAGGATAATGTTAAAAATTATTTTAGGTGTGAATGTTTTGTCTTTATGTTCACCAGCTGGGAACTGAACCTCAGTGACTCTTCTGCAGGAGGATTAACTGCTTTTAACCAGTTAACTATTTTTCTGCCCAATAAAGAGTTAAGGAAAAAACGACACAGTTGTGTCTCCTAAGACACATGGCACTTGGTTCAAGTGCGGCGCGCAGCCGGCTCTGTGCAGAAATGAATCCAGGAGCTAAGAAACAATCTTTTCAAAGCCTCTGCTGTGAAGACTTTATTGGACCAGTTAATTAAAATATGAGTCCTTGGGTACAATTTGGGAATTTAGATTGCATGGGGAATTAGACTTGTTAAGTTAAATGACTTGGCTATAATATGTTAACATGATATTTAGTCACAATTCTTTTTCAAAAATTTCACAGTTCTTTCTCTTAAGAGCTGGGGGATGGGTAGATGGCTCATTGATTCAGAGCATGTGCTGTTTTGTAGAGCACTTGATTTTGGTTTTCAGCGTACATCGCTCTGTAATTCCTCTTCTGGCCTCTGCAGGCACCTGCACTTAAGTGCACACATACCCACACAGACACATAAACATACACACTTAAAAGAAAACAACTATTAAAAAACCCTCTTAAACTAGTTGTCTTGAAAATATTTTTATATAGCTCACAAGAAGTTGTGACAAATTTGGAAGAAAAAGGACAATTCTAAGTAATGTAAAATCACACATTGTCCTTACTCTTTGATTTACTGATTGCCTCAGATATAAATGGCTCTCTCAGATGAGGTTCTCTAATGGATTGTAGCTTTCAGTTATTAACACATAGTATCCTGTTGAGTTTCAACTTCCCAGAGTATGTATCTCTATAGAAAATAGTCTAGTGTTCTTCTCCTCTTCCTTAAATTTCAGTTTGGAATTGCAATTACCTGTATTTTTTAGAATGGGCAGGAATTAGGCTGCTTATTCTTCATTTATAATGGCATTTATGATAAATGGTGATGATAATTATGTAGTGCTGAAATTTAACTCGGGACCCTGAATATATGAGTGACATACTCTCCACTGAGCTCTGCCTCCAAGCCAGTCGTGATATGGTTATTATTATCTTGAATTTTATTACATTAAAATTTTCATTTTGTGTACCTGTGTGAGTTGTGTACCTTGGCAAGCATCGGGAAGCCAGAGGACTACTTGTAGGAGTCAGTTCTCTTCATCTAGCATGTGGATCCAGGAGTAAACTGAGTCATCAGGCTTGGCAGCAGGCATCTTTACCTGCTGAACTATCTTGCTTCAGTGTGCTTGTGTCAATGGCAGTTCTTCTTGTCAGCCTTGAAAATTTAAATGTGTTAATGACAGTGTGCTGGTTCCATGGAATTTAGCTAAAGTCAGATTATGTTACTGCTAGTTGAACATGCAGTCTAAGTACATATAAGGATGCATCAAAGCAAGCACGGATTTTGAATGTAAACCTCTTAAATGAAATACCGGAATTGCTTTAGTATATGTTTATTATGACACTTGTTTTTATGGTAACTTTCTGCATGCTCATTATAACTTCAAATAGCATGAATAAGTAATTTGTTTACATTTTATTTCTGAAAAGCTAAAGGAACTGCCTAATGAATATGAATATTGCCATTAAATTTCTGTTGTCCACTTTATGTATGCTTTTATGATTATAGTTCTCTGCCATTGAACACACTTTCAAATCACTGTTAGATTGTGTACAGTCCATGTGAATAAAGTAAAACTTAAAAATTTAAGCAAAGGTCTGGGAGGATGCCTTAGTTGGCGAAGCATTTGTTTTGCAAGCAACAGGACTTGAGTTTGATCTCTGTACCCATGTGAAAGGGCAGTATGTTGGTGTGTTCTTGGAACCCCAGTGCTGTGGAGACTGAGCCAGGAGGGTCCCTGGGGCTCACTGACCAGTCAGTTTAACTTACTTGGTGAGCTCCAGGCCAGTAAGAACACCTGTCTCAAAGGAGGTGGATAGCATTCCTGAAGGTGATGTCTGAGGTTGTCATCTGGCTGCCACATGTACATTTATATCTGTGTGCGCACACACAGAGGCATACACATATACATATATTTTTTAAAAATCCAACCAAGATAATTTAAGTTACCTGGTTTTGGAAAAATGGGAAAATCTCCAAACAAATGCAGTTACAACAGGGAAAGATTTCAAAGTAAATTATAAGTAATTATTTTTTACTTATTTAAATCATCTCACCTTTTCCTTTGTAGTAGTGCAGACTGCAATTGACTCAGCATTGCTCAGACTCATGATAATATTGTTGGTTGTATTGGTGTGTGCCTACAAACACAGGTATTTCGAAAGCTGAGGCAGAAGGACTGCAGGTTTGAGGCTAGTCTGGTCTACATGTGGAGACTGTTGCTCCAGAAAATAAAGAAACATGCGTACTTGTGTGTGTGTGCTTGTGCCTGCACACACACCACATTATGCAGGAAACTTTCTCATGTTTAATTGGGCTGATCAGCCCAATAAGTTAGCTGTTTTTATTGCTGTGTTAAAGTAAAATTCTAAATAGTACATTATTAAAATAAGTATAATTAAACAAAAATGATTAAAATTAAGACTTTCTAAAAATGCTTTCGAATATAGAAGGCTATAAGTGAAATTCAGTTTTGGTCTCCTTTACAGGAATAGCTATTCACAGTCAGACAGAACCACTTACACGTTTTGCAGTATCTCCTGAGGAAGTCAGAGTCTGAGCCAGCATGAAGATTGAATCTTGTCTTTGGTCTGATTTACCTTTATTGTAACCATGTGCAAGGTGGAGGTTATAGCATGGAAACTAAAATCTTAGTAAGTGTGACTTTTATTTTAGCTATCAAATAGTATCTTTTCTATGACAAAGTTGTCCTCTTAGCAAAGATCACTGTGTATGTGGGGTATAGATTTGATTGATAGGCAGGAACAGAATACATTTATAAAGTGATTTGACTTTCTAGGTTTAGAAAGAAGGAAAAATACCTATCACTCTGCCTAGGAACCTTTTTTTCTGGTTAAAATAGGTCATGGGGAGGTACTAAATTTAGAACAGATTGAAAATTGAGAGATTGTTTAGTGTTCTAATTTAAGTCATTAAAATACCATTGTTTGCCATGTAAACTGTATCACTTATGATTTAGTTGTCATTAAATAATAAAGTCTTCATTTTAGTGTAGTGTTAGTCAGTTTACTGTAGAGCCCTGGGAATATTTATTGGCTTATTTGTCTCTCACAAAGTAGCCCCAAACTAGCTTCAATCTCAAGATCCTCCTGTTTCAGCCTCCTAGGTGCTAAGATTACAGGCATGTCCAGCCCTTCTAGCTTCTGGGACCTTTTAGATAGCAAGTATATTTTTAATATAAATTAAATTTTTTAGTGTGTTAATTTTTCAAATATCAAATATGAACATTTGAAAGTAGATTGACATGATTATGCTAATAGTTTTCTTAGAGATCATCTGTCCATTTGAATTTCCTGAGAGTATAGGTGATGTGGAGTTTTTCTTTTTATGCCCCAAATGTATTAGCTTTTGAGGATACAGATCAGAACTATTTCTAGTTTATCATGTCATTTTGTTAATTGTGATCAGTGCTCTTCAGCATTTCTTTTCTATCTGTGCTAATTAAAAGCAGTGAATAATTATCACTTTCAAGCTATTTTTTTCCCTTAGCAAGGATAATTAGGAAGGACTTTGATCTTCTGAATTCATGGATCAGACATAGTATAAATAGCACAATCCACTTTGTTTGTAATTTGTAAGCAGTTATGTGTTTAAGGTACTATTTAGTTTGTGTTCTTTCCCTTGCCTGCAAGTTTGTTTTTTTAACTTTTTCTAAACTAATGGTGACAGCTGAGCTGAAATTGAGTAATTTCTATTAGTGACTCACCTATTTTTGTCTTCTTTCCCTGTAGAACAAGTATGTATTCATTTACTCTTACTACTTTCAGCAGTCCAAAATAAAATTTCATTAAACCCTGAAATGTAAGAACTTTCTTTGGCAATTTATCTTTAGTATCTTTTTGGAAATCTCAAAAACAAAAGCAGAGTAATCCAATAAGAAATTTTATGTGTCTTTTAAGAAATATATATCTTATAAGTTGATGGGTATTTTTATTTAGGGGGCTTATTTTCAGAGATGAAATTATATAGCTATTATTTTAATAACAGTGTCCTAATTATTTATAGCTTCCTGCCTGACATAATTCACTTCAAGAAGTACACAATGTCAGAACATGGGATTAAGTGGGCCTGTGAATATTGTACGTATGAAAACTGGCCGTCTGCAATCAAGTGTACTATGTGTCGTGCCCAAAGACCCAGTGGAACCATTATTACAGAAGACCCATTTAAAAGCAGTTCAAGTGACGTTGGCAGAGATTGGGACCCTTCCAGCACTGAAGGTGGAAGTAGTCCTTTGATATGTCCAGACTCTAGTGCAAGACCAAGGGTTAAGTCTTCATACAGCATGGAGAATGCAAATAAGTGGTCATGCCACATGTGTACATATTTGAACTGGCCAAGAGCAATCAGATGTACCCAGTGCTTATCCCAGCGTAGGACCAGGAGTCCCACAGAATCTCCTCAATCCTCAGGATCTGGTTCAAGACCAGTTGCTTTTTCTGTTGATCCTTGTGAAGAATACAATGATAGAAATAAACTGAATACAAGGACCCAGCATTGGACTTGTTCTGTTTGCACATATGAAAACTGGGCTAAGGCTAAAAAATGTGTTGTTTGTGATCATCCCAGACCTAATAACATTGAAGCAATAGAGTTGGCAGAGACTGAAGAGGCTTCTTCGATAATAAATGAGCAAGACAGAGCTCGATGGAGGGGAAGCTGCAGTAGTGGTAATAGCCAAAGAAGATCACCTCCAACTACAAAACGAGACTCTGAAGTAAAGATGGATTTTCAGAGGATCGAAGTGGCTGGTGCTGTTGGTAGCAAGGAGGAACTTGAAGTGGACTTTAAAAAACTAAAGCAGATTAAAAATAGGATGAAAAAGACTGATTGGCTATTCCTCAATGCCTGCGTGGGTAAGTTTCTGTTTTTTTTTTTTTTTTTTTTTTTTTTTTTTTTTTTTTTTTTTTTTTTTTTTTGGTTTTTCGAGACAGGGTTTCTCTGTGTAGCCCTGGCTGTCCTGGACTCACTTTGTAGACCAGGCTGGCCTCGAACTCGCAAAGATCCGCCTGCCTCTGCCTCCCAAGTGCTGGGATTAAAGGCGTGCGCCACCACCGCCCGGCAAGTTTCTGTTTTTTTGCCTTATTTTGTGTGAGATGGGAAAAGGCATTGAAAATAGCTTGAAAAATAAAAAAGAGGGTCAGTATGACTTTGCATTCGACTCATTTGGTGTAATAACCAAGTATACATGCGTAAAGTTCTGTATTTTAAGCTCATCTGCCTTGTACCAAAGTGTCCACACTTACTTGTATAGATGCCTCTGTATCAACTTGGGAGAAAGCTTTTGTGTTACACACTGTTAGCACATCAGTGAGAAAGTAGTATGTACCTGGAGTTTAAAATTGTTTCTGTTATTTATTGTAACAAGATGTGACAGAGGAATACCAGCTGCTGTTTTTGAATGTTTATAAACAGTATGAGCATCTTGTGATGACAGAGGCTTTAGTCAGAAGTTAAAAATATCATAAAAATGTGTGACTCCAAGAAGTTGAACGAACATAATATTGACCTTGAAAATGCTGATGTTAACTTAATCTGAATGCCATGCAGTAAATATTTACACACTTGGTGGAACTGATTTCACAAAGTCAGCCGATTCCATAGTTTAGATTATGATTTATGTGTATTGTGTTTTTAGTGTTTTCATAAAGAAACACATAATGCTGGGCCCGGTTGTCTGTTCAGACATGTTAAAGGACAGAGACATTTGAGAGGAGGGTTTTTCTCCAGCTACTAACTTGATGAGTAATTTGTGCTACAATTCATAAAAGGTGTTACTTAATTCTGTTTTGATTTGAGACAGGGTCTTTCTACACAGCCCTGGCTGTCCTGGAATTCACTATGTAAACCAAGCTGGCCTCAGACTCACAGAGATCCTCCCGGCTGAAGATAGTACTTGATTTTTAAAAGTCCCCTTCTGCCCCAGTAGATTAGGTGTTTGGTTTTTATTTAAACTTATTTCTATGAGTTGCTTACTTTGACATTCACTTTTGTTTAGAAATATTTGAGTGATTTGTAAGGTTAAACTTGGTGTGGGAACAGTAGCCAACCCCCACCTCCCATATGATTTATCCTTCTGAATATAAGCCCCATGAGTATTTAAGATGTAGGTGTACTGCTCAAGAAATCTGAGGTTTCTCAGGGCTGGAGACATGGCTCATCACCCAAGCACTTGTTGCTTTTCCAGAGGACCTGAGTTTGGTTCCCAGCACTCACATCAGATGACTCACAACCATCCGTACCTCCAACTTCAGAGGATCCAATGCCTCTGACTTTCATGGTGCCCAGCTGTACATAGTCACACACGCACACGCACGTGTGCAACCCTACATATAATTTAAAATAATAATAATAAATCTTAAAAATTTGAAGTTTTAAACTTAAAAAAAATTTTCATGTGTCTGGTTATTTTGTCTGCATTTATGTGTGCAATCCCTTGCACAGGCCAGAAGGGCAGTGAATTCCCTGGAACTGGAGTTACAGAGGATTATGAACTGCCATATGAGTGCTAGGAATTAAACCTGAAGAGCAGCCAGTGCTCTTAACCTATCCAGCTCTGAAATCTGAAGTTTTTGTTTTTAATTCATAGTGTCAAAAAGTATGTCCTAGGAGTTTGAAGCTTAGTCCCAGCTTCTGGAGTTTAGCCAGAGTAGCAATTGGCAGCTGTTCCAATTTTTCCCCCATGGGGCCATAATCTTTTGGATTTGTTGTCTCATTTTACCCCTTTTCTTGGGGGCCTTTAAAAAATTTATTGATTATTTTTATCTTATGTGCATTGGTGTTTTGTCTGTATGTGTGACTATGTAAAGATGTCAGGTTATAGACAGTTGTGAGCTGCTTTGTGGGAGTTGAACCCCAGTCCCCTGGAAGAACAGGAAGTGTTCCTAACCACTGAGCAATCTCTCCAGCACCTCTTGGGGGTTCTTTACTAATTTTTCCTACTAAGGTCAAATTTATATATTTAGCATGCATTCATAATGTTATACAATGGTCTTTGCTTAGCCTTAAAACTTTTTGTCACCTAAAGGGAACCTTTACCCATTAGGCAAGTTAATGCCTCCTTCCCTCCACCCCCACTCCACTAATCTGCTTTCTGTTAAAAATATCTTAAAAAATGTGACTTCAGAAGTTGAGTTAGCATATTGACCTTCAAAATATGTTGTATAAATATTTAATTAAAATTATTACTTAGTATTTAAGTTATTGTTAATTGGTTCGGCAGTTGTTAATCCTTAACCCACCATTACGAATGAGCACACAGAGACCTGATGGATTTTAACAGGACTTGACCTGAATTGTGCAATCTTAGCCCATTTAAGCTAGCTCTTAATTCTATTCCCCAAATATGACCCTATATATATGTATTTATATATATACACATACACACATGTCCCTTTGTACTGTTATTCTCCATGCTATGCCAATGTTTCAGCTATGTGGAATGATCTTTCATCTACCCCATGGCTGTGTCCTCCTTCCTGCTCTTGGCTTCTTCCTTCTCTTCTATTACTACTGGAGGCTTCTTCTACCCATGAACCTCTCTGCTTCAGAAGCCCTAGCACCTTAGTCCTGCCTACCTCTGTCTTTGCCCAATCTCAGGCCTCAGCATTTATTTAACCAATCAGAGACAATGGTTAACAGGAACGTTAAAACAGCTTCACTTGGTGTTCAGCAAGCAGGTTTCTGGGAGATTAACATTTAGAATGCATAACATCACCCCATCAATATGTCATTCACATTAGTAAATTATATAACCTTTTATGTTAACTGTAATTGTTTTAATTACTTGTATGTCCTTGTAATACTTAAAATCACATTTGCAGTGGTAGTGTGCTATCTGTATTTTAACCATGTGGTTAAAATGCAAATAGTGTACATAATTTTACAGATGGGAATGAACTACTTTACCTTTTGGAGGGTTATAGAAATCTTTTAGCAATCAGGAGTTTATAATGTGTTTAAGTCAGAGGATCCTAGGATAAGAAATACTTAATTTTTTTTTCTCAGCAAGCACAAGGTAGACCAGCAAATTTCTCTTTATGACTGAACTGCTATTATTTCATGTCTTTATAACTATTTTTCTCCTTCATACTACCTTTTATTTTATTTTGTATATTCTTAATTCTGTTGAATTCCCATCCTGATTTCTGCATCTTAATAGCTATGAGTTCATTTTTAAATGATAGAGCAAAAATGTATGGCCAATCTGGGATTCATTTACAGGTTCCTTTGTTATTAAGGTGTTGTTTTGGTTCTTGTGTGTGGCTCTTGGTAAAGTGGATTCTGTCTTTGCTGTATTAGCTGAATAATGTTGTTAAACCATAAGGCCAAAAGTAGACTTGTGTCTGTTGAGGTCATATCCTGATGCGTAAATGTCATTCAACCGTGTTAACGTTTTAAAAAGCTTGTTTACATTGTGTTAGATTAATTAAAAAGACAAAACCACCTGAGCCGTAAGGCTAATAGAAAGGTGACATGTACTGAAAAGGGATCCCTCCCCCCCTTTTGCCTATGTTATGTTTTCCAGATTTTATTAGATGTGTTTACATTATGACTTACTGATGCTCTAGGCTGGCCATGGTATATGATACAGCTTTTCCTTAATCATAGTACTCAGGCCAAGACAGGTGGATTTCTGTGAGCTCTAAAAATGTGTGTGTGTGTGTGTGTGTGTGTGTAAAGCAGGTACACTGAACATAAAACTGTATCCTGAATGTAAATTGTGAGATGTTTTCACTTAAAATTGGAAAATAACATTTCATGGTTAGGCCAGCTTTGAAGGTGATAAAATAAGATTGAGGAAGGGTGGCTTGTTGAGAAAGTATTAACAGTGTTCAGCAGGCAAGTTTCTGTGATTATTAGATGTAAATTTCACATAAATCATGCCATGTTGTGAGATGGCAGTGCCCAAATGTGCTGTAGTAAAAGTTTTACCTGGAGGTGGGAGCTGGGATGGTAAAAGAAGAGCTCTCTTGTCTTCTTCCCTTGTTAGATAGAATTAGATTTCCAGGAGGCCAGAGATGTGTAAGTTGTTCTGGAGCTCGAGTTACAGATGATTATGAGCTTCCCAACCTGGGTCCTGGGATCTGGACTTGGGTCCTCTCTAAGAGCAGTGTGCACTCTTTAGTCACTGAGTCATCATGCAAACCCTTCTTTTATCCTGTTTCTGTTTGTCACAAAATCCTGCTGATTCCACCTTCAAAATATTTAACAGTCTAGCCATTTCTCACTACTCTGGTCCAACGCATGTTGCTCTCTTACTTTCTGTTCCTTATTGTCTGATTTTGTATGTGAGTTGTCTGTGTGTCTATGTTACAATTATTTAGATGAGGAGGCTACAGGTCAATGATAGATATCTTTCTTGATCTCTTTTCCATCTTATTTTTTAAAATGGGGTGTAACAGAAGATTTTTATTTAAAACATCTATATTTATTAATACTTAACACCTATATCCTATAACCTACAATACCTAATACCTACAAACATATAACCAATCCTTTTTTTTTTGAGACAAGGTTTCTCTGTGGAGCTGGAGGACAGCCTGGTCTACAAAGAGAGTCCAGGATAGCCAGGCTACACAGAGATCTGCCTGCCTCTGCCTTTTGAGTGCTGGGGTTAACGGCGTGTGCCACCATATCTGGCAAACCAATCCTATTTTAACCCTCTTGAAAGGATATTAAAATTCACTAACGAAGGTCCTTGCGAGAATCTTGGTTAAGCAGTCTGGATCTGACAGTCATGGCAAACTTAGCTTATGCTTGGCTCAGCTTCCTCTTAACATTGCCAATTGGCTCGTGTGGTCAGTTCCACTGTCTCCTCTGCTGGAGCTTGCATCAGGCTTCCGTACTTTAGGCTGCGTTTCTTCCGCTGCTGTCATGTCAGTCTCTGCGGCTTAGAGTTACTTTCCGAGACTTGTAGTCACCTACTACTTTTTGCCTCAAGGCTTGTGCTATATTAGTGTGGCTTCAGGACAGATGGCATACACTGCTTAACATTTTTTAGTCTCCCTAATCCTCTCCTGTCTCTTCCATCCATGGGAGGGCAAGAGAGAGATCCATGTGGAGCTCTCTAGTTTATATAGGGTATTGTCTCACAGTCTTTGGCAATGTCCCATGGGCTCACAAACACTCTCTTTCCGGAACTGATAGTTCCCCCCACTTCTGCGGCTTTGTAGCCACGCCTCCACCAGGTTCTTTCTGAAAGCCTCAGTCCAATCTGGGCTCCGCCCACCCCCACTCAGCTCTCTCTAGAGTTCAAACAGTGCCAAGCTCTTTACAGATTCCCAGGCCTTCAGAGTACCCTCTCAATGGATACCCAGAACTATGTGCTGCAAGGTGCGGAGCTGATCTGCATGCCCTTGAAGAGTCCTTAGTAATTCTAACCTGTGAGAATGGGGTCTCTTCATCAGCTGGCTAGACTGACTGGCTCTTGAGCTCCAGGGATCTTCCTGTCTACCTCACAAGTTCTGGGATTATGGAACTTTTTCATACGTGCTGGGCGTCTCAGCTCAGGCCCTTATGTTTGAGTGGCATATTGCTGGTTGGTGCTGGCCAACATAGAGCCCTAGCAGTTTTCTTCTGGTTGCTTCTGAGATGTTTGAAGCATAGTTTTTGGCTTTCAGAAATGATTGGTTATATAGGCTTGCCAAATAGCAATTTGTACCTCCTATGCTGAGAAAGGAAATGTCCCTGGCCAGCCTGCCTGTCTTCAACCTGCCTGACCTCCTTTTGCTGTTTATCAAGTATAGGGGCCTATGCTGGAAATTCTTGATTATGTATATAATTATATGATATATGCATCATTAAATTAGTAAAGACCTTTATTTAAAAAATGGACAGTAACTGGATGTAGTGGCATAAATATGCTTTCATTCTAAGCACTTAGAATATGAGGCAGGAAGATTGCTGTAAGTTTGAGGACAGCCTGAGCTACATAATGGACTATAAAAGGATGTAGTTAGACTCAGTGTTACAATGTAAAACAAACAAAACAATTAGCATTACTAAAGTAAGTTGTGTATATTGTGGGCAGAATGCAAGCATTCAGAGTTGGGTTTCTTTAAAAAAAAAGATAAAATAATTCCTTTTATTTTTTTCTCCTCATTCTCAGTCTTACAGACAGCTACATTTTCATCATCAGCCTATTCTGAGAATCTTCACAGTCTGTATGCAAGTTACAAGCAGAGCACAGGGTTATATAGCCTTGTCATTGTTTTTCATTGTTTACTTTAACATTTGGCCCCTATCTTCCCTGTCACTGGCCTGTTTCTCCTGAAACACTTGAGTTAGCCAAAGACATATGACACTTTGCTCCTAAATCTGTCTTTTAGCATGTTTCCCAATAACAAGGACATTTCTCCCACATAAGCACAGGATATCATTTTGCAGGAAATGGAGTACTGAAATTCACGTTCACCAGTTTCTTGATTACTTTGCCCCACCCTGTTAAATCAATGCAGATGACATTGTGTTCAGTTTTTCTTTTTGTCAGTTCAGTCTTTAGGGCAGTGCCAGTTTTTTAAAAAATTACTCTTTCATGACAGTAATGTTTATGAAAATTCCACTTTTGTAGAATAACTGAATTTGGAATTTTAGGTTTTTCTATGATACAGGTTCAGTTAAGTATTGCTTTTGGGAGAGGGAGGAATACTGTAGAGGTAAAGTTATTTTAGCAGTGCTTCTAATATCTCTGAATAATGCCTGTGTATCATTGTCTTTCTCTATATTTTAAGATTTATTTATTTTATGTATATGAGTGTTTTGCGTGCCTGTAGGTTTACACCACATGTGTGCAGTGCACAAGGAGGCTAGAAGTGGACATTAGATTCCTGGAACTGGAGTTAAAAGTAGTTGTTAACTGCCATGTGGGTGCTGGGAATTAAACCTCTGTCTGCTGGAAGAGCGGCCTCTTAACCCCTGAGCCATCAGGGACGGTGGCTCATGCTTGTAATTCCAACTCTTGGGAGTAGAGGCAGGAAGATAAGCTTAAGGTTTCCAGCTACGTATTGAATTGTGATGCATGAGACCCTGTCTTCAAAAAGTTTTCTTCTTTTAAGAACTAAATATATGGGCCAGGGAGATGACTCAGTGGGTAAGGACACTCGTCGCACAAACCTGAGTTTGATCTCTGGAACCCATGTAAAGGTGGAAGAGAAGAGATTCCACAAAGTAGTTCTCTGATTTCCACATGTGCACTGTGGCACATATGTTCCCTCTTTCCCTATTATACATATACAGCAACACACTAGTTAATACAGGTTTTAAAAAAGAACTAAATATGTAATATAAAACTGAGTTACTATCTTAGTTACTTTTCTCTTGCTGTGATAATACACCTTACTAAAGCAACTTACGGAAGAGAGTTTATTGTGGACTTTTGGTTTCAGTGGGTGAGTCCATGACTGTCATGACAGGGAGCATGGCAGCAGGAAGGCAGGCATGGTGCTGGAGCTTGGTCCCTGAGACCCACATGGTGGAAGGAGGGAACTAGCTACCACAAGTTGCCCTCTGACCTCCATACATATGCATGTCTGTGCTTACTTATACTCCCCTCCCCCAATGTAAAAAAAGAGGGGAAAAAGTAAGAGAGAATGATCAAGGAAATTGACCTCTGGTTTTCACATTGGCGCACACACACAAAACTTAAGTCAAGAAAGCACAGGGTGAAAGAATTCTTTATAGTTGGACTGTAGAATAAAACAGGGGAAGGTAACCTGTAGAAGAGGGTGAACTATTTGAGGCCTGTTCACCTGGATAAGGAAAATTAGCTTTCTGTGTGTCAGGGCAGCAGCAAACCTTTAAAGCCTCTGAAGGGAATGCCTCCATCTAATTATGATTTAGGACGACCATTCTGGCCACATTATAGGAAAAAGTGAATGGGACCAACACTTGGGAGGAGCAGACCAGAGGTAGAACTGGGAAAAGATGGAAGATTTTATATTGGCTTAGAGGAGGAGGAGGAGGAGTTAAAGAAAGTAGCCAGGTTTTTTGCTTTGGACATCTGGGTTGGATAGTTGTATAGTTGTTGTATATAGTATGTAGTTGTATTGTTGTTGTTGTGGAGGTTTTTGTTTTTGTTTGTTTGTTTTTTTGAGACAGGGTTTCTCTGTGTAGTGTTAGCTACCCTGGAACTCCTTTGTAGACCAGACTGGCCTTGAACTCAAGAGATCCACTTGCCTGTACTTCCTGAGTGCATGTGCCTGGAATGAAATTTTTGTTGTTGTTTGGAAGTCAGAGAGCTTTTGGATTTGGCTGCAGTGGTGAATGTGGGTTTGGTATATACTACTTTATGTAAATTTTAAAAGTACACTTTCAGAATTCTCCATTAAAAAAAAAAACAACTCCCTTTCAGTTGTATAGTTCAGTGATGTTTTAGGTTATCTTAAAATTGGAAGTCATGTTCATTTCTCTAACTTGATAATATTTGTATTTACTTCTGATGGCTTGTCCCAAAGATGATTTTTGTGACTTGTTCCTTTAAGTTCTTCCATTATGTGTTTTTGTAATAATTCTTTCTGCCTATCAAGATCTCCTTTCTTATGAAAGTATCTGTCATATCTACCCATGACTTTGGGATTTATGTTTTCACAATAGTTGGATTAATAGTCTGATCAAGATGGAAGGAAGAAAGGAAGAGCTCAGAGGTATAAACTGTTTCATATGGTGCTATAATTATAAATCATTTAAAAATATTAGGAACCTTTTGAATTTCTTACTTCATTGAACCTTTTATTTTCCTAAAGAGCATGTTTTAATGAACAATGGAATTGAAAAGAAGTTAGTCTTGATTATAATTAGATTTTAAAAATTATTTTTAGAGCCAGAGAGATGACTTAGTGGTTAAGAACATTTGTTACTTTTGCAGAGGACCTGTGTTTAGTTCCCAGCACTCACATTGTAGCTCACAACCATCTGTAACTCCAGTTCCAGGGAAGAAGAACACCTTCTTCTGGTTTCTTCTGGCACCAGATATGCACATAATATACAGACATTCAGGAATGCAGGCAAAACACTCCTATGCATAAATACAAATGAATAATTAAAAAGAATATTTTAAATTTCTGGTTTCTCATTTATTGATTTCTTTTTTGAAAGGTCATTGTTCTGAGACACTGTTCTGGGAATAGAAATGGCAGGTCTCAGCTTGTTGCCATGGGTTATAATGATGTGAAATATGCAACTAGGAGGTGGTTTGTTTGTTCTGCTCAGATGATTTCTGCTTGTTACAAAT
Organism: Lophiomys imhausi; assembly: GCA_907164525.1. Taxonomy (NCBI): domain Eukaryota; kingdom Metazoa; phylum Chordata; class Mammalia; order Rodentia; family Muridae; genus Lophiomys; species Lophiomys imhausi. The sequence goes on along the minus strand of CAJQZJ010004755.1, from coordinate 6,297,312 downwards.
ATTGAGGGCATTTAAAATAAAATTGAGCTTTTTATCTTGGAGAGATGGCTCAGTGGATAAAAGTGCTTGCTGTGTGGGCATGAGAATCTCAGATTAGATCTCAGTACTCATGTAAAAAGCCAGGTGTGTCCATGAGTGTATAACCCACCTTCAATATAACTCAGGTTGTGGCCTTGCTAGCTTACCAGTCTAGTTCAATGAGAGACCTTGCCTCAAAGGAATAAGATGGAGAATGATAGTGCGGGAAACTCAGTGACATTTTCTTCTGTCTTCTGTAGACATACATACATATGCATATACTCACAAAAAATGCAACTCTTGTTTGAGTATAAAGGAGTTTCTTGCAAATATTTGAGCCCAGGTTTATGATTAAACTATATCTAAGGATATTTTGAAAAATGGTTACTGGGTGGGATAGTTTGTTAATATGCAAAATCAATTAAATAATTTAAGCCTCAGGTTTAACTGCTTAAACAATACAGCCAGCCATGCCTGCATCTTTCTACTGACCATCCTGCAGGACATTCTGAACACTACCACTTAAAGCTAACTTTTCTCTTTAAGGGTTCCTGAAATTGTGCCTGCTGTCTCCAGGTCCACCCTCACCCCACAGCATAAACCATGCTGTGATGTTACACAGCTACCATAGAACTCCAGGGTAGTGTTGAGCTGGCCCATGTGGGTTCAGGTAAGTCCTGGCTTTTTTTTTAAACCATTTGGCATTTTTTTCAAAGTGAGTTACCATTATGATTTTATGTCATAAAGGAAAATAAGGCAAAACTTTGAAAACTGTGCCATATATGGGGGAAAAATAAGTCTATTATCTAAACATTTAATGAGCCAGCTCCAGATGCTAACCAATGGAGTTCCATAGTAGCTGTGAAGTCCCCAGTGAGTCTGACCCATGGCTTCAAAATATGGTAGGCTCCATTCTGGCCCAGTTTATAGGACAACGTGAGGTGAGCTATTCCTGCTGAGGCTGCCTCTTAAAGATTTTATTTGGTAGCTAGTAATATGCTCTATACTTTCATTTACTTAACGTCTACATAATTTTAAGAACATTAACATTCTCCTGACCTCTAATTGGCAATAATTAGCTAATTTGAGTGTATGATCATGCTGTGGGTCAGTTTTAGGTTGCTGGTTGGTTTGAAGTTTGTCTCAGATGCTTCCAGTTGTCTTTTTATTTGCCTTTATAATAATACAGAGAGGAGGGGCAGGACTGAATAAATTAAAGAATACTAAGGTACTTCAGTTACTTTAGGAGACATTGTGAGTGGTCAGAAGCCTAAAGAGCAAGTATGGAGAATACCAGTCTCTTCTCTTAGAATGAATCAAGTCTCCTACTCCTAGCCTTCCCTCAGCCTATTCTGTAAAGTAAGGTTTTAATACTTCACATTTACTTGCTGTCCTTTCCTGCCTTCCAATGCTGCTGCTGCTGCTGCTGCTGCTGCTTCTTCTTCTTCTTCTTCTTCTTCTTCTTCTTCTTCTTCTTCTTCTTCTTCTTCTTCTTCTTATTATTATTATTATTATTATTACTACTACTACTACTACTACTACTACTACTACTACTACTACTACTA
>CAJQZJ010004755.1:6283491-6295719 GCA_907164525.1 Lophiomys imhausi | reverse complement strand
TACTACTACTACTACTACTACTACTACTACTACTACTACTACTACTACTACTACTACTACTTTTAACCCTGATGTTAGAAGTTGCTAAAAATGTGAAGAGCTCAGGGACATGTTTGTGATTGTGATACCCTCCCCCTTCCTAAAGCAGAAAAATGTGGTGACTAAAGTTTAATTATGTGACACAAACTGGGTCCTTTTAAACATCAAACCTATGGTGAAAACTCATGTGAAGAAACTCTAAATTTGATCAGTAGTTCTTTTTGAGCAATATGTAGTAAAAAAATTTTTTTTTCCCAAGATAGGGTTTCTCTGTGTAGCCTTGGCTGTCCTGGACTCACTTCATAGACCAGGCTGGCCTTGAATTCACAGAGATCCGCCTGCCTCTGCCTCCCAAGTGCTGGGATTAAAGGCGTGTGCCACCACACCTGGCCCAATATGTAGTAAATTTAACGAAAGTTGGACAGTTTCATGAGGCTGTTACGAACTTTGTAATAAATTTACTAATCCTTATTTACCAGTTACTTAAGCTGTGAGCTCTGTGGTTAGTGAATACAGTGGATTTACATATACTGTGTTATTTAAAGGGGGTATTTCGTACCTGTTTGTGTACTGGGAAGGTTGGAGTCTTATTCCTCTGCCTCCTGCATCTATCTGTCTCCAGTCTGTGTTTTGGGGAACAACAGCATAGTCCTGTTTGAGTTTAATAAAGACTGACTGGGAGGGGAGAATTCAGTATTATTTGATGTTCAAATCGAATGAAAATTTTGGCTGGCTCTGTATGTGACTCAGCTTTCTGAGGCGTGAGACATATAACATGGAGTTCAGCATTTGCATTTCTGTTTATATGTTTTGAAAGGTTACTTTGAAGGCAGGCAGGCAGTAATGTCACTTGTAGTCCCACATGTAGTTTGCATAGTTTTGTGGGCCGGTTGGTCTGATCACCCCACCCCATGTGGCACTGCTAATTTAGGAAGGCCTTCAGAAGCATGAGTGAGGAAATGAATTCTTAAGAACTTCTAAGACATTAGCTCTTCAGTGATTTAGAGGATCTTCCCTTCTAAACCAAAGAAAGAAATCACTTGGTATTTAACTTTAGATTACCTTCTATTTGTGCTTTGGGGGGGAAAAAGTGTTTGAACACACAGCAATTTCATACATGGCTATACATCTTTACACATATGCATAAATCTTCCTCTTTGTCTATTCAGGTGAACTAATCAAACTCCTGGTCTACTTTCAGAACTTGGAACATTTTTATGTGTAATATGTATTTTATAAATAGATACTATTTTTAGGTTTCAAGCCAAAATCTATAACAAGTACAGAGATGCAGTGTTGGCTTCCCCCCCATATTGGGATCAAACCCAGTACCTTTTGATTGCTAGATAAGTGCTCTATCACTGAATGACAGTCCATCCCTAGTTCTGGCTCTGATAGGACTGAAGGGGAAAACAGTTGTCTTTGTAAAGAAACTACACTGTAGAGTAGGGTGTGATGGCACATGCGTGTAGTCCCATCAATTGGGAGACTGAGGTAGGGGAATTGCCTCGTTTGAGGTCATCCTTTAGTACACAGTAAGTTCTAGACTTGGGCTACAGTAAGAGGCCCTGTCAATCAAAATAAAATAAAATAAAACAAAATACCCACAGAAACAAGAGGAGATGGAATGAGTATACCAAGTTTTAAATAATAAAAACTACATTAAGTTATTTCTAGACTTTTTGTATACTTGAACATAATTAGAAATAGAAAACCTTAATGATAGCTGATTTTAATTCAAGTCGCACTACTTAGGTCTGTTCTTGCGCTTTGTGCTTTGGGAACATGGTACGTTGTCTCATGCTAACTCTACTACAGTTTGGTTCTAATGACTTCTGGGGTACTATTCTTCACAAGGATGTTGAAACCTTTATGCTTAAGTGGATTAGGGTTGGCATTTATAGTTGAACTGTCTAGCAAACAATATATTAACCCAGAATGCAAACTAAAATTTCTATAAGAAGACATTTTGGTTTTTCGAGATAGGGTTTCTCTGTATACCCTTGGCTGTCTTGGAACTAACTCTGTAGACCAGGCTGCCCTCAAACTCACAGAAATCCACCTGCCTCTGTCTCCCCAGTGCTGGGACTAAAGGCGTGAACCACTGCCGCCTGGTGACATTCTTATTTAGTGACATGAGGGTTATAGTTGATTGGTTTTGTTTTTGTGGTTTTGGGATTGAACCTAGGTCTTCATGCATGTATGCTAGGCAAGCTTCACTCCCAGCCCCAATATAGTAGGGTTTTTTGTTTTTTGTTTTTTAGGTTTTTTTGAGACAGAGTTTCTCTCTGTAATAGAGCCTTGGCTGTCTTGGACTTGCTTTGTAGACCAGGCTGGTCTCGAACTCACAGAGATCTGCCTGCCTCTGCCTCCTGAGTGCTGGGATTAAAGGTATGCACCACTACACCCAGCTTAGTGGACTTTTATTTATAGATTGAGTTGGAAAGTTGCATTGTTGTTATTTAGGCTCTTGTTAAGTTCTTAGGCTCACAGGATTCTCCTGTCTGAGACACCTACAAAGTGGAACTATACACTCCACAGCATCACGTGTGCTTTCTCGTGAGCCCTAACCTGAAATGTTTATATGTACATGTTGGGGGTTGGGTGGGGGAGTTAGATTTGTAGAAGAGATCCATGACTCTTAGAGCTTGAAAACGTTTTAACACTGACCTTCATGCTTCACAGATGTGATTCAGAAGGGTTTTTGGGAATGGGGATCGAGTGCTTACCTTAACAGTGTACACAGGGTGCCACAAACATCCAGTGAGTAAGAATGAAAAGACCAATTTTAAGATTGGTTTCTTTAATAAAAAGAGGACTGTTGTGTTATACCAGGTAGAAGGAGTATCTTTATCTTAATTCCGAATTCAAAAGGCAATTAAGATGCCTTTTAAAAGCACACTAATAATATTTTTAGTTAATCTTAGCATTTTACTCAGGAGACAGAATTTTTTTTTCTGATATAACTTAGAAAACACTGAAAAATAGCTGGTTTGATAATTTGTTTTACTGTATTTATTGAAAGCTAATGTATACTCTCCTCCCGCCCCCAAGCTGTGTATTTTCCATATTATTCAGTAAATACTGTCTTTACTTAACGTTCATTTATGCTAAGGTTAATAAAATTACTTACTGGGAATAAAGGGTTTATGGCTTTGAAAAAAAAATGCTATTTATTTTATGTTCCTGCTCCTAATTATTTTGTTTTGTTTCATTTTAGCATATTTAAGATCATGTAGTATAAGTTCTATATGTAGTATACGTTTAGCACCATCCTCATCTTCCCCTTCTTCTGCTTTCCAAGTGCTGAGATTAAAGGTGTGCGCCACCCACTTTCTTTAAATACATTGTCTTTCTGACACAGGTTAGTCTGAAATTCACTGTATAGCCCAGGCTTTGTCATGAACACACTGCCCTCCTGCTTTTAGCTTCCAAGTTCAGTGCTGCAGATACAGTTGTGAACCAATACTCCCAACTATTCAAGAACAGTTTGTAATATATATATAAGGAAGTCTTGACTGTGGTAGATTCTGAATTCAAAATGATGTCAATTTTTACTTAAAATGAAAATTATTTTCGAGCTGCACAGCACAGTAGAAAACTCAGTGTTTGGTTTCTGCTGTAAAAATGCAGGGTAAAATCTAAACACTAACTGGAAGCACATGTATCTCTTTGGGTTTTGCTGTCAGAATCAATGCAAGACAGTAAAGGCTCATTTCTTCTGTGGAGTCTAGTCTTTCAGTCTAGGTTATCCTTACTCATTTTTTTTTTTCCGAGACAGGGTTTCTCTGTGTAACAGTCTGGCTGTCTTGGACTCAATTTGTAGATCAGGCTGTCCTCGAACTCACAGAGATCCGCCTGCCTCAGCCTCCCGAGTCCTGGGACTAAAGGTGTGCGCCTGCGCCACCAACGCCCGGCTGTCCTTACTCATTTTAATCCATTTACTGTGTTCTAGTAGTTCTTTAAAGCTTGCCACAGCATAGAGCCTGGTAATGGTGAGGTAAGTGCCAAACTAGGCAGCTCCAGGTCTGGAGAGAAAAGTTGAAATGATAGGGAAATACTAATTTTCCTTTTTTTTTTCTTTTTTTTTTTTGGTTTTTCGAGACAGGGTTTCTCTGTGTAACAGCCCTGGCTGTCCTGGACTCACTTTGTAGACCAGGCTGGCCTCGAACTCGCAAAGATCCGCCTGCCTCTGCCTCCCAAGTGCTGGGATTAAAGGCGTGCGCCACCACTGCCCGGCTTCCTTATTTTCTTTAGGACATAATAAATGATGTCCCCGGGATCCAGGAAGTACAAAGAAATGCTTAAAGAGTTTAGTGTGGTTGGTTCATCTATATATACCTTTTAAAGAAAAATAGATTTAAGTGCTTTTCTATGTTGGTACTTGTTTTAGGGGTTGTGGAAGGTGATTTAGCAGCCATAGAATCCTACAAGTCATCAGGAGGAGATATTGCACGCCAGCTCACTGCAGATGAAGTACGATTGCTGAACCGTCCTTCTGCTTTTGATGTTGGCTACACTCTGGTACACCTGGCCATACGCTTTCAGAGGCAGGACATGTTAGCAATATTGCTTACAGAGGTAAGTGTAATTTTGGTTATTGAATTTAGGGGTTGTGTGTGTCATGTAAATGTGTTACCACTGAACTGTCACCAGCTTTAATGTTCTTTTATATTGAAGAAATGGATTTTTTTAGTTTTTAAAATTATGTATTTAAAAAAAGTTTATTGCTGTACTGTGGGTTGAATATAGGACCTTGTGTATACCAGGCAAGTGTTTTAATCACTGAACTGTGTCCCCAGCCCTAATTTTTCTTTTTAATGTGACAGTGTTTCCTCAAACTATTTTTAAATGTTTAAATTTTCAACATTTTTACTTGCTTTTAAAAAATGTCTTAACCGGGTGTGGTGGTGCATGCCTTTAATCCCAGTGCTTAGGAGACAGAAGTAGGCGGATATATGTGAGTTTAAGGCCAGCCTGGTCTACAGATAGGTTCGTGGATAGTCAGGGCTACATGGAGAAACCCTGTCCCAAAAAACATAAACAAACAATAAAATTGTTTTGAGTTTAAGAGATTTTAGTAGCTTTTTTAAAGATTTATTTTTTGTGTATGAATCTTTTGCCTGTATGTATGTATGTATATGTGTGTGTTGTGTGTGTGTGCAATATGAGTGCAGTGACCCCAGAGGCCAGAAGATGGTGTCAAATCCCCTTGGAATTGGAGTTATAGTTGGTTGCAAGATGTCACATGGGTGCCACGAACCAAACCCATGTCCTCTGCAAGAGCAGCCAGTGTTCTTAACTACAGAGCCATCTTTCTCTCTAGCTCCTTCAATTGTATTTTAAAGATCACTCCTTCCCTGGTGTGGTGTTTTTGTTTTGTTTTGTTTTGTTTTTGTTTGTTTGTTTCAGAGACAGGGTTTGTCTGTGTGGCTTTGGCTATCCTGGACTCACTCTGTAGACCAGGCTGGCCTTGAACTCACAGAGATCTACATGCCTCTGCCTCCTGAGTTCTGGGATTAACTACAGGCATCTGTGGCCTCCATGTGGTTGCTGGGATTTGAACCAGGTTCCTTTGGAAGAGCAGCCAGTGCTCTTAACTGCTGAGCCATCTCTTCAGCCTGTTTTTTTTTTTGTTTGTTTGTTTGTTTTTTAGAAGACAGGGTCTCATGTAGCTCAGAATGAGCTTTGTAGGAAGCCAAGTATATCCTTGAACTCCTAATTCTTCTGTTCAGTCTCCCAAGTGGTTAGATTATAGGCCTGTCTTACCATGTGCCCACTCTCTCCCTCTTTTGTATTACTGTGTTGCCTAGACTGGCCTAGATCTTCCAGGGCCAAGTGATCCTCTGTACACACAGCATCTTGCTGTGAAATGCATATGTATATAGTCTCCTGAGTTGATGAAGTTGCTGATGTATACCCCTGCCACCAGCAATATAGCCTTTTGAAGCAGGACTTTTCTCCACAATATTTGAGTCTTAGATTTGATTAAAACACATGGGAACTTATCTTTTATTTGTTCGTTCAACTAAGAAATATTTATTCAGTATTTATGCAGAACTTGTGCCAAGTTTTGTGGCTGAGGAAGATAGAATTGTAAGGATGCCAACTCTTTCTTTTTGAGTCTCTAGAGAAGTAGAGAAATGAATGGGTAATTCTGTGTAGTGTGAGCTAATGGCCATTTTTGAGTACTTAGGAAAGAGCTTGGGAGATAGTTTCCCTTCTTTTGAGCAAATCACATTTCAGCAAGTTTCCCTCTCCCTTGCTCCTGCTCTTCCTTCTTCCTTTCACAGGGTCTCATGTATCCCAGGCTAGCTTTCAACTTTCTATGAAACTGAGGATAACCTTGAACTTCCAACCTTTCTCCACCTCCTGAGCACTGGATTACAGATTCACTGCCACACCTGTTTTATGTCATGCTAGGGATCTACCTTGTGCATGCAAGGCAGGCACCTTCCATCGAAACTGTATCCCAAATCCCATTTCATCACATTTCTGGAGGAGGAATAGAAGTTAGCATATGAGTAAGCTTGAGGGAGAATTGAGTTAAGTAACTGTTTATGAAGGTATAAGGGATCATATCCCTGAGGATATGATTTTTTTATTTAGATGAGAAACTTTGTTTTTCATGATAAGAGAAATAGAATAAGCCTGACATTGGAGGCACACATCTTTAATCCCAGTACTTGGGAGTCAGAGGCGGGTAGATCTCTGTGAGTTCAACAACAGCCTGGTCTACAAAGTGAGTCCAGGACAGCCAAGGGCTTGGTACACAGAGAAACCCTGTCTCAGCCCCCCCCTCCCAAAGAGAGAGAGAGAGAGAGAGAGAGAGCATAATTGTGGATTCAGTTTTTGTCACTACATATCTTCTAAGTATACTTTATAAAATATGTAAATTAATTATTCAAGTTTACCAGTATCTGGGATACTGTATGGGGATTAAAAAATATGCAAGATAAATGAAAACCTTATTTTATTGGCTAGCCATTATGTTTATTTTCGCAAGATTCCAGTGACATAAGGGGAAGAGGTTGGGTAGACTCAACGAGGAAAATTTAGAGAGATTGAATGCTGTGATGAAAACAACAGGCAGGCTGCTGAGTATTGGATGTACATTATTAGAAAGGATCAGTGTGAGTAGAGGGATTAGATTTCTGAAACATGAGTTAGAATAAAACTTCTAACTCATGTGGTGTCCTAAATGTGGCTGTATTGGTGTTGTAATGCCCAATAGAATTGTTGCGTTGCTGGGGATGTCATTGTTATTGGTATAGTTGCTGATATTCCCATGAGACCAGATTCAGAAGATGGCTCTGGACCAGAGTTAAAATTCTTTTTTTTTTTTTTTTTTTTGGTTTTTCGAGACAGGGTTTCTCTGTATAGCCCTGGCTGTCCTGGACTCAATTTGTAGACCAGGCTGGCCTCGAACTCGCAAAGATCCGCCTGCCTCTGCCTCCCAAGTGCTGGGATTAAAGGCGTGCGCCACCACTGCCCGGCTGAGTTAAAATTCTTAAGATACATTTCCTTGGGCTTGTGAGCATAGGGCTGAAAGGGGGCATCCCATTTACTGGACTCCTAAAAGCAGTCTGGGCACTAACAGGGGGATGGCACTGAAGTTCTATGAATTTATTGTTATGTCACAAATTACCTCAGAATTTAGCAGCTTAAGACAAACATTTGTTATTTTACGTTTTGCAGGAGATGGGAATCTTAGCTGAATGGTTCAGGTCAAGATGCTGTGAGAATGCCTCAAGTCAAGGTGACTCTGGGAAAAGTGTTTGACTTTTGAGTGTACAGCTCAAAGTTTAAATCTCAGTACTCACAAAAATGCTAGCAGGCACAGGGGTCTCCTGTAATCACAGTACTCAGGAGGCAGAGACAGAAGATCCCTGGGGCAAGCTGGCTAGCTAGACTAGCTGAATTGATTGGCTCCAAGATCAGTGAGAGCGCCTGCCTAATAAAAGAAAATGGAGGAGCTGGAGAGATGGCTCAGCGATTAAGAGCACTAGCTGTGCTTCCAAAGGTCCTGAGTTCAATTCCCAGCAACCACATGGTGGCTCACTACCATCCACAATGTGATCTAATGCCCTCTTCTGGCTGCAGGTGTACATGCAGATAGAGCAACTCATATACATAAAAATAAATAAATCTTAAAAAAAAGAAAATGGAGAGTCAGAGGAATACATATGACATCAACATCTAGTGTCTAAATGCATTTGCATAGTGTGTACTGGTACTCACACACATGCACATACATGCATTCACCAATATGTACCTGGTGTTGTCAAGCTGTTGTCGAGGGCCATAGTCAGAAAGCTTGACTAGCACCAGAGGATCTGCTTCCAGGTTCATCCCCAGGGGCTGTTTTTCAGTACCTGCTGTTCACTCAGGACAGTTCATGGCAGCTGGTGTCTCCTAATGCAGATGAGTGAAGAGGGGACAAAGAAAGCTGTGGTACTTTACAAGTCTGTTTGTTTGTTTTAAACAAGGTCTCACTATGTACTCCTGGCTGGCCTTAATTCATTGAAATCTACCTCTGCCTCCCGAGTGCCGAGATTAAAGGTATATGCCACAATGCCCAGCTTTATTTAGGTCAATTTAGGAAACATTACTCTCACTTTTGTAATATTCTCTGGGGCATGTAGACCAACTTGGGGACAGGGAGGGGAAGTGTTTGGTTGAGGTCAAAAACCAAATTGGTATTAGAATTTTGTCTCAGTGAAGTAAGTAGGTGCTCCCAAGTATTGCTTTAAAGGGGCCATCAGGGAGGGTAGAAAGGTAGGGTGTGAATCTGACCTAAGAGGGTATGTCTGTAGAAAAAGTGCACAGCCAAATTCTTTTGGAATGAGAAGTTCTTTTGATTGTAGGATATGTATCTAGGGTAAAGATTTTCATTGAGTTTTATGTCATGGACCTGGTAGATAGGTAGAACTTATGAACTCCTGAAAAAAATTATTGTGAAGAAAGAAAAAGTGATAATGGAAATCTAGTTATTGAAATACAGCTATCAGAATAGTTAACCAAGTTTGTGGTGTGTGTGTGTGTGTGTGTGTGTGTGTGTGTGTGTGTGTGTGTGTGTGTGTATGTTTGCTTACATGAGTAGCTGATGAGTGCTTAAAATTTACAATTCTCCATCCTTTGAGTTCTGGAATTAGAGATGATGTGTTATCATGGTCATTATAAGAAAATGCCTTATAACTTAGGCCATTAGCTAAGGGAAAGGAAGGATTCTTATGTAGTAAAGTTCATGGATCTTTCCCAATCCATGGATTCCAGGTTAAGTACAACTGACCTAAGGAGGATGGTTAGGCTCAGAAGGTTGAAGAAGGGAGATAAGAAACAGATTTCAGGATTTGACGATGGTGGGGAAGGGAATGTCGCAAGTTTCTCTTGAAATGTAGTCAAGGCTCATTCTATGGTGTTTTAAAAAAGAATTTTGGGTATTCATGTTAGCAGTGTTACTTGACAGATAGTCCATTCTGAAAATACCTGATAAGTGGTTCCTGATTTTCAGTTACTTGAACTTTGAGTTTCTGGGTTCATAGAGCTAGATAGAATATAGTGAAAATTGTCATAGTTACTGGCAATAAAACCAAAATAAGGAGTCCTGTAGGTGTGTTAATTCTGCTGAGTTTTTAACTACTCTGACTCCTTTCCTTTAACCAGCAGTAATGTGTAGATGACACTGTTAGCAAAATGGACTTTCAGTAGATGACTATAAGGCATGCTGCTCCATGTCCTATTTATGATAGGAGGGTGGCTTTTATTAAGGAGATAACCAGCTTCTGCTTACTAGATTTCTTACAGCAGAGAACAGAGCTGAAGGCTCACTCAGCATCAACTTTTACTAATAGATACCTTTCCTGTAACTTGAAGAGTTTCCTTAGAGGTGTCGCCCCGTGTCCCCTCTCCCTCCCAGGTTAGCCCAGACTGGCCTCTTACTCCTGATCTTCCACCCTTAGACTTTGTAGTGATACGATACAGGTGTATACCATCATTCCCCGTTTCACACACTAAATAGAAGTGGAATGCTGGTTGGAATCTGTACCATTGTTGCCATTCTGCATTTAATGACTGTTTTTTGAACAGTTCTCCTGATAAGTGTCCACTGGCAAGGAAAGAATACCTACATTTAAGATTAAAAAATGAATTTGGGGGAAATTTTGATGTTTCTTTTTAAGTGTTGTATTTTGTTTCTATTTATGATAAATAAGATACAGAGAGAAGTTTCTTTCTGTATTTAAGGTGTCTCAACAAGCAGCAAAGTGTATTCCAGCAATGGTGTGTCCTGAACTGACAGAACAAATCCGGAGAGAAATAGCTGCTTCTCTTCACCAGAGAAAGGGGGATTTTGCTTGCTATTTTCTGACTGACCTTGTAACATTTACATTACCAGCAGGTAAACCCGAAATTTATTTTAAAAAGCAATCTCTATTTTCTTAAGGTGAAGTTTTTATGTAGAGGTAAAAACATTTTTGTAAGAAAGCAAAGTAAGTTTGGATTTTTAACATTTTTATATTTTATGTGTATGGGTGTTTTGCCTACATGTATATCTGTGCCCCATAGGTGTGCCTGGCACCCATGGAGGCCAGAAAAGGGTTTCAGATCCCTGGAACTGGAGTTAGAGACAGTAATGAGCTACCATGTGTGTGCTCAGAATCAAGCCTGGGTCCCCTGGAAGAGCAGCTAGTACTCTTAACTGCCGAGCCATTTCATTAAGCCCCATAGGTTAGGTTCTTATGATTGGACTGTTTATTCTTGAAGTGACTCATACAAGAACTACTTGTAAACAAATACTTTGGTGGATGGAATATAATAAATGTTTGGTGTTTTGTTTTTGTTTGACCATAGTTTTATTTGAAGACAAACTCTCACTCTGTAGTTCAGGCTAACCTAGAACTTGCATGGACCTCTGGTTTTATCTACATGAATGCTGGGATTATAGGTGTGAAGCAATTCCGTAGGTGTTGATTTTTTTTTTTTTCGTTTTTTTTTCTTCAAGACAGGATCTCATTGTATATTTCTGGCTGGGCCTTGAACTCAAAAAGATCTCCCTCTTGAGTACTGGGATTAAAGGCATGTGCCACCACACCTGGCATTTTAAAAACAGACATACATACATACTTGCATACATATTACCCATTAATTTTCTTTTTATTTTAGAATATCCCTTTTTTTAGTCTTCTATTCTTAATTTTCCCTTTATGTCTGTTTTAAAATTACATACACATTGGCTACTATTAAGAATTAGGGGGGCTGGAGAGATGGCTCAGAGGTTAAGAGCACTTGCTGTTCTTCCAAAGGTCCTGAGTTCAATTCCCAGCAACCACATGGTGGCTTACAACCATCTACATTGAGATCTGGTGCCCGGGCATATATGTAGAGCAAAAACTGTATACATAATAAATAAATAAATAAATGTTTAAAAAAAAAAAAAAGAATTAGGGCAGCTGGGTGCGGATGCACGCCTTTAATCCCCAGCACTCTGGAAGCAGAGGCAGGTGGATCTTGTGAGTTCGAGGCCAGCCTAGTCTACAAAGCAAGTCCAAGTCAGCCAGGAATGTTATACAGAGAAACCCTGTCTCAAAAAAACCACACATACACACAAAAAAAGATTAGGATATAGGTTTTTAATGGATTAGGTTATTTGAATTAAAAATACTGTTCCCTTTGAACATGTCACTACTTTTCATTCATTAATTTCTGCTGTATTTGTGAGGCATTTGTTAATGTTTTTAATTCTCTCACAGTTGAAAATTTCTAGAGGATGCCGTTTGTGAATTAATATTTAATAAATACACCAAAGAACTTTTTTTTTAAAGTAAAGGTTCTGTATGGTACCTGAGTATTTTCAGTTTCTTACAGTCAGATGTATTTACACATGGGAAGGGTTAATAATGAAGCCTTTTTAAAATCAGTAAATTTCATTGAAATAAACTGTATATTAAACTCATCTGAAGGTGTTAATTTTTTAAAAATCATTATATGTATTTATTGTGTGTGTGCATGCTACCCATGGCATACTGTTGAGGCCAGAGATCACTTACAGGAATTGGTTCTTTCTTTCCATCATGTGGGTCCTGGGGTTGAACTTGGGTAATTAGACTTTTTCTTTCTTTCTTTCTTTCTTTCTTTCTCTCTCTCTTTCTTTCTTTCTTTCTTTCTTTCTTTCTTTCTTTCTTTCTTTCT
>CAJQZJ010004755.1:6210554-6275350 GCA_907164525.1 Lophiomys imhausi | reverse complement strand
CCTGCCTCTGCCTCCCAAGTGCTGGGATTAAAGGCGTGCGCCACCACCGCCCGGCTCCTCTTGAATATTTTTAATGTGAAAAATATTTAAACTTGTTTTTAGATTTTTTTATTTTATGTTTATAAGTGGTTTTTTTTTGTTTTGGTTTGCTTTTTTTTGCATGTATGTCTGCACTACATGTGTGCCTGGGGCCCACAGAGGCCAGAAGAGGGCATGGAACTGGTGTTACAGAGAGTTGTGAGCCACTACGTGGTGCTGGGAATTGAACTTGGGTCTTCTGCAAGAAAAGTGCTCTCAAGCACTGAGCCATCTCTCCTGCCCTGAAAATACTTAAGCAATTAAGAATTAAATCTCTGAAACATTGTCTTAAGTGTGGGTTTTATTGCTGTGAAGAGACACCATGACCACAGGAACTTAAAGGAAAACATTTAATTGGGGCTGGCTTACAGTTTCAGAGTTTCATCATTGCGGTCAGCGTGGCAGACATGCTGCTGGAGAAGGAGCTCAGAGTATTACATGTTGATCTGCAGGGAGCAGCAGGAGACTCTGTACTATGCTGGGTGGAGCTTGAGCATAGGAGACCTCAAAGCCCCACAGTGACTCACTTCCTCCAGCAAACCCACCATCCTAATAGTGCCACTCCCTGTGGGCCAAACATGTAACAGTCTGTATGGTAGGAGCCATACCTATTCAAACCACCATAGACATGTTTTAGAAACTCTGAAGTTTATAAGCTTAGTTTTTACAGAACCCTATTAAGTTACTTTAAAGATATGCTTAAATTTTCTCTGCTGCAGCTTTCTTGCCTTTTGCTTTTTAACCCCTGGAATGTAAATGCATTCATAGAGAAATGTGGTCTTTCAAATTTAAATGGCTGTCTTTACTTCAGAGGGTTTTGCCGTTTGTTGTTGTTGTTGAAGACTGCATGACAGTTTTGGCAAAATTCTGGTCTTAAACTTTCAAATTTTGACTATAGTAAGTCAATTTTTGTTTGACTTACAAAGAGTCAAACTTTTGTTTGAGCCTTCAATTTTTCCCTATTGATTTGTGTGTCAGTCACTGTGTCAATACCAGGTTAGCCTGCTGTTTGCACTTTCAGTTCCATGAAATCATTCATTCGTTGATTCTAATATTGTCACATTGGTAATTTCTTCAAGTAATGTTCCTAGTTTGTGAAATTCTAATTAGAATTCCAGCTGGTCACCTTGGCTGGTATGGAACTTGTAAGTCTCCTGACTCAGTTCCCCACACACTAGGATTACTGTATAGTTTGTTTTTAATTATATATCTGATATAAAAGAATAGGTTTTATTTTTGTTTTAGTCTCCCTATGTCCCACTGTGTTTTTGTGTTTGCCTAATTTATCATATGAAAGCATTTTAAAGGATATTAAATATTTAAAAATATTTTCTAGTTATAGTAACTTTTAGATTATCATGTAATCATGAGATTTTATTGACAAATAAATTTCAGGTGGTGATATTTATTACTTTTGGCTTTTTGATATGAGGTCTTAAATAGCCCAGGCTAGACTAAACCTCCCTACATAGTGAAAGAGGATTCTTGAGCTCCTGGTCCTCCTATATCTATCTACCTCCCGAATGTTGGGGATTATACAAGCATGTCCTACTAGGATCCATGTGATCTTGATAGTCTTAAGAACATGATGGGATGTTTTAGAGTTGTTATATATACATAATGATATATCACTGGAGAAATGTGGCATCTTTGTGTTTAATTCCTCAAATGACATTTTGACCATCTTTGTTTTCTAGACAGCCTCACTAGAGAGCCCAGACTGGATGTAAATTCTTCGGTGTTAAGATTATAGGCGTGTGGCACCGAGGCTGGCTTTTGAGTGTGGTTTGAGTTTATTAAACCAGTAGATACTTTAGATAATTAGTGAATTTGATTCTAGTTGGAGATATGCTAAAAGATATGTTGCCAGAATGTAGGCATTAATTTGACAGAAATTAACCCCCCTCACCTCCCCCCAAAAAACCCTACACTAGTAAATGTTTGGAGTAGTCATTGTACTGCTGGTTCAAAGCTCGCACTTAAGATTTTGTTTACCTTTTGCTTGCTAGGTTTTACACACGCTGGAAAGACTGGGAATCGTGGTATTCCCAGAGCTTCGGTTTACATTTTTCACTGAGGGAAGAACAGTGGCAAGAAGACTGGGCATTTATACTCTCTCTAGCTAGTCAGGTAAGGCTGCCTCAAGCTTTGCTGTGTGGTTTTTGTTTTGAAGAGAGTGGTAATCTACATAGTTTTGTTTTCTTCAGATTGTTTGATCAGACCGTGTTGAAAGCAATGCTTGCCTTGCTGGCAGTCAACTGATGTCTAGGTGCTGACTGTTAGATCATCAGTGCAGAACTCTGCTGCTTAACTAAGGGTGACAGCCACCAGAAACAAAAGTTCTAAAGACTTTCAAGCATTGCAGTCCAGATTGCTTGGAGGAAGAAATTCTTCAGACTGTCCCCTCATGATTGCATTCACATGCAAGGGAGAAATGCAGTCTGGCTTACTCTGAGCAAATGCCTAACCAGGTTCATTGAAACCTGAGATGGGAACTTCCTCCTATTTGGGCCAATGATGCAGAGTCCACAGTGGCTAATTTGTAACATAATGTACCTCATGGCCATGTGTTATTAGAGTTCCTATAGTTCGAGGATGGACCCAATTCAG
Source organism: Lophiomys imhausi (assembly GCA_907164525.1). Lineage (NCBI taxonomy): Eukaryota > Metazoa > Chordata > Mammalia > Rodentia > Muridae > Lophiomys > Lophiomys imhausi. The sequence goes on along the minus strand of CAJQZJ010004755.1, from coordinate 6,272,662 downwards.
TAACATTGCCATTTAACTTTGCACATAGTAAAGTTATCTTTAGAAGAACTTTGTTGTAGGTAGGACTTTCACAGTAAATTTATATGATGTCATTTTATGAAGTGCCCCTTGCTATATGAACCTGTTTTCTGAGATTGGAGAGTAAATGCTAAGATTGGCTAGCGAGGGATACCTTGAAATAATTGTTTATATCAGTTCTGTTTGTGAGTTTGGATATGAACAATACTTATGCATAGAACCCAGAGATTTCTCTTTATAATTGTTGGAGTTTGCCATTTGGGGAATCGATTGCTTTAATTTGACAAGGCTTTCTTTTTAGAAATGGATGAGATAGTACTCTGAAGATAGTATTGTTTTTTACACAGCTGTTTTAGGGATTGGTAATACATGTTTTTAAGAAAAATTCTCTTTTCTTTTTGTGTGTGTATACAGCCTGGAGCAAGTTTGGAACAGACACACATTTTTTGTACTTGCACATATTCTTAGACGACCAATTATAGTTTATGGAGTAAAGTATTATAAGAGTTTCCGTGGAGAAACTTTAGGATATACTCGGTTTCAAGGTAAGCCATTACTCAAGAGCACTCTAGTAGTCTTGTTTACCATGTAGTCACAGCTGTGGTCTCAAAGCAATTATTAATGGGAAGAGTAGTAGCTTCTGAAGAACAGTGGGTGTGGAGGTTGCGTGGTTGGATAGGTACTTGCTCCTTGTGCTCTTTTTTTCTAGGAGTTTATCTGCCTTTGTTGTGGGAACAGAGTTTTTGTTGGAAAAGTCCAATTGCTCTGGGCTATACAAGGGGCCACTTCTCCGCTTTGGTTGCCATGGAGAATGATGGGTATGGCAACCGAGGTGCTGGTGCTAATCTGAACACTGATGATGATGTCACCATCACATTTTTGCCTCTGGTTGACAGTGAAAGGAAGCTCCTTCACGTGCACTTTCTTTCTGCTCAGGAGGTAAGTAGCATGTTGTCTCTTGTTACCTGAGGGAGTGACCTTATACTAGGAACCAACCTCATGTTCCTTGCAGAAGTGGTAGCTAAGGAACCCACTGCACTTGTGAATGGTGATAGGAACTGCTTTTTTCTGTAAGCACCAGTCAGGATTTTTCTGACTGACCTTTTCCAACCTAGCAAAGATTGTTTTGTTTTAGTCAGGGTATCTCTGGGTAGACCAGGCTGGCCTTGAATTTCAGCACCTGTCTGGGATTAATGGTGTGCACCACCATGCCCAGCTAGAGAACTTTAAGGCATTGTCAGGGGAGTTCAGAGAGCATGGGGAAAGCTTTGTAGAGCTTTGTCCTCTGAGTTAGGGCATCCAGAGACAGGACTGGTTGAAGGCCAGAAACATGGGTGTGACAGCAGTGTGCACACCACACAGGGAGGCAGTGAGGGCTTATAAAAAAGCCAAGAAAGCCCATGTTCTAAAAAAATTATTGGCTGTTTATTATGTATTCTAGTAATGCCCACAAAACACTTATAAGCACAGTATCAATCATAGACCACAACTTGTACAATTCCAGCCCAAATGTAATTTACCCAGTTAACTTACCTTGTTATGTCTGAAACTCATGCTTTTCTTGGTATCTTCTGTGAGGGGCCTGACAAGTAAATTACCTTCTAGGGTGTCCTCCCTAACCATGGTTTTGGACAGAAGTCTATTTTTTTTCATCCCTCCTGTGGGTTTTAATGATAAGACTGACAAAAGGTTGAAGTTGAAATGGTTGTTTGCTTTTTCACTATCACAGCAGCTGCAGGTCATTCCTCTCAAGTGTCTGATTTAACTTTGTCACTTTGCCTTTTCTTCCGTTCCTCCCAAAGCTAGGTAATGAGGAGCAGCAAGAGAAACTGCTCAGAGAGTGGCTGGACTGCTGTGTGACTGAAGGGGGTGTTCTAGTGGCCATGCAGAAAAGCTCTCGGCGGAGAAACCACCCGCTGGTCACACAAATGGTAGAAAAAATGGCTTGACCGCTATAGACAGATCCGGCCTTGTACATCCCTATCTGATGGGGAGGAAGATGAGGATGATGAGGATGAATGAAAACATACTTAAGGAGCAAAAAGACCAAGGCATCAGGTCGGAGATGGCCCCAAAGTTAGTGGGGAATTCTAAGCAGAATATGCAGCATGGTGGGAGCCACACACACCCTGCGGGATCTGCCCCACACCCACGGAGATAACGAGCGCATCTGCATGAGGAGATGGAGAACTTTGGTTGAACTACAGTTTGTAAAAAAAAAAAAACCCCTAATTTTATTGACAGAACTTTTTTTCTTTCAAATTGTAAATCTGTGAATGTAACGCATGTGGTTGTGTAAAGTCGTGTACTAGGAAAGTGCACCAGCATCTTCATGTTACTGAGAACATTTTCCCAGCATGGGCACTCACACAAAGCACACGGCAGATAACCCTTTGAGATACTCTTCATTAGAGCCTGACACCCTGTCCCCATAAGGACCCATTTTCCACTGTTTCAGAGATCTGGAAACTTTGTACAAATTATCCACGGCAAGATAAAAATAAACAAGCCTTTATTTTATTAATAATTTAATTCCTGTTGTGCCCAATAAAATAAAAATCATATCCTTAGGAACAAACTGCAAGAAAACTAGCATTATTTTTGGAGTGAACTTTACATAGACATTGTCTCTTGTTTTGAAGAGGGTTTTGGTTTCTGTTGTTTTCAAGTTTTCTGATTTGCCCCTTCAATTTAGATATTTGTTCGGAAGAGTGCCCTGTAAAGGGGGTTCTTAACTCTACTCTGGGCAGGTGCATTTGGGCGCTTATTCCCTGGATGAATGGAAAAGGAGCAGGTTCACTTGTCACTGGGTGGATTGTGTGACAGCCACTTAACCTGTTCTGCTCCCAGGTGGCCGTGCAGACAGGCTTCAGATTCTTCCTGTCTTTGTCACCTCTGCTCTAGGCAGATCCTGTATGCCTTTGCTCAGGCTGATTGAGAATACAGTTCAGTACAGAATAAAGATTTTTAAATGCAGTAAGGTGGTCAGTGCATTGTATGATCAATTTCTCTGTAGTCTGAGAATTTTTGCATGTTGGTTAGTTGTAGCCATTATTTAAAGTTAAAACTGTAATCTTAGAAAAAATTTATGGACAGTGTTATTTGAGCACTTCAGGCATATATTAATTAGCACTGGGTAAACATTTCTGGTCTCAGGCACAATACCCAGTGTCCTGATACGACTTACACTGACATGACAGCACTGTAAAGTAGCAAACACACATTTCCTCTTCTCCCTGTAATGAAAAGGCTGTGAAACGTTTAAATCTTGGTTTCTGATGAGATGGTATTGAAGTGTACACAACTTTAAGTTTGCTGGAATACTAAAAAGAGAAGAATAGCTATGAGCTGTTATGTCTTTAGTTCTTTCTCTCTTGTGAACACTCAGTAAAAAGGTGTTCCCAGGATGAAAGGTCATTTATGCTGCATGCTAAAACCAGAGGAAGTAATTTTCGCAGCAGGTGACTCCATATAAACGAATTGTATCAACACTGGTAAATGTTACTGTTCCAGTGGTTCATGTTTTCCTACAAGTCCACTATTTGGTTTTCATTTTGATCAGTGAATGATAAACAAGTCTATAGAAGGCTGTTATCCTGAGTACTTAGCATCTACAGTATCTGGAATAGCTTTCTCCATGTATAGAAGGAAGCAGAGATCCAGCTAACCAAAGCCTTCCTCCCAAATGAAGAGGCCACAGAGAAGTGAAGGGAAAACCTGGTCTCTGGGTGGGTCTGCATTGCACCCAAACCTTGTTGTGCAGAGTCAGGCTCAGGACTGACCCCTGTGCTGGGTATTGTAGTTTCAGGAGTGTCCTTTCCCAAGCTCCCTCTATATTTATTTATTTATTTATTCATTTATTTATTTATTTATTTATTTATGACCAGTGACCCTGACCACATATAATTCCATGGGTACCACATTCTTCCCTGTGGGAAAGAAGTAGCGATGGTTCCATTTCTCAGACTCTTAAGATAGGAATGGAGCTTTCGGTAGTCTCTGTAGCAGACTGACTGGCTGCGAAAATGCCAACATTTTGGTAATCAGTGCTATGTTAAGCTCTTGAACTAAACCAACAGCCATAATTATTGTCCCAAGAAAGTGTATGCCGTCCTTTGTCAAAGATTATACGTGGCTGGGTGACAGGTGTAGGTATCTTTAGACTGACTCTGGAAAGTAATACTTTTTATAACTGCGTGGACTTTATGGTTCTTTTTCTAGGATGAAACCAGTACTTTGTTTTTATTCTGATGTCGTCGTTCTTTGGAGTCAGTTTATATATAATCATTTCTAAAAGACTGTTTGAGCAACCATGATCCAATTAAACAAAACCTAGGCGCACTATGGATTCAAATCTGACTTTTTCTGTTTCTGACCGTTAGGCTCACTATGTTAGACGTAACAAATGTTAAGTAAAATACTGCTGCATAGATGGTCGGGGCCTCTTTTTTATCTGTATTTCATCGTCAGTGTTTTGACAAGATCTGATTGTGAAGGTAGCCATGCAAAGGTCATTTTATAGGGCAGTTAAGAAGGGGCACCCTCCTGAGAAGAAGTCAGGCCAGGCATATACTGTAGGACACTTTTGTTCATTTATCTCTTTTTTTTTTTAAAAGGTAGGAAGGATAAGAAAGGGCTTAGAGGGAGTTTGAAACTTGGAATTGTGGGAACTAAAAAGAGTTGAATGCTGTTTTAAGAGGTAAGTAGAACTTTGACGTTCTCAGTCTGTGGTCACAGTGATAATTATTTTGTAACACTGTATAAATATTATCTTAGGTTACCCCCCCCATACACACAAAGATTCACACCCTATTTTTAGGCATATTAAAAATCAAAATTCTAAAAGTTGACCAGTTTTGTTTCTAGAATTGACTTCGCTCCAAAGCACTGCCTCACCTTCAGGATGGCTTGCCTAATTTGTACTTCTGTGAGGTCAGACACTGTTACCACAAGAATTAGAAACTGGTCGATTAACAATGTGGTAACATCTCAAGGGCTAACTTTTATATAGGTGAGATGTACTTAAATGTCAGGACTTAACAGAAATTTTAATTACTTTTTATTGAAAACTGCACTGAACGCTAAATGTCCACCTTTACAATAAACAAATACAGTAACGGTAACTCACACTAAAACAAAACATACTTCTGATAGCCATTATTTTTCTGTTTGGGACAATTTAAAGGTTTTCTTTTGTCACAAAAAACAGGAATGTACCTATACAAAGGCTCAAAATAGGCCATCTTTAAAAACAAAAAGGCAATGATTCACAAAAGACTATGAATAGAACATGTAACTAGCTGATACAAATCTAATAGGGTTTGTTAAAATCAGTCACATCTAATAGCACATCTGAAGTGTTCTTGTATAAAATATCACGTGAAGAAAAGAATTTATCAATGTCTAAAAAAGTGGGTTTGTTCATAGACAATCTGACAAGTTACCATAAAAAGTGTTTCCTGAGACATAAGGAAATGCAACATTATTCTTCTTGAACCCTTCTTGTCCAAGACTTTCCACTCAATAAAATAGCTGAGGATCTGAAACTGAGAAAATATATTTGAGTACAAACAGCTTGTGAAACTTAATACTTTTTTCTTTTTGTTCTTTTCCTTTGTTTTTTGCATCATTGGAGGATTTACTGAACTCACAACCAACTTTGCTGCTCAGATGTGAGATCCTTCTGTACAGGAGCTTTTACTTCAATCCTGCACGTGTTGATGTCACACAGGCACACAATGGCCTCCCCATCTTGTCTCAATTTAATCTTCCTATCAGCAAAGGAGGCAACCAGCCCCTGGAGACCAAAGGGACTAGTCTTGATGGGGATGTCCTCTCAATTTTTTATTGATATTCGGAGCTCTTGATGCAACATTCTAGAGCAAGTTGCTTAGGACCTGCTGTGCCCAGGAGACTGATAAAGGAAAAGCTCTATTTATTCTTTGTGATTTGATGCACAGATGAAAAACTTAACACACAATAACAGAAGCTGGCCGTTAATCACGTCCTAGTCTTTTCATACTTCTGGAAGCAGATACCATCTTCAGTTTTCTAGCTCTTGTAGCTTTAACACTGCCAATATCAGTGATGTGCAGGATCAGTTTAAAAGACCATCAAATTTCTTTTCTTAGTTCGTCTGTTTTCTACTGTCTCTTGGTCCCAAGTTTATCTGAATGGATTACCTTCCAGTAATCTCTGCTATTGCTCGTTCGGGTGCTCTCGACTGTCCCCGTGTTTTGTGGGCTGGTTGGGGGAGGGAGCTTGAGAAGGGTGTGCCACTGTGGGGAGGTTATGAGTCACCGGGATGCCTCCAGGGATGATCCCTTCCATAGCTGCAGGAAGCCCTCCTGGAGCCACGCCTACAATGCCTGGTGGATACCTGAGAAACACAGAAACAAAACCTTAAATCTAGGATATATTTGCCAAATTCTTGGCCTTTTCCCACTTCCAGTCAGATAGTACACAAAGGAAGTTGAAAGTTTCTTTGTTTTAAGTTTTTCGAGACAGTTTCCCTGTGTACCAGCCTGGCTGTCCTGGAGCTCACTCTGTAGACCAGGCTGGCCTTGAACTCACAGAGATCCGCCTGCCTCTGCCTCCCAAGTGCTGGGATTAAAGGTGTGCGCCACCACACCTGGCAGGTGAAAGATTTTTATATGAAACAGTGGAACCTAGTTCATTTAAAACAAAAACTGAGCCGGGCAGTGGTGGCGCACGCCTTTAATCCCAGCACTTGGGAGGCAGAGGCAGGCGGATCTTTGCGAGTTCGAGGCCAGCCTGGTCTACAAAGTGAGTTCAGGACAGCCAGGGCTACACAGAGAAACCCTGTCTCGAAAAACCAAAAAAAACTGAAGTTTTAATCACAAGTAGACTGGTTTTAGGCAACAGGAAGATAATCTGTATAACACAAATGTTAATAACATTGTGGATTTTATAAATGAAAGGGAAAAAAAACCCTAAAAATAACCGAACACACGGTACTGGCTAGATTCAAGGTTGCTTATGGAAAATACCAGTCAGTGACTCATTTCCCTGCATATTTCACAAAAGTACTCAAAAGTTAAGCATGACTATTTTGCTTTTTTCCTCCATAAATTCCTATGTTCAGATCCCAATCTCTTAATATATTAGGAGATGGAACCTTGAGGTAAATGAGAGAGAATGAGGCAGTCTGCCTCCCAACAGGGTCCTCTACAGGATGTAGTCTTGTCCTGAGATTTCTGCTTCCAGAACTGAGAAACAGACTTGTGGTTCATTAGTCACTTATGTGACAGCTGAACTCACTAGATTGGCTGGTCTTGTGTTCCCAGAAGAGGAGGACTGGTGCAGTGGACTGTTGGTTCAATGCCTTTCCTTTCTCTTTATGTGGAGACATGAGGCACTGTGTATAGAGATGAACTGCCTACAGAGCATATGGTTCTTAGGCACAATGTAACTCAATGTGTATTAACTCTGATTTAGTCTGAATTACCAAACTGTAACTGAGGTAGCAAGGATGGTATCTCACACTAGTGGAAGTCATCCTGTTCCCAAGATCTCTAGGCCTTTGTTCGGGTAAGGGTCCTCTAAAGCTCTGATTCTGTGGCAGCACATGGAATGTTCCAGGGGGTCAAAGAGTCTCGAGTTGAAGGAATTGAGTGGGGCTCTTAAGGGTGAGCACTAACATGGATGAACAGAGGAGTGTGATGCTGTCATGTGCACAAATTCACATAAGGGCAGAGAAGAGAACATTGGTCCTGGCCTGGTGGCTCACCAGAAAGCAAGGCAGTCAGTCTACTATGCAGAGCAGGGAGACATGAGGGTTTCCACTGAGTTTGAAGCTAACCTGGACTAGAGTGGGACTATGTCATAAAAGAACAAAACAACCTTAGATAAACAACAAAGATGAGACTGGGTAGACTAGAGAGACCATGCGATCTAGAAGCAAATGCAAAGCTTTAGAGCTTTCATGACGCATATGAACTAAACCCAATCCCATCCTTCCAACTTGTTCAAGCACTAGGACTGGAACTAGAACATGTGACAATGTCATGTCACATTTCTAGCTGTCATGGCTGTGAGTGGAAATATCTCAACATTACAGTGCATAGATTAGCTATAGTAAAGGATAATTTAGCCCCAGATGTTTCCAGACTGCCTCAGAGAGCCAAACACCTTTTCAGAAGGCTGTGACTTCTTTCCTCTCTATTCGAAGTGGAATTAATTTCTCTAGAAGCCAGCAATAAATAATGGAGGAGGTTTATGGCACCCCCCACAAATGACACTACTTGCTTCCTTTAGGTAAGTGTATTTGTTCTATATTAGAAGGTTTTTTTCCTTGGACAGAAGCATCAAACCAAAAAATGTTGGTCTCATTATTCAAGAGGAGGCAGAGTCTGCAGCCGGCTCCCATGAAGGTCAGTCTAGCTGGGGTTATTACCTTAAACTCCAGGTGACTACTATGGAGCCCTTCCTGCCCCCATGCCTTATACTCTGTATGCAATTTGATGGGCTGGTCCTGGGGCTATGAATGCACATATAATCCAAACACTCAAGGAAGGAAGGGAGCTCACAGGTTTGAAGTCAGCTTGGGCAACACAAACATACTGTCTCAAAAACCATACCAAACAGCCCCTTTCCACCCCTCCCCCACAAAAAAACCCCTAGAAAAGTGATTTATTCCAGGGATTTTAGGCACTGAAGATAGAATACAATAGACACCGAAACGGCTGATTTTCTTTTAAGGGCCCAGGTTGTATCAACTACCCAGGTCTGGGTTTTTCTTGCCCACCCTTTCTCCCTAAGGATGCTTACATAAGGCCCACGACAACTTCAGTTCTTCTTCTCACCTGTATGCGGCACCATTGAGCTCGGGATGAATTGCTTGCTGATCAATGACTGACCAAGGAGCTGAAGTAACGAAGAATTCTTTGTTGACACAGTTTCGTAAGCTTTCTGGGATGCGACCTAGGAGGGTTGTAATTAATCATGCATTATTTTTCAAGCATGTGCCTAGTATGTGCGTACCATGGCACATGCCTGGCAGTCGGAGGACAACTCCCGCGTGTGGGTTCAGGTTGGGAAGCAGGTTCCTTTAGCAGCTGAGCCATATGTCTGCTTCACCTTAAGTCACTAAGGTGTCTTCTTGCCTGTCTTCAGCTACCCTCTGTAACTGGGAGGCTAGATTTCTCCTTGAAATTTAGTTCAGAGTTCATATAAAAAACAACTCAGCAGATACGTTTAACCAGCAGTAGTGGCACCATGTTGGGGGTGAGAGGGCTCACCTGTGATGGCTCGGCGGATCTCAGTGGCAGCTGCTTCCCTCATCTCTAGTGATGCTTGTTCACTGTACCAGGCTGTGTGTGGAGTGCAGATGAGATTTGGTGCATCCTTCAGTGGGCCCTGAGCGAAGCTGGGTGAATGGAAATGTATTCAATAAAAATGGGAGAAGTTTAATACAATTACTACTCATTATGGGAGGTCTTGAGGCCACGTGGAACAGTAGCTGTGTGTGTTAGTAGAGAGCAAGGAAGCCATGTGTCAGATTTCATTAGGGTTGGGAATTGGTGAACAAGTCACCACAACTATGGAAACAGGCGTGCCATACAGGAAAAAAAAAAAAAAAACCCTCTTGCAGTCATACTCCAGGGTCTATAGATCAAAGACAACCTCTCTAATGTGGTTTGGGGGTCTTTTCACAGTACTGTTCCTAGAACAAAAGTGACTTAATTTCCTACCCAGGAACTTGTGTTGGACCGGCTTCCAGTTCCAACTGTTGGATCAGATATGGAATTAGGCCCTCCAGGTTCCTGGTAGGAAACTAGAAGCATACCCAGCCATACACATACCTGAAGGGCTCAGATTCATGCACATCCAGGGCGGCTCCTCGTATCCTGCCCTCTTTGAGGGCCTGAGCTAAGGCTTTCTCATCCACCAGGCCACCTCGGGCTGCGTTCACAAGGAATGCTCCTTGCCTCATCTGCAGAAGGAAAGACAAGCTGGCTGTAATCACACTGCTATAGCAGCAGGCATCTCTGGAACGGAAGCTGACAAGATGAAGTTGCAAGCTAGGAGTTTTGTGGGTCTGGTGTTTAAACTATGGGCGGCAAGCACAATTCAGGGAGAGAGGTGCAGGTTGGAGCTGTGCCAGTCAAGTCACTTGCTTGGCTGCCTGAAGAGATGGATGGATGGAGGTCAGCAGGTCCCTAACTCCTATTACTGATTTGGCCCAGGGATACTTCCCTGCACTTTATTGTGCCCATCAACATGCTTCTATGCCCATGGCAGGTGCAGAGTGTAAGCTTGGTCTGAGCACATATGCTTTCAAATTACCTGCTTGATGGTGAAGTCATTGATGAGGTGGTGGTTATGCTCATTCAAATTGCAGTGCAAGGAGACACAGTCACTCTGATACAGCAAGTCCTGCAGGGTGTAGACCCTTTGCACGCCCAGAGACCGCTCTATCCCATCCTGTAAGTAGGGGTCATAAAATATGACGCTGAATCCAAAGGCCTTGGCTCGAACAGCAACTGCCTGCCCCGTGCGACCTGTGCAGAGATAGAATGTCCAGGTGAGTAGGCTTGCAGATTCTACTCCAACCCACCACCCGAGATTATCAACCTTGCTGGAAAGTGCTACCAAGTTACCATGCCAAAGCAGGATGTATCTCCTAGGACAGTGGTGATGTTTACACAGGCTTTTTAAAAGAAGACTTAAAATTTGTCTGTCAGTCTGTGCATTTAAGTGGAGGTACCCAGAGGCCAGAAGAGGGCATCTGTGCTGGCTAGTCACATGTCAACTTGAGACAAGCTAGAGTTATCTGAAAGGAGGGAACCTCAATTGAGAAAATACCTCCCCAGAGCTGGAGTTGCAGGAAGTTGTGAGCTGTCCTGTGTGGGGGCTGGGAACCAAACTTGGGCCCTTTGAAAAAGGCCCACACTCTTAGCTGATGAACCACCTCTCCAGCCCCAAAGGATTTTTAAAAATAATTATTTACCATGGACATTTTAAAACCAATACCCAATTAGAATATTCTAATGGATGGCAAGTATCCTTTCCTCGGGTCCAAACATCACCATTGCTCAGTGTCCTGTTATTTCACTCATTATTTGGACAGCAAGCTTAAGTGTCATTCCTTGTGGCTCAGTATGTGAGCATCAATGTTTCTATCCTAATGTCTGTTAGATTTGCCTCTATGGGGGTATGATGTTCAAAACACCGTTGCCCTAGGCTTGATGGAGTCTGAAGCCCAGTTCCAGCATGTAGTCTTAGCATACTCCAAATTATAACAGATGTTGGAAAGCAAGCTAGAAAAGCCAGAAATTGTACACTGGTCATCCTTTGCTCAAACCCACAGAAACCTTGACAGCATTTCCTGTTTCACCAGTTTTTAGCTTGAAAACAAAATGGTTTGATGGATGTTAGATTGGAATTCAATTAGGCAGACTACAAAGTACACCTTATCTAAAACCCTGTTTAGCCCAGCTATAGTGGCATGTGCCTTTAATCCCATTGGGGAGGCAGAGGCAGACGGATCTCTGAGTTTAAGGCCAGCCTGGTCTACAGAATGAGCTCCATTCCAGTATGGCCAGAGCTACATAGTGAGATCCTGTCTCCAAAAAACCCAAAACCCCCAAAACAACAACAGAACTTGTTTGAATGTGTGGGCAGGGGTTGGTGTGATGGTTAAACGGTCCTTGCTGCCAGGTCTGACAATGACCCACATGGTAGGAGAACCAACTCTGCTTGTAATTTGACCTCCAAGTGCACTACATGGGAGGTGTATACCCACATACGAACCCACATAAAGTTTTTGGAAATGGGGATAGTTAGAAGGGAAGATGCATTATTTCCCAACAGCTAGTGACTCCAAGTTTTTGTTTTGTCTCTGTGTAGCCCTAGCTGTCCTGGACTAGACAAGGCTGGCCTGACAGATCCTCTGGAGTGTTGGGGTTAGGGATTAAAGGTGTGTAGCACTTGGCCCAGTGGCTGATGTTTTAATCAGTCTCTCTGTCTCTTTCTCTCTCATCTCACTGAAGGAATAATAAGGCCACCCTGACAGAGACAGCTGCAGTACCAATGGCATCTCCCTTATGTTACTTTGAAGAGTGGACTATCCACATTGCAGTGTGTGGCACAGAAGCAAGCAGGACTGGACAGTGGAAGTGTGGCAGTGACAGGGTCTCAGTGACGTCCTTGAAACATGAGATTGAGGAGCCCATCATGTAGTCTATGTCCAAGAGGATAATGATTCCTTCTCCTAACTGGGTGCTTGGCCTCCTATACTGTGATCTGAAGCCTTTGCATGTTCAGGGCCTTAGAAGGTGGCAGGTGCCCAGATCACCAAGCCAGATCTAAAAATGCTGGGCTGATGGCCATTTTCAGTGGGATTGTGTCTTATCTACTCACACACAGGTTTTCTTCACTGTTTTCTGCTTTTGACCTCCGCTCAGTCCCAGCTTCAGGTTCACTCAAGCTTGTCTGCTTTTCAGCAGAGATAAGAGGGTGCTCTTGGTCCCCACCCGGCTGGCTGCAGCTCTAATGGGCAGCTGCAAATAAACAGCCTTCCTTCTGTCTGTCCACTATAGTTCTGGGGGCCATGGAGAACTGGATCTGTGCAAGGAACCCAGGAGACTGCAGCAGCCATGAATGGTCTTTGATGAGCTAGCCTTCGGAAAGCTGAATGACAGCACTCAGCAAGCACACACTCCAGTTAGAAGCCCATGCGATAGGTGCCTCTGAAGGCCCTGGAAAGAGGAGCTTCCCACCAGTTGACTGGCTGCTCAGAGCTGCCCACAGGCATTACAGCGTCAAGGACCATCCCAGCCTTCTAAACCTGGATGACCACTCAAGAGTCTTAGGAAGCACGGGCGGATACCAGCAGAGGGTCACATGTGGGACCTGCATCTCTAAAGAGCCATGAAACACAACAGAGCTTTCCCAGCCTCCAATCACTTAAGACCCTGACCGCCCCACAGAAAGATGAGCACCCCAAGGTCATCCAGCAAATGCTCCTACTTTTCAAGCTGCCGCTTACAAGGCACAACCCTCAGCTAGCCCTGAGCTAATGGTGATGCAAACTGGCAACCTTTCTGGAAGCCACAATTGAACTATCTATCCCATGTGTTGCTCATGCTGCCTGCCCTGGTGGCACCTCATGCTCTAGTTACAGAACCAGAAATGGAGGCAGTGAAGCCAAATAATTCCTTGTTGGTTACAGAGTCGGTATGTGGTGGCAACCAGCTAGGAGTCCTATTCAAGCCCATGTGGGTAACAGTAGGAGCACATGTCTGCCTCCCATCAATGCCCAAACTTTCCTTGTATCCTTCCATACATGCTGGAGACTCCTAGAGTCTCTCTGCTCCAGTATCTTAAGTATCTGCATGGCAATAACCAGGTCCAGAAAGATCACATCTTGTCCCATTCTCAAGAGAGTTTCAAGACTATAGCCTGGCACTACCCTCAGGCTTTCGTCTTTAAGTGGCTTCCTGTTACTGTTGGGGGTGCCATCTGCATTCAAGAGCCTTCAGGACCCACAGCCCAGGTTGCTGCTCCACCACACCCACAGTCAACCCTTCACCCTCTGCCTCAGGGAGATTTACCAAGTAGACTCCTTCCAGTGACAGTAGGGGGTGCACTCCTGCTGTGTCAATAACCAGCAACAGAAATATTCACGTAGATCAGACCCGTATCTTGCCTTTGAGCAAGTTCTCTGATTATTCTTCACTCTTTACCTTCCCTGCACCAAATCCATCTCAGGGTGGGGGCCACATACCAAAGCCGATGAGGCCCAGTGTTTCCCCTCGGATCCGAGCAGCTCCTGAGGCAACCTCACGGATCTGTTCCACACTCTGTACCCGTGTGCCTTCTCGTAGGGCCTGGTACAGCCATGTGTTCCGCCGATACAGATTGAGGATGTGGCAGACGGTTGAATCGGCCGTCTCTTCCACTGCAGCAGATGGGATGTTGCACACAGCAATCCCTGAAAGGGCAATGGCCAGGCCCAGAGGTGAGCAAAGCCCCCAGCATTCCCAAGTACCCTGCTTAAAATGGAGAACTACTCTAGAGTCGAGGCTTGGGGTCAGGGGTTCAGTAGGTCCTCTCTGTGTCACAACCACACCCAAATCCAACATGGCCTTTAGGTTTAAGTTTAAGTCTTAGCTCACTTGCCATTCCAACTACCCTTTTCCTAACCCTGTTGTAAGGCCCAAAGGAGCTCTGGAGAAGGCAGAAGCCAGTGGCCTCAGCTCTACCCTGGCAGGAGCGTGAAGCATGGAGGGCCAGAAGCCCAAACTCTTCCCAGAGCTGTACGGGTCATGGAGACTGAAGCCACGCGTACTAATCAAACACCAGCACTCCACTCACTAATTACTGTTCGCAAACAGTTCAAGCCAAGCATGGCGATACACATTTCCAGCCCTAACACTGAAGGCCAGAGGCAGGGGGATCTTGATTTTAGAGCTATCCATGTTCCTAAAGCTCACGGTTTATTATCTGATTATGGCAACCAGTGGAACTTCCTAAATCCTCAGCATGGGTCTGGGTATTGACTTCCCTTCTTGGGGACAGGGGTATTGAGAAAAGGGTTAGCTTCCCCTGTCGCTCTTTGGGCCAAGGTCAAGATGCCTTGGTGGAGGCCCTGATGAGAATGTGGAGTCCTCCTAGGCAGGCTCAAAAGAGACTTGTATCTACCAGACAGGTAGGTAGCTTTCTAAGCTGTGGTAACAGGCATGTGGCCATCCTGTTGCTCAGGCCAAATAGCTCCCTCTTGGTCTACAAGTCACAACTGGGCAGCAAGGGCAACTACCTTCTAGATGGCCTTGGGTTTTTCAAGAATGGGGAAGAGGACCGTAATCATGTAGCTCAGAAGGAAACCAACAGTCCCCTAGCCCTTCTTAGCAGCTGCGGCATGTCTCATCCTGCTACCATGGCTGCCCTGGGGTCCAGGGCTTGATGAGCGACTCCCTCAAGAGAACACACAGCTCAGAGTGAAGGAAGTGATGCACCATTGAGCATGTCCTTCTAGCTGCCTGGCTGCAGCGGGCTTCTCCGGGTCACAAGCATTTGCTAAGGGACGCTGATGATGGATGCTACCACCCTTATGGGGCGAGCGGCAGTAATCCTGCACAGCAGAGAGGCCCTGCCCTTTTCAGGTTTCAGGCATGGTCAACCTGTTCTGTTATTAAATTGGAATGACAGGAGCACACCTAAGGAACCTTGGGTCCTGGGGACAATCTCAATTCTCTGAGGAAAAGTCAAGTGCAAGAAGGTAAGTCAGACTTTGCTGTGAGCCCAGCTATGGCTCAGTGCTGTCCTCAGCTGGGCATTGATCACCAGTGTGGGCAGGTCCCCACATGATAAAGGTATGGTGAGAGTGGGACACAGAGGGAGACCAAGGCAGGATGTTTGCTCAACCTAGACAACAATGTGCATATGTAGCTTCTTGGCACTAGTACCCATTTGGAGAGGTGGAACCCAAGCCTGGGAGCAAGTACAGTTATAAATGAGCATTGGTAACTGAACAAGAAGAGGACCCATCTTGCCAGAGATAGCAATCACTTGATCATTTGACATGGGTCTTCTGTTGACATGCCACAGAGTTCTGTGGACATTCTCCCTGTGGGATGACTCAGGGTAACTGTCAAATGCCAATTTCTATATGGTCCTGATGTCCACAGAAAAGAGCCATGGTTGTATGAGGTTACGTAGGACCCACTCATTAAGTGGCCTCAAATAGCTTAACAGCCCTTCTGAGGACAGGGCAAGGCTGTTCTCTGTGGCACCAGGATCAGGAGTGGATTTCTGAGCCTGTGCGGCCTTTGTGGTCAACAGATGACAGGTCCCACACAGGCTCAGGCTTGCATTACCTGTTAGGTCCTCTGTCAATTGCTCTGCTTCCAGCATGACTGGAACCCCTGTCCAGGCAGAACAGGGCACACCTGCCACCTTTGCCAAAGGGTCTGCTGACTGACTCTCATATTCAGAGATAAAGGACATTGTTACAGGGAGTTCACTTCCTCTCTACAGCAGATGTCTTTTGAGCAGCCACCCCAGTCACAGTGGACCAAGACAATGACAGTGCTAACACTCATGTCCCCTGCCTGTCTGCTCTTTGACTCTTTCCAACTGGAGAAGAAAAGAGGGGCTGACCACAGGCTGGAACTGTGTGTGAGGGACAATGGGCTAGAGAGCCATGTGTCTTTCACCACTGTCCCAGCCCAGGAGTTCAGCTCTATTCCTGACTGGGAGACAGGCTCTCACTATGTAGCTAAGGCTAGCCTCAAACTTTTTATGCGACCAAGGTGGCCTCAGACTCAGAGATCTGCCTGCCTCTGCCTCCTCCGTGCTAGGATTAAAGGTGTGCGCCACCACACCGGGTAGCTGCGATTAAACTCATGCTTGTGGCCTCACATCACACCAAGTTTTCTTTGTTGCCAAAGAGGAGCTCAGAGAGAAGCAGTACCCTGAAATGAATGTGGCTGGTCATGCTGGGAGAGAGGAAGCCATCATTCCCCAGGACTCCGGAAGAGAGTCTGGGACGGAATATGACTGCTTCTCCTTTACCTGAGATGTCTTTCATCTTCCCTTGTGAGGCTGTCCCACGAATGTCCTGTGGACACAGGCTGCTGCCACTTGGGGGCAGCTTCCTTTGCCCTGTTCTTACCCTGGGGTCCAGGTACATAGTAACTGTTGTCCTAAAGGAAAAGATACTGAAAACTACAACAAACAGCCACCTGTCTCAAAGCTGTGAGCTCAGACCATGAAGGGATCAGGGCCGCCTCAGCCACCAGCATGGTAGGCATATCCCTCCTGCTATGACAGAACCTGCCTGGGGCAAAGATGACTGTGAGGCATCACACACACACCTGGCTTCCCTGTCCTAGTTCTTCTAGGAGCCCTTGGGGTGAGACAGGAGTGGTTGGCGGGCCCAGGCCCATGCTACGGGCATTGCCATGCTGTTGTAGTGGCCAAAGCTTGGGTTTCTAGCAATTCTGAGATATCTCTTATGAGCCTCATGAATAAAGGGGTGGCACACGTCAGATATAGATCAAATATTGTGACTCTAAATGCGTCTCTAGATGACCCCCTCAGACCACGCTCAGTGTCTTGGGCCTCTTGGGGGTGGACAATGAGTCCCTTGTGCCATTCAGGTACTCTACCTTAGTGCTGGGCTTTTTGCCTGTCATTCTGGTTTTCTCTGGGAAGCCTCCTGGGCATGGGTGCCAAGCAATAGTCTGCTTGTTTTGGTGTGCTGACTGGGCCTCGTTGGGGAGGAACTTACTAGTCTACAGCTTATCTTGTCAAGACTTTCCAGCCCCTGAGCCTGCTAGGAGCGCTGAGACAGGGGCGAGGCTACAGCTGCCTGGGAAAATGGACCGACCTCCAGGACAACTGGCCTGCATTCCACCTTGTGTCCATAGCACCTAGGCAGGCAGCCTGGCTCTGGGACTCACCGAGCTCTCCAGCAGCCTTGATGTCCACATTGTCGTAGCCACTGCCAATGCGCACGATCACTCTCAGGGCCTTGAACTTCTCCAGGTCTTCCCTGGTGAGCGTGATGGTGTGGTACATCATGGCACCCACAGCCTCGTTCAGTACCTGCGGCAAGGACGTGAGTCACAAGGTCAGAGCCCATGGGCACTCACGGGGACTTGGTTTGCAGAATCACAGGATGGAGACACGGCCGTATGGTGCCTTGCTAAGCAAGGGCTTCAGGATGACATAGTGGGGCTAAGGACATAGGGAATGTCAAGGATGGGACTCCTGTGTGTGACTATGTTTACTGACATCAGCTGGTCTGGAGGGACCCAGGTAGGGTGGGGTGTATCCCACCTTCTCATGGATTTCCTGAGTGGACTGTGCATCGCAGAAGGCCACTGTAGCCAGGTCTTTCAGGATTGGCATTTCCACAGTGCAGTCTCTGCCATCCAGCAGTGCCACTAGAGGGCGGGGGTGCAGGGGGCCGTTCATGATCTGGGGGCGGATACCTATAAGGAGAGAGGGAAAGTGTGGTGAGTTCACCATGTGAAGGGTTTGAAGGGACACCCTGACCATCTCTGTGGTCAATGCCAAGGGAAGCAGACAACACACAGGTCTGGTAGATCCAGCTGTGATGTCCAAGCCAGGACATGACACAGCTTTGCTGGTTAACGGGGGCGGGGGAGGTGGTAGCACTCCTAGATCACAGGTTAAGTGCAGAGCTCAGGCGGGGACTCACTTCACTGTAAGACCCAGAGGGGCATTTGTGTAGCTCCCTTGAATCGCCCCATAAAGTAAAACCCGGGGCCAGTGAGATGGCTCAGAAGGTAAGGGCCTGATGACGTCAGTTCGACTTCCACAGTGTGGAAGAATCGCCCCCCACAACTTGTCATATGCTTTCCACACATGAAGGAACACATACACACGCGCGCGTGCACTCTAAACAAACAGAATAATATTAACAACCCAGGCACCACCTAAAAATAAAAATAAAGGCAACATGGAGCTAACTGTAGCCTGATACCTCCAAGTCAAACTCAAGGCCCGGAACTGGGCTCATTCACCCACAAAGGGCACAGGCCCATCATCATGCCTTCCCTTGTGCTCTGGGACTCAAAACAAACAGGCCAAGTATAAAATGAAACAGGCGGACAATGCAGGTGTCTTTGTTCTGTAAGAACTTTCCAGAGAACTCCTAGGGCAAGCAGGCGGCCCCAGTCCATCACCCTGTAAAGTGAAGACAGGCAGTGTTGGGAAGCTTGGGAGAACAAACTCCCAAAAGGAACACATCAGCCACACTGGTCAGTTTCCCACAGGCAGGGCCATTGTGGAAATGGGATAGGGATGGTCCTTGTCCATACTCCCTATGATACCCAAGTGAATAATCTCTGTTGAATTCTCAGCATGCAGCTTCTGCTGGTTCTCCAGGATGCAGGTCAGCCTGGGCACCTTCGCCCTTAACTATCTACACAGCAGACTGGGCAGGTTCTGATACCTACAGCACAGTGGGCACCTGATCAACATCCCTGCACCCTTTGGGATCACCCCACTTTTAAAAAGTTTTTTTGAGACAGAGTTTCTCTGTTTAACAGTCCTGGCTGTCCTGGACTCACTCTGTAGACCAGGCTGGCCTTGAACTTACAGAGATCTGTATGTGCCACCATACCCTCCCCTTCTTGACTGGAGTCCTCACAACCTCAGGACCCCAGCTTTGAGGATACTATACAACCATGAATTCGGAAGGGGGGTAAAGGCCTGTTTCCTTCAAGGACACAAGTGTAATGGGCTAAAATTAAAACAGGACAGCCTTTCAGATATCCACACAAAGTCTCATATCAGCCTAAGCCCCACACCACATACAAGGAGGTTTCTGGCTAGGGCCATCGCCTCTCTCCTTTCTTGCTGAGGCAGCAGTCCAAGCCATTACTCCAAGCCGGGCTGTCTCCTTCCTCATAGTCTCACAGAGGCTGTCCAAGATATGGTTAAGAACACTTAGATCTGAGTGGTCTTCACACTCAGATCCTACAGGGAACAAAAGCTGTTCTGGGAGCCACACGACCTTCATGTGACCATTAAGGTACCCAAAGCAGGGGTCTCTTGCACAAGCATGCTCACCTTCAGTCAGTCATCTACCTCTTTGCTGCAAGACATTTTCTTGTCTAATAACTGATGTGGGAGGGCCCAGTTCACTGTGGGGTGGTCCTAATGTTATAATGCCACAACTCCAGTAAGAAGCTAAGGACATGCTTCTGGGAGAGCTGTGTCCATCTTCCTCTGGTACCCAATCGGTGACATTCTCACACCATACTTGTACAATTTCAGGTCAGACTGAGAGCACAGAGCAGAGAGAATGCTTTTGTCTCGGTCTCAGAAGAACAAGCTGGGAGTGAAAGGGAATCATGGACCATCTCAGACTGAATGGTAGCCAGATCCTGATGCTGAGGTATTCCCAGTGTGTACCTGCTACCTGCCTGAGTGGTCCCAAGTGCTAAAATCCTTCACACCACAAGTTCTCGCTGGCCCATATACCTGGCTGGTTGGCCCTATGAGAAAACAAAAGGCCTCAATATTCCCTCTTATCCTTAATGGGTCACAGTGAGATCCTTGGAGATGGCTACTGTGCCCAAGTCACAGAGGGGGAGTGAGGTGGCAGTGATCTCACACAGTTGTACCTGTCAACTATGGAGCACCATCTGCTAGTCTGATGAGCACTCAAGCTGAAGCATAAGATGGAGACGTCGGCCCTTCCTTCCTTTTACTAAGGAAGGGGCTAAAGGGCAAATTTCAAGAACATGGGTTGAAGGGCTGGCAGTACCAGCCCACACAGGTAAGATCTCCTTCCTCACTGTCTCCTAAGAAGCTTGGCTTTGAAAAATGCTAGCAGGTTGGTTCATTGAACCAAGTCAGAAGTTCAGGCATTGATTAAGTAGCACTTACCCCACTTTGCCAAGGAGGACAGTGCCAGGAACAAACCAGGGATCTCGAGCCATTCAGTGCACCATCTAGATGTCCATCCATAATACCAGAGCATGTATCTGTTACCGGGGTAACAAACTCTGGGTTGCCTAGCGAGCAGCTCCCTCCCTGACTTGGTCTCCTTTTTCTTTGGTGAATCCCATTCTTTGTTCTTTCCCCAGGCTGAAATGGGTCCATGGCACACCTGGTCAAGGTTTGAGGTATGAATCCCAGTGGAGCAGCAACTAATAGAGCGAAATGGGGTGTGCGGAGGGGCAAAGGGGCAACCTGTTGGCTGGGGAAGGGTGCTAAATGGGGTTGGCAGTGATACCATGGAACCTGGCATAGAGTAGCTGAGGACCACTCTACAGGAAGCACCTGGCATAGGGTATGAGGAGCAGGATTGGAAACCTCTCCACTGCATATCGGGGAATGTGAAAATCAGAGGTAGAGCCCCAATCCAATGATCTCAACACACAGACAGCTACCAGCAGACCTCCCGTCTCTTTCAACAATTCTGACAAACGGAAATATTTTTTAACATATTAGGATGTCATGGGTACATTTTAGGGTAAAGTACATTAACATGACATACTTCCTCAGAGGTGGGGAAATCAATCCTTAGGTTGGCCACTGGCCTGGAGCCGTGGCTCACTTCTTCAATAGTTAGGGGAATTTGAGGGAAGGAAGCCCAAGGCACAGCGCTTAATGAGGATTCCTTCCAAAGTAGAGTTTAGGCTCCCAGTTAGTTACTAGACACTGCTCAAGGCTCTTCCTCGTATCTAAACACTGAGACTGGCAAGGACCTTGCAATGCTGCCGTCGTTTCCAAATATTCACACTGGGGAGACAGACACCTGATGACAGGGTGTTCAGTGACCATTTGAAATGCTGTCTCTCTACCCCTCCCCATAGATTTGCTCTGCCTAGCAACAACTAGGCTTGTTACAGCCTACCCAGCATTCTATGTGGGGCAGAGAACTCAGCCAACTCCCCTGCTGTCAATTACTGGCTGGCCCCAGGATTGCCTCTATAAAATACGGGCCTTGCAGCTCTTGGCCAGGCTGCTGTGGGTCCCTGGGTGTAACGGTGCCTAGAGTTGAACCTGCTCCCAGTAATGACAAGTTAGAGAAAGACAAAGACAACACCAAGTCAAGCTGGTCACGTGGTGAAGTCAGGTTCAAGGTTCAAAGGCCCTGTAGAACCCAGGTGACCTCCAGAGACACTGGCAGCTTTCAGGCCACCAGGCCTCTATGCCACTGCAGACAGAGAAAAGCCCTCACTGTGTTTCTACATGATACTGCATGTGCAGAAACACACGATCTTACCCAACATACAGACAAAGCTACCGACAGACGTCCCATTGGCTCCCTTAAAATAAAGGGATGTTATGGATACATTGTGGCTGTACTTCAGACTACCTCACATTACCATGGCACAGATGACCCTTTGTGCTTTAAGGTCAGGAAGGCCAGAGTTATCTCCTGGCTTAGTTTAGGATCTACCTTTGGCTGCCCTGCTTCCCAAAGCAGCATTAGCAGGAAGGGAATGTGGTGATCCCGCCCCACAACTCTACCCCGTGTTTCTGAGAACCACTTCCCATTTTCTTGAATATTCTATGTGAAAAGTTGAAGGAAAAGAAGCCATTTCTAAAAATGGTCTAAATCGATTTCTTTTACTTGCAGATTAAGAACCTAATGGCAGAGGATGGAATGATGGGGCTTCTTGCAGAGGATTTGGGCCCCTTTCTCTGCCCCTACATGGTGGCTGACAACCATCTGTAACTCCAGTTCTAGGACCTTGGCAACCTCTTGTGGCACTGCCTCCACCTGATGCATATACATACATACATGCAGGCAAAAGACCGTGTGTGTGTGTGTGTGTGTGTGTGTGTGTGTGTGTGTGTGTAAGAACCTAGGTGCCTTTGGATTTCAAGACTTGGAATACTTCACTCCAAAGCAAAGTAGACCTTGTTAAGTGGGCCATACTGAGAATTTGGTCCTTGGTCCTTAGTGCAATTGGGATGTGTCTTTGGAAGAGAGTAAGAATTTTTGAGTTATTTCCAAAGGATGTGAGTCTGCCCACCCTACTTCCAATTACAGGTGCTGCCACCCTCTGTCATCCTCCTCTGTGCACATGCTCGCCATGATGCTATCTGCTGTTGGGAAAGAAGCTGGCAATGTACCCTGGAGGTCCTGATGCCTTTACACTGGCAAAGCTGGGATGAGGAAGTCAGAGATCAGCGAGCTCACAGGCGGCACCCAGATGGAGCTTCTTGCATGCTGAAGTTAGTTGCAGAATTCTCTGGATGTTCTTCATTAGCCACCCTGACTTTCTGGGTCTCATCAGACTGCCTCCTGCAGGCCACTATTTCTAGACTAATGTGCTGTGCAGCAAAACCTAAGGGACACACCCAGGAATGGCAAGGTCAAGTCAAGGCAGCTAGAATTTAGTTCCAACAGACCCTGTAGACATCCCAAGATAAAAATGTATCATCCAAGCCGGGCGGTGGTGGCGCACGCCTTTAATCCCAGCACTTGGGAGGCAGAGGCAGGCGGATCTTTGTGAGTTCGAGGCCAGCCTGGTCTATAAGGTGAGTCCAGGACAGCCAGGGCTACACAGAGAAACCTTGTCTCGAAAAACCAAAAAAAAAAAAAAAAATGTATCATCTGTAGAGTGATGAGTTCCTAGTAAGAAGCTGGGCTTGTAAATGGTCAGATTTCCAGCTCTGAGACCCATGAAATAACCTGGGAAGCCATTGAATCATAGAGTAGCTGCCAGTCTCACCCTCAGGAGCATGAAGCCAAAAGGTGGAACCAGCAAGGGAGATCTAGGAGCCCCCTATCATCTGCCAGGTAAACTCGTCATGAGGCCCAATCGAGTCTCTCCAGCATCATAAGACAAGTTTCCCCATTGGTATGGCCTTTTCCCTGATTATATGGTCATTTTCCAGTATGACCCAACCCTCCTGGCTGGACACAATGCCTTCATTTTTAGAAAGTCAGGTGGAAAACCAAAACAGAATGTGTGTGTATGAGAGAGAGAGAGAGAGAGAGAGAGAGACAGACAGACAGACAGACAGACACACACACACTTGGTTTTACAATACAAATCCAACATTGGGATTTAGGTTGGGGGGGGGGGAGACACTGACATGGAGTCAAATGAGCTCCTACATGTGGCTCAGCCTTAAAGCACCCCAGCACATGACTACATTGCTCTGCCAACACATTTAAGCACACTGTAGAACAGTTTCCAGCCTGCCTATGCTGGGATATACACAACAGCAAAAAGTTCTGAGAGCAGTAAAGACAGTAGCCGAGCCTGGGGCAGTTGCAGGAGGTAGGGAGCACCCAATTTGGACAGAACGTCTTGCTAAGAGTCACCACTTTATGTCACACACCATTTCAAAGATCAGAAAACACAGCTGTTATCAGAAACCTCAGTATTTGCTGGCATAATTCTGAGCTCACAGGCCTTGTGGGTTCCATGCCTCAGCACCAATGTGCACCACACCACAAGGCCTGGTGAAATCTCCCTACCAGGAGCTGGTGACCCTGACCTCTCCCATAATGAGGAAAAGAGCTTGAAGGTCAATGTTTACCCTCCACAGAACAAGATGAGCCTGGAATGAAGCAGGGCCATGCTGGGATACCCCAGGAGAAGGAAGCAAAGGCCACCAACCACAATGGCTGCACAGCAGGGTAGTGTGGCCTGCTTAGAGGATCCCATAATCCCCTGAAACCTGAGAATCAAGCTGTGATGGCTTCTGGGAAGTGTGAGTGTACTGTAAAATGCGCAGGCTAGGAGGTTACCACCATTCCTAGACTGATGTTCAAGGGAGCAAAAGCTATCAGGTGCACCCCAGAAGGGTAGTCAGGTCCATGGTGGGCCCCACCAACAGGCAAAGATGGAGAGACACTAGCCCACTGCTATTGCACAAGCCCTGGGGAGCTTGTCAGCAGGCCTTTCTAGGAGAGACTGAGGCCCTCTTAATTCAGGAGGCTAGAGGGCTGAGTGAGACTAGGAGGGCAGGCTTCAAGCTGCTGAAGCTAGAGTTGCTGGAGAGGAATGGCCACAAGAATGCCTTGCTAAATAAATAGGTCAGTGTGTTTAGTGCATCTTGTATTGTGGTGGGTGACAGCTCCCAGGTGAGAAGCATGTAGGTGGTCATGATCACCCACCTGGTGCACAGCGGCTTGCTGCTCCAAATGCCTGAGTCATGGCTGTGGGGCCTGCAGGTTTCCTGTGTGACTGCCGCTAACTCAGTGTGCATGCATGTGCGTGTGTGTATGTGTGCGTGTGTGTGTGTTTGCGCGCCTTCCAGAGCAAAAACAGAGTGCTTGTGTTTTCAGTTCAGTAATAGGAAACAGAATTCAACTACCCTGCCACCCTAGAAAGACTAGCTAGCATCTGCTGTTACTTAACTTGCCACATACAAAACCCCGGGCCAGACATCTCTGCAGCCGGTCCAGGGTGCTTACCCAGAGAAGAATGACAGATACTTTCCCTTTCTGGGTGGGACAGCCTTGCCTGGGTGATTCCGATACTGAGGTTCTGTCACCTGCCTGTCTTTAGGAGCTGTAGGTGCTCTGGGGTGAAATGTCTCCTAATGGAGTCTTTGCCACAAGAAGCTAGTCAGCACAGAATTGTAGATGTCCCTAAAGAACACTACCAGAAACTGACCAGGAATGGCATGTCAAGGTGCACGGCCAAGGGCACCAGCTGTGCTGCTGTTTTTGCTCTGCTGGGCTGTTTTCCTGCTGGCCTGCCCAGGGTGGACCCCGAGCACAAAGGACAGAAGATGGCCTGAAAGGGTGAGACGCTGGGCACTGGGCTTGTGGGTCCAGTTATCTGTAGGTGTGAGGATGTATTAGTTCCTCTATGAGTGAGGCTTGGTGACAGTTGTTCCTGCTTCCCAGTGTGGCATCCAGGTCCCTGGAGACTTCTCATCTGCCTTCTGGTAGGAACACCTGTCTCTGAGCCTACTTCACAATAGGCAGGCTTCTTCTAGGGAGGAAAACCCATCTCCTCCTGCAACCTTGCTCTGAAACCCCATTATAGGCCCTCACATATGAACCTGTGCTGCCTCAGCCTCTTGTATATGTGGCCATGACACCCCAGCTCAGCTACAGAATGAAATCTCGGGACTTGGCTAGAGAGGAATCTTAAGTGAACAAACCTCAAAGAAGAAAGGGGGTAGGGGAGCTCTCTGGTAACTAGCTACCAAAACTCGGTGAACTTCCTGTTCAAGGCTTAGGATTCTGTAGCATCACTGGGTGCTAGGTCAACCCAGGTCCTGGTGACTCACTTAGCCCCCATGAGGTCAGGCTGTGGCTATCCAGGCTGTATTTCTCCAGGGTGGTGGCTACCCATAACCTTCAAATCAAGGCCTGACCGTAAAAGTCATGGGCTTTCCATCCATGGATGGATGGAAACTGCTGGAAAGATCTGGAGGGTATCTCCCCGCACTGTGCAGCTGTGGTAGGGGAGGAAAAGGCGGCTGTGTGCAGCTCCAGGATCTCCTTGGGATCTACCCCCCCTTCCCCTCTGTCCCCATGTGGAGTACATTCAATGCTATGGTAATCAAACTGGTTACAGAGCAGACTTCCCAGCAATGGACCTGGGGACTGGCCTAAAAGTAGAGAATAGTAAGCCATGCCAGTCATTTTACACACACACACACACACACACACACACACACACCAGCAAAATCTCCAAACAACAAAAACTTTTTGATTTCTGAGTCAGGGTCTCATGTAGCCCAGGCTAGCCTGGAACTTGTTATGTAGCTCAAGTTGGCCTCAAACTTGCTTTCCCAGAGTGCTAAGATTACAAGCATGTGCAAACATGCCCAGCTCTTCAATATTTCAGTGAAGTAATAAAATCAGACACCCACAAGCCAGAGTACACATGAAACAGTGGCCCTGTAACATGTTCTCAAACTGAAATCAAGCCATCCTTACAAGTCTCTGTTGATATGGATATGGGTTACAGGAGGCTCCCCCACTTTCTTAACTCTGCTGGCTGAGACAGGTTCTCATTTTCCAAAGTGAGACTGGGGGGCAAGCTGAATTCCTTCAAGATCACATAGAAGGGCTTGATTCAGATCTACTTGACTTTAGATTCTTATTCCAGCTCAGAGATGTAAAGGGGACTAGTTGGCTCACAGCCACCATTCATAGTCACTGGAACAATGTCCCAAACATCCCAGGCCAGGGACACATCCAAGAAAACACACCAAGCAAAGAAAGAACACCAAAACCACCTCCTTCCATTGTCACCTTAGTGAGGAAGGTTGGTCTTCAGATGATGAAATCACTGAGCAGACCCTACCCATCAAACATGACAGGGGTTTCCTCCAGAGTCAGTGCCTTGGCAGAGCCCAAGAGTCCCCTGCTCTCCCAGGGTTTCATCATACCTTGTCTGGCCCATGGGCTAGTGCACGCAAAGCTCAGGGCATCTGAGACACCAGCCACAGACCAGCTCAAGGCTGTTCCTGAAGAGAGTGGAGTCAAAAGACAAGAGCCAGACACTCCCCACTCAAGAACCATACAGGTCTGAGGATCTCACCAGGTAGTCTTCCTCCTGTCATGGAGGTCTTAGGCTTTGAGAACCAAAGAGAAAAACCATCACCATAGTAACTGTTAGCCAATGTCCTTCTGTAGCACCAAGGGGGGAAAAACAAACTCCAAAATTCCTTTGATTTTATAGGAGCTTGGTGGCTGGTCCCAAGAGTCAGAACTACAGTGGAAGAGAGAGGGTGTGACTGGTGCAGGTGTTTTTTGCCTTTATGCCTTTACTCCTCCTGCATGAATTGGGGTCACCTGGTAGTTCACTCTTCACAGTGGTCTGTGACTCAACAAGTACTGAGGGATATGCCAGATAAGACATACCCTGGCCTTGACATAAACACAGGAATCCAGAAGCCTTCCCTTCTCTTTTTGGGAACAGCCTTGAGGTGATCTGTGGCTGGTGTCTCAGATGCCCTGAGCTTTGCATGCACTAGCCCATGGGCCAGACAAGGAATGATGAAACCCTGGGAGAGCAGGGGACTCTTGGGCTCTGCCAAGGCACTGACTCAGGAGGAAAGCCCTCCCAACAAAGCCTCAAGCAGAGAAAAAAAGCTCAGGGACCACCCTCCAGCCAACAGCAAGCAAGGTCAGGAGGGCTTCCAGAAGACTGCCTGGCTCTGGAGTCTCCCATACACACCAGCAACCTAGGTGGCATGTCCTTTCCAAATGGTAACTGGGCAAGAGAAGATGAAGGACGCCTCTAAAGGATAGGACCCGAGCCTGTCAGTCAGGGCTCCCTTCATCATTTCTGCTGGTCATTCATTCCTTGTGGCCTGTAGGGGTTTATTGCACGTCTGTTCCCTCCACTTTTAATTAGGCCAGAGAAGAAAGATGCGCTCCTCCTCCCTCAGAGGCACCAGCTGACTTTCGTAGAGAAAGAACAGCCTGGAACATGTGTACCAAGACACCTCTCCCCTCTTCCTGTCATGAGACTCATTTGCCAGAGTTGATGAATGCAGCTGTGCACAGGCCCGAAGAGCAGGAAACCATTCTTGCAGGCCAGTGACCAGCCGACAGAGGCCCACCCACCACGCCTGCAGTGGCCGGGTCGCACGGGAGAACAGCACTGCAGGCAGGAACCACCAGATAGCTACATATCTGTATAACCTGTGTGGCCCCAGAGTAAGGCACATCCTTCCTGGCCTTAGAAGAACCATAAGGGTACAAAACTCCAAACTCCCAAGTCACCCATGCAGTTAGATCCTGGTGGCTTCGCTCTGATCTCCAGCCAGCCTTGCAGCCCTGTGTGCCTCTAAGAAGAAGGTGCCTCCTCGACTGGCTGGGGCATCCTGACAGGAAGTGAATAGTTCTTAAATGGTAAAACTGTGCCCGTGGCAACAGAGAGGATGCCAGAGATAAACACAGTCAAAGACTGGATAAGAAAAACCTGCCTGAGGAATCTGGAAGTGGACCAGGATCCACACAGGAACACGTAGAGCTCACCAGTGGTCCCTGGACACCAGAGGCCTATCTATCCCATCTTACTTGACACCATAATGTCAAGGCCATCTGTGACAGGTCTCACTATGTAGCCCAGGATAGATTTGAACTTGTAGTGACACTTCTGCCTACCAAGAATAGGGTCATAGGCCTGTGCCTTCCTGCTTACAACCTTCAAGTACCTGAAGTCCCATATGCTGTAACACAAGCTAGGGTACAAAGAGGTAAGCGGAGTTCGCAGAGAGCCTTGGCTAGCCTAAGGGATCTGTGAGGATACGCCAGTTTCTTCTGACACCTGCAGGGCCCTTTATGCAAAAATCAGGAGGAAGCAACTGGGATGGCAATGGCCCATGCTCCATGCACTCACATCACAAAGGCACGCACTGTGAGAGCCCCAGCTGACTCACGCTCAAAGACTAGGGTTACACTGGCAGGGTTGGCTCAGTTTTCTCTCTACATCCCCAAGGCCAAATGCCCATAAGCATAAATGTTACTGTCATTAGTAAGCTAAAGGAAGCCCCTTGGCCAGCAGAAGAACAAACAAGCCCTGTATGCTCAACTTTCTTCATTTTGCATGAGTTTTTAAGGGCCACAAAGAAGGTGACTGGAGGACCCTTCTGTAGGCTCACCATCTGTGAGGCCAGCATATGACTTTCTCAAGTGCAGTGGCTGGTCAGGGTCCCTCCGTCCTCCTATCCCCAGTTACCTTTTCTTCTAAGTATTCTTGGCTCAAATCTCCACGTACAGGGAAATACTAGAATGTACCAAGTCACATTTATCCCTCTGTATTAAAGGCGTCTAACAAAACTCCTCATACAGGGAAGGGAGCCAAGACACAATGCCAGTGTAGAGCAGTACAGATAGAGAAAAATGGACAGCTGAACACAGCACTTGAGTCTCCAGACAAGAGCTCCAATGGCCATTCCAGTCTGAAGATGGGAGAACTACAGAGGGGGGAAGCCACTCTGCCTAAAATTAGATGGAAGGGTCAAGGAAAATCAGTTGGAATGAGGCTTGGATGAGCTTGCAAGAGAATGACAAAGACAATAAAATATAGAGAGCTGCTATGACACAAGGCAGGCCAAGACAGCAAGGGTACAAGCTGAAGAAAACTGCAACCGTAGAGCCAGCACTTCTTTAGCTGGGGAATCAGGAGGATTCATCAGGGTCATTCAAAAAAGCTTCCCAGAAGTAAGGCTTGTGGATCCAACCCTCAGTGCAACATGAGTCTTTTGAGTGTCCCCCTCATCAAATGCTAGGCAGCTCCCCCAAATTCTGCCTTTCCTGTGTACAGGCTCACCAGGAATGGTCTCTTTATTCTAGCTCACATCCCCAGCTTTGTTTTGTTTTGTTTTTTTTTTCCCCTGTATTTATTTCTCTATCCACTTAATCTTATCCTTGTTACAATTGCTGGTAGCTTGGTCCTGGTCCTCTCGGGTCCAACGAACAGCTCAGATTCCATTTAATCAGGAGAATGCTCTTTACTGTAAGGAGTACAACTCACCAAGTTGTATAGAGGAAGAGAATTCAGTCCTGTGGTCAGAGCATGACTCAGGCACCAGACAGAGTCAGGCAAGTACCCGGCCGGCGTCTACAGAGTCACACACACATCCTCCTAGGGCAAGCTCTACCTAGAGGGGCGAATGAGAACAACCAGATGCCCAAAGGGACCTCTGAAACTTCAAAGAGGCTATACCTAGCATCTTTCCAAACCAAAGAGCCTGTCTTCAGAATACAGAGAACATGGCAAAGAATGGCATTTGAGGAAATAACAGGTCCCATTGGAGCAATCCCCATCCTGATTCTGATAGCACTGAGGCAAAATTTCTAACCAGATCACGTGTTCACATAGTGCTGGGATCCAGGCAATGTCATATCACTATTGGATAAACAGCCATAGATTTTTCCAGCTGACCTTAAGAGTCCTTAGTAACAGCCCTGGCAAACAGATAACCAAGAATGGAGCCTTTAGGTGCCTCATCAGTGCAGCTACATTAAGAAAAACTGTTGGCAGTATGGGGTGTGGGTGTGTGGCACTGAATTTCTCACAAAGGAAAGAAACTGAACCCTGGATCTAGCCCCTGGCAAACTGCACCTTGTTGGATTTGGGGAAGATTGGACAGGAAAATGGCCGCTGCCGTA
Organism: Lophiomys imhausi; assembly: GCA_907164525.1. Classification (NCBI taxonomy): domain Eukaryota; kingdom Metazoa; phylum Chordata; class Mammalia; order Rodentia; family Muridae; genus Lophiomys; species Lophiomys imhausi. The sequence continues at coordinate 6,242,079 of CAJQZJ010004755.1, read as the reverse complement.
TTGGTGTTTGTATGATGTTCCCTTGGCATCTGGCACAGAGAGGCTCAGACTCTTGGCCACGGGTGACAACATGTGACAGCCACTGCCGGATGACTTGGTGGCTTGTGTCAGCCAGACATGTCAGTGTGGGATGGAGAGCTGACCCACCAGGTGACATCACGCACAAAGCTCTGCCCGTTAATCCTGGGCATCTGCCTGTCTTGCTGTTCTGAACTGCTTGGTTGATGAGCTGGACTGGACTGGTAAATTGAAGTCTATTGTGTACATACACACACACCAAACAAAGCAAACATTAGTATCCACAGTGTCAAAAAAGCCAAACAAGACCCTTAAAAAAAAAATTCTGCTGCAAACATTTGACATTACCTCACCATAAAGGCAGGAGAGGAAAAAAGAAAAAAAAATCAACTTCCCAGGTATTCTAGGAAGCCAACAGATTTGGTGAAATCGAAATGAGTCAGGCTGACCCTGCTGCTAATGAGAGACACATACAATTCCATTTCAAGATCCGAGGTTACCACCTCCCCCACCCCACTCGCCCAGAGGCAGGCAGGCTGCCCACCAATGCACCTCCGATCTCTGACGCTTTTCCTTGGTCTAACACTGTTCTCTCTGGGGCTCAGCACCTCTCTGCCTGGAGCCATGCTTACAGACACTCCATGAAGTCTCCTGCTGCCTTTGGCATACCCCAATCTGGCTGTAGACTCCATGAAACCTGTCACTCAAATGCCATTCATACAGCTGAAAAGCAGCCAGGAGGGCCAAGGCCCTGTCCCCAGCCCCGACAGAGTAGAGTCATAATGCCACACAGAATGTATGATAAGGAACAAGGATGACAACTGCTGCTCTGGGATAGATCATTTGACAGAGAAATTTATTTGCTGGCAGACTTCCGACTGCAGACTTGCTGGGTACTGGCTTGCTGCCATGCAAATGAAATAAAAATCAATATCCTTGGGTCCCTAAAACAGTGTGTCAACAATCACACTCCAAACAACTTATATAATATCCTTAACCCCATACCCAAATAGCAGTCAGTGTTTTTGTTTGAATGCAGTACAAAAAATAAACAGAAAGGAAAAGGGGGTAGGGGAAGGTGGCAATTTTGCAGGACCTCCTCCTTCAGCAAAACCTTTCCAGGACTTCAATGAGGAGATAATCTTTCTGTGATTATGACCAAACCCTTCCGTTGCTTAGCAACACATAATTAAGGAATATGTTTTCAGATCCGCTTTGGAAGCCCAGCTATTATCAGATGAAATTACTGGCGCAACAAATGTCATCGCCATGCAAATTAGTTGGTTGCAAAGAAAGAATGTTTGACTAAGATAGAAAGAAGGCATGGACCCTGAAAAAAAAAATTATCTGACTTCCCTCCTGGCACACATGGATTTCAAAGTCAAAGTATACAATCACACCCACACTTAAAAGGGGGGGGGGGGGGAGTCAGAATCACTAGGCAAGAAAAAACAAAACAAAAACAAGCAAGCTGGTAAAACAAAACCCACAAAACAAAATCCAAGCTTTAGTCAGTCTCTTGTTAGAAAAACAAAGGGCCTGGAGGGCTGACTCTATGGTCACAAATAACCCTTCGCAGGAAAACCCCTCTCAGGGCTCATCCAAGGTGATTTTAGAAGACACTGTAAAAAAATGCATAGTATTTCCTACTCCACTATCCCTGTCCTTCCTATTCAAGATGTGTGTGTGTGTGTACAGATATATATATATATATAAAACATTTTTATATGTAGGTATATATTTAAAACTTAAATTTTGAGAGCTCAGTGGATAAGAGCACTTGCTATTCATGCAGAGGATGTAGGTTCAGTTCCTAGATCAGGCAGCTATAACATACTGTAGCTCTAGTCCCAGGTGATTCGATGCCTTCTTCTAGCTTCTGCAAGCCCCGACCCATACATAACATGCAGGCACTCATACATACACATGAAACAAAACACAAAAAAATTAATTTCAAAATGATTTGATCTTTCGGAACTATGTATGGTAGGAAGCAAAGGAGAGAAGAAAAGAAAACTGATCAAGATTTTGCAGTCAAGATTCTAGAGTTAAACATTAACTGTTCAGGACGCCCACCAAGAAGTTTAACCACAGTGTCCAATGAAAAGCACGCAGTGAATCACACTTGGCTTCTGCTTTGAAAACCACCTAGCATCCTCCCCCTCTCAATTTGGAAATAGTATCTTCCCCACGAACAAGCAGAATTCCCAACCGTGCTTTCTAAAATGAGAGGCTAATTCTGTTTGTCAAACAGCTCTAAGGGATTTCAACATGTTGCTTTGTTTAGCTCACAACTGTGGAAACAGACATGCTCTTATCAGCAGTGGATAATCTCTGCCTTTGATGCTGTGTGCTGGCCTTGCAGAGGGGTGCTGTCTACACTGCCAGGCACTTCTACCAGTAAATTATCCATGCACAATTTATAGGAGGCATTCCATCAGATGCTCTTGACTTTTCCAAAGCTATCCAGAGAACCACCCCTCCAGCATAAAACAGGACAGACTTCTGATCCTCTCTGGGAAACAGCTAATGTTCCAGTACCAGAAAGGGAAATCTGCAAACAAACTGGGGCTTAACCTGATACATAAATCTGCGGAACTCAAGAACAGTCCATGGGGGGGAGGGACCTGCCCACGGCATTCACCCTGCTGCTTTGGTAAGGGGTGGGTGTGTGTGGTGGGGTGTTGGAGAGACCAGACAGACATTATCTGTTCTTTAAACACAAGCAATATGTTGCTGTACTATTATTCCCTTCTCAAACCTCTGACTCCTCCCCCGTCCCCAGGGACTCCCAGCCTGGAAGGGCAAGTTACTTGGTTCTGGAGTTAGCATGGTGGACACGATGATTGGGGCCCCCGTCCTCCGGGCCACCTTCTGGTACGGTGAATGAGGTGTGTGGACACTTTGGCTGACTGGTGGCAGGGCAGATGGCTCCATGGGGGCTGCTCCAGGTTTCCGCAGGAGCTGGGGGCTGCCGTGGGGGCTGGGCAGTGGAGAGACGGTTATGCTGCGCTCCCTCTTAAGCAGTTCCATGGGCACGGTGTACGAGGTGGAGTAGGCCGTTCTGGGACTTGAGTGAAGGGGGACGGAGGGGCCTGGGTTAGGAGTCAAGGCTACCCCAGCTTGTGAAGGATATGAGGAGGCCAACCGTGCTGTCAGGGCACAAGGGGTAGGAGAGCTATATCCAGAGTTAGAGGGTAAGTGATGGGTTTGGGACCCCACCAATGGGGCAGAGTAAGTAGCTGTAGTCTCCAGGAGGTGCTGGGAGGGTGCACTGGAGGGGCGGCGACCTACATCTCCAGCTCGGGGAGATGGTGTCTGCAAAGACCCAGCAGGGTGAAACTGCAGGGCTGTGGTACCCAGTGAGGCCAAGTCATTGGGCAGTAGCTCACTTCGGTGGCTGAAGCTGCTGGACCGAGTGCGGGGTGGAGGGCCTGTCCGGTCCTGTCTCCGAAACTGCATCTCTGTCCTGCAGTGGCTGGCTAGGCGGCTCAGGACACGGGCCTGGCCCAGGTTGGGCGCGACAGACTTGATGTCAGCGTCCTCCAGGGTGGCCAAGACGGCTGGGGAGTCGAAGCCTTGCTGCAACAGGGCTGCCAGGGTAGCCTCTGCCACGCCCTCTGCCCGCAGCAGGGCCAGAAACTCAGGGTACACAGTGTTCTTGCCTCCAGGCCCCTGGAATGTAGACGGGTCAGCTTCATAATTCTCATAAGCCATCTTTGAGTGGACGCTTTCCTGGGTAGGCCCATAGCCTCTACTCAAGGAACCTGGGGTCACTCCCATGCTGTTCTCAGTAGGGACAGCTGAGCTGGGGTCCACAACCAGGCATGTTGGGGTCACCTGTCTGGTAGAAGAGTCAACAGGTCTTTCGCAGATATCATTATAGACCTGACTGGAGGTGGGGGAATACGTGGGTACCTCTATCCCTAATCTAGTATCAGCCTGTTCTCTTCCATACCTCCCAGGAGATGGAGCCCTGCCATGTGTCCTCTGCCCATGCGGGATGGCTTTACCCCCAGACTCCCGGTACAGGTGGGCAGCATCCGGCAGGGCAGGTAACTGGCCCTGTACCTGTTCCCACGGCACTCTGCTGCCAAGCACGCCATAGCTGGGCACCGGCCGGCTGGTTCCTGGGTTCCGATAGAAGGGAGGCTCCTTGGGTACCCTGGTGCCCCTGGATGGGTCGCCATAGTAGTCTTGTGGCAGCATGGAGCCAGGGCCAGACATCACTGCCTGCCTGCTGTCGTAGAAGGCGAAGTCAGGCACGGAGCCCTTTCTTGATGCCAGTGAGTTATAAAAAGCTTCCCGGAATAGGTAGGGTTCAGTGTCCTGTGTGCGGTGGTTTAGCAGCTCACGCCAGGTCCCTTCTCCAGGGCCATCCGTCAGAGAACGTCTCCTCCCTGGAGGCCCAGCATTCTCCCAAGGGCCCTCATACCAGCCAGCAGCATCCCAGCTCTGAGAACGGCCAATATTGATGTGCCTGCTGGGAACCGGCATTGGCAGGGCAAATGACTGCAGCAAAGGCAGGGAGGGAGCCTTTCTTTATAAATCTTCAATTACATACATCAAAACCAGACCTGGCTGCACGCGAGCCCTTCCGAGACGGCAGGAATAACCAACTGGGGGTTTCTGTTTCAAGGCACGACCTAAATTATTAATCCTCTGAAACCTTAGTAGGCAAAAAATGGACTCACGGTAACTTTGCCTCACTCCTCAACGGTAGCCCACGAGGTCTGTCCTGTGTGACTCTAGTCCAAACAGGAGGCTGTGCTCCAGCCTGCTGGGCCCCCTTTCCAGTGGCTGTGCTCACATGGCCCTCAGCTCTTGCAGCATGAGGATTAGGAGCTAAATAAAACCCCTGAAGCTTTTGTTCCATGTGACATCTCTGACAGATGAAGCCGGCTGGATGCTTTATAGCCAGGCCTAAAGCAGCTGGGAATGATCCCACATGGTTTCCAATCTGAGTCTGATTCCCCCTCCTATCCCTTGCCTGATTCTCTCATCCGTCTTGAAGGAGCCCCAGACCAGTCCCTCTCTACTGAGTGCAAGAGAAGCAAACTAGGACTGCTTAGCTGTCCATCCAGCCCTAACCCCACCCATGAGACACTAATCTGCTTAGCTGTCCATCAGACCCAACCCCGCCCACGAGACACTAATCTGTAGCACACAGCTAGAACTGACCTATCCGAGGTGCACAGGAGAGCCTTGCGGCTGATTCCAGAATGGGAGGTGTTCTGGGAAGCAGGAACCATGTCCAACATGGGAACCTTGCTTCTGGGATTCTGGGTATACACCGAACAGGTTACACTTCTCAGATCCAAATAGACGTCCCACCCTAAAGTAAATAGATTCTTTCATACCACCAGGGAAAAAGACAAAGTGCTAGTTAAGACCTGGAATTCATCACAGTAAGACAACAGCAAGGGTCAGGCTGAGGCGAGGGGTTGGCCACGAAGGAAGAAAACCAGAAACTCCTGTGCTTCCTATCCTACCCCGTGGGACATGTGTGCAAAACCACCACGCTCTTGATACTTTTTTTTTTTTTTTCGAGACAGGGTTTCTCTGTTTAACAGCTCTGGCTGTCCTGGACTCGCTTTGTAGACCAGGCTGGCCTCGAACTCGCAAAGATCCGCCTGCCTCTGCCTCCCAAGTGCTGGGATTAAAGGCGTGCGCCACCACCGCCCGGCCTCTTGATATTTTTGTGTTATTGATTTCACAAAATAAACCAAGGTGGTGATCAAGAAGTCTATTTAGTGAATAGACTAATATTCTGCTAATAGAACTATATGCAGCTGCAAGATACCCCCCCAAAATCTGTGCTTTCACCTACTTCTCAACTTTCAACTAGATAAATACCAGCCATTAAAAAGAAAAACAAAATCAAATGTGAGAACTATGGAAAACTTACTGTGGGGGTGAGAATTTGGATACAGGACCATTTCCAAGAAGCAGGTTCATGGTCATTCCACGCCTTCACCCCTACCCTTGTCCAGTCCCGGGTAATTCATATCAAATTCTGGAACCAGAGCTGTGTAAAACCACTGATACTCCCTAAGGAGTTCTGATCCCTCCACTCCAGCTTTCAAACAACAGATGGCACCTGCCCATGCACCTGTGACCAATACTGGACCATGGTACAATTAACCCAAGCACATGACCCCCAAAGACTATGGACCACTGTGCTGACACCACTGCCCGCATTTCTGACCCAAATGTCATACTAGATGGCAAAGAGACCAAAACCTTTTCGATTCCCACTTCCTAGGATTCAGGAAGAGAATGAAAACTTGGGAAAGGTAAAGCCTGCAAATCATCAGATACTCACACAAACTACTCCTTCTGGAACCCATCCACAGTGTGCTGTGGATGACAGGCAGATAGGAGTAGGTAAGGAAGGCCAGGGGGATAGGTCAGAAAACACCGGAGCCAGGATTTACAACTCTCTGCCTCTAAGTAGGTTCACTGAGAGGATGCACCAAAAATAGCACAGGAAACAGTACAAAGCGCGGGACACTACACACACAAGCTCACTGCAGACAGAAGATAGTATTTAGTAGCTAGGGAGGCTGTCTGCAGGGTTCTCTTCTTGGCACTGTTTAGAAGAACAACCTCTTATCCCAGCAAGCAGACAGTGTGCGCGTGCGCGTGCATGTGAGAGCAGCCGCCACCACCTGGTGTCTCCTCTGCAGTAGAACCAGGAGGTCCAGATTCTATTCCCAACAACCTTCAGCTGGCTCTGTTTGGAAGCCAATCAAACTCTTGCCTCAGCTCTGCAACTCACCAAATATTATGACAGATGTTTTCTTGTTAGGCAGAAACACCTGTATGGACTCAGACTTTTCCAAACACCCTGGAAGTTGGGTTTTTGTTGTTGTTAACTCTTTACAGCATTTGAGAAAGTACTGATTTTTCTGAGAAATCTCATGCTGCCTGCAAAAGGCAGGGTGGGTTCAGTTTCTGAAAGGCTAATGAGTTTCAGGGTTGTAACTTATTAATCCTAGAAGAATCCTCTTTGGGGCTGGAGAGATGGCTCAGTGATTAAGATCACTAACTGATCTTCCAGAAGACCCAGGTTCAAATCCCAGCACCCACATGGCAGCTCATTGCTGCCTGTAACTCCATGATCTGACTCTCTCACACAGACATACATACAGGCAAAACACCAGTGAACATAAAACGAACCTAATAAAGATCTGAGTACAAAAAAGAACCAAATGGCCAGCACAGGGCCGCAGCTGGTGTTTGATGAGAGCTTGTTCTTGAATTCTCTGCAACACAGGGCATGAGTTGCAAAGGATGGGGACACACACTTTCAGAAGCCTAGGGAAGGACAATGGCAGATGAGGTCAAGATACCCATGGGTTATCTCAACTACTGGAAAGGTGGCTGGGAGGAGTAACTGCCTAAAAGACACTTGAAGGTGAAGGTCACTTGGTCCTTGCCCAGGCCCCAAGCAGCTTCCTGGTCACCTGGTGGGACGATGCATATGGCTGGCTCTCACAGTTTCTTAGTAGCTGTTTATTTGTGTTTAGTGGGTTTGGAACACTGAGGGACCCCGTGTGGCATGGTGGAGCACCAACAAGCCAGGCCTCCAGTACTGGTGCTCTTCCAACACCTAGGCCACGCACAAGACTGATGAAGCTCAGAGAATAAAGGTGGAAACAAGAACCTACTGGGGAAAGTGAGGCTTTTTGTCCCTTATGGGTACCAAGTTGAAGCGACGGCCAGGAGCTTCCCAGGAGTGCTGCTGAGGTCAGAGGATCACACATTCCCTTCTGGCTGAGACAGAGTCAAAAATAGGCCTAAATCATGCCTACTTTCTACTTTTAAATGTGGACAGGCTGTGCTTGGCTTTTTTTTTTTTTTTGAATCCTGTTCTTTTGAAGATAAGTGATCTAGAGTTTGTGTTGAAATGCAGCTTTCTGTCTTTAAAAAATGGCCTTTTCTCTTGTGCACCCAATGTTCTTTACTAAAGGAGGGTGTTCTTCTATAAAGCACTGTGAAAATAGCCATAGGAAATGTGGAGGGTGGGGTTTGAGGTCACTTTTATCCAAATGATAGGAGCACATGAATGGAACTGTGGGCCATGTCAGTTCAGTGGTCAAGGATAAAGCCGACAGCTTTCACCACACAGGGGTGCTCTCACTACTTCTCGGCCCTGCAGCATTAAGGTCGGGAAGCATTAAGTGACCTGCTCCAAAGAGACAGTGGGGAGGGGGGTGCTGTACTGCCAGGGCATGGGGCTGTAAAGATCTTCTGTGTGACCTGGAAAAATGAGTGTCCACCCCCTTTTTGGATCTTGGGAGAATCCGCTTCTCAGGTTCCAGGTGCCAGTGGGAAGGGACGGAGCTTCATGCTTTACACAGACCTCTCTACCTGGGACCAACAGATGTTCCAGCCTTCCTGGAGAGTGAGACACATAAGAAAGGATAAGGGACATGGAGAGCCACCACCAAGTGAAGACCACCTTCAGAAATTCTCCCACATCCTACTGCTGGGTGTTGCTGGGCAGGGAAAGGAGGCCACAGAATCAGAATGGCGTACGGACGGATACTGTCTGCAGACAGAAGGAGTAGATGAACTCTTTAGCAAGAGTTCCACTGTTCAGGGTATATCAAACAATGGTCTGTATATGACACAGTCAAACCTCACGGGTCCTGCTACACGCTCTAAAGCCTGGAGCTTCTGAAAGGGAAGAAGGGCAAGGCGCAGTGGTCCTCTGATTCACCTCGGTCGATGGATCTATGGGCTGCCTCCAGACTTACTGTAGCCAAGGAGAGTATCCTGGTTCCTCCTTAGGAAACGATCACTGTCCTAAATAGGACGGGGGAAGGAAATGCACCAATAAGAAACCAGGCTAGGAAGACAACCAGGTGGCCTAAAGCACTGGGGCAAGGGGTCTGGGATCAAGTAGCAAGGGAACCACGATACCAGCAACAAGAGTTTACTCCAAGTGGTGGGAGACAGTACAGGCAGCGACCAAAAGAGCAAACTGAAAGGGCAAGCAGTGCATCCGTCCCTTGCTGGGTTCTCCAATGGTACCACAGCCTCAGGGCAAAAGCTTAGCAGTCCACACTGAACAGGAGGTATAATGAGCACAGCCACCCAGGAGTGGACTGACAAGTACAGAGGAACAGCTGCATTTGCACTAGACCGATGATGAAGGGAGAGTGAACTCGGCCTGGAACTTGATTCTTAGCTGCAAGTGAAGGCCTGGACAGCAGTGGACCACACTATGAACCTACTCCCCAGGTGCCAGTGAACACGGTGGCTGGATTCCCACGGGCAGGGCCACCCCTTCTATTCATTTGCTCAAACGAGACAAAACAAGAGATTTTTATCACATGCAGATTATGGCTTTGATTTTCCTGTCTGAGCATTTCTTTACAATGCTGTGCATTATCTGGAACATTTGTTTGTATTGTAGAGTTTTGAGCCATGTCTAGCTGACTATTGTATATTTATTTACACAGCCAAAGTAATTGCAGCTAATCACTTAATTACTGGAAATGTGCGTAATTGCCTGATCTCAACATATAATTAAAATGTATAGCAACATTTTTAATCCCATTTTTAAGATGTAGGTTTGGGAGCCTTCAAAAACAACTTATGAAAAGTCAGAGTACCTATGGACAATAGAATAGAGTTCAAACCTGTTCCTATGCAAAACCAAACAAATTCACAAATGTATAATGCATTCAATTAAAAAAAAAAAGGACAAGAGAAACAAAACAGTATCTTGGATAGAGAAATCCAAATAAGAAAACCAAACAGAAAACAAAATGATCCTGGCTCTGGTCGTTGTGCAGGTGCTGTGACAGGCCACTTGAGAAGCCCCATTCCACCAAGCCCTCAACTGGGTTTGGACAGGTTCCGTCAACAGTGCAGGAGCATCTCAGGGATCTCAGGGATGCTAGGAGCACACAGGAACCTGCAGGGCAGCACCACAGGCACTGCTGAACCGAGAGGCGCTGGCACAGTGGCAAGCAGATCCAACTCAGCAGAGAAACAAACACTACCCAGGAAACCCAGGAAAGCAAGCTGCCCCACCTCTGCAGTGCTCTGTGTCCTTCTTGGTGATGAAGTGGACACAGACAAGCCACACTTCTTTTATTCTGTGCTCATGAGACTACTCAGCAGGGGAGGATGTTGATCACAACTTCTATAAAAGCATTTCACATCACTTCCCTGTCTGCAGTTATTTATATATTTGCTTTGCTTATCCTAACTCAGTTGGTACCATTCTTGGAACCAGGCCCCACGTTCCTAAAGAAACACTTGAACACAATGAAATGAAATACCCACTTTATTTTATTTTCCCCAAATCACACGCTCAGCAGCTATAAGAAAGGATTGTGTTCAGGAAGTGAATCTACGCTAGCCTATTGCAAGACGGCCTAACAAAAGGCCGTGGGCAGAGCCACAGTGAAGCGCTACAGCTCTACAAACCCAAACCCTGGCTTAGCTCTGCAAGCCTGGTCTCTGACCTATAAATATTTGAGGAAAGCCAAACTAGCCCCGGCATGATCCAATACGGCATTCAAATCCTCCGGTTAGTGTAATCCACAAATGGACTGCTTCAATTATATCAGCCAATCAGAGAGAGAAGAAAGCCAGCACCTAAATTACACATCAGAGAGAAAGCAGGTTGCAATCTAGGGATGAACAGCCAGTGTTATCAAAGGCTGTTCCGTAATTATTCCATACAATGCACTCAAGGATTGTCTGAGAGCAGGCATCAAAACTATCAGAGAACAAATTACAGATATCAAAAAAGGTCGATTACAAAAGCACATTAAAATCTGGCTTTTAAGTCATCTTGAAAGATTTCATTATTCCAGTTGATTTGGATGGACTCCCAAAGACTTTGGCTGCCCCTGCAGCATGGAGCAGAGATATTCTCTGGGTGTGTATATGTAGTGAAGGGCCACATTCCAAGTCCCGATATAAAGAAAGATGGAGCTTCAGGGCATGGTCTCTGACATTAACTCTCAGGAAAACGCAAGCATCCCCTAAAGAGATTGGGAAGGGGCTGAACTGGTTTCAGTGGAGGTATGGGGGAGAATCTTCATAGGGATTTTATCTGACCAGCTCTCCTAGCTTCCTTGGCACTGAGAGAGGCTCACTCAACTCTGGCAAGGGATCCCAGAAACAGGTAGGACAGGTAGGTAGGCAGTAGGAGTGGAATCAGAGAGATTTAAGGGGTGTTTGGGAGTTCTCCAAAGCCAAGGATGAAGGATAGCGGTAGAACATAGGAGACAAATGCATTCGCTCAATTTAAAACAAAACAAAAACCAAACAAAAAGCCAGGCGTGGTGGCACACACTGATAAACTCAGTACTAAAGAAGCTGAGGCAAGAGGATTGGTCAAGATCAGCCTAGTATATACAGCAAAACCTTATTCCAAAAAAGCACACTACCCTACCCTCCCACCCAATGTCTCTTGGGGTAGAGTACATAGGAAAGGGCAGAATAATTAACTGGACAGGCACTTTGGAAATCTACCCTAAATAAACATGGTGAGAATGCAAGGCAATGTTTGTTTTGTGTGGTAGCTGTACAAGACCTTGAGCCTGAACAGCAAAAACCTTGGAGAGCTGAGCTCTTGGAATGGCTAAAGAAAAGAAGAACAGTCTTGGGAAACAGGCACAAATCACCAGCTAATCAATAATACGGGTGCTACCTATGCAGACCACTGAAAGGCATGGCAAGGATGTTCAGTCTACATCTGGAACAGCTGCCAGCCACTTCCTTTGACACTGAGCAAACAGGATCACAGATGATCACTCCTGGCACACTTCAAACTATGATTGCTCCTAACTCTGCAACACTGTGCACATTTAGATAAACATTACACTGAACTTTCCATTATAAACCAGGGCTGAAGATCCCCACTCACAGATAAGAGAAATCAAGACCAATTTCTATAATCAGGTGAGTCCAGATTGGAGAATGTTTTGTGAGCCAGCAGGTCCCCAAATCTTCTATCATAACAATATCTCCCAAGTTTATAAAAAGTCCAGGTTATTATTTGAGACTGTTTAGACTAGAGAGACATGAAAACCAAATGCAATGTGAACCCCCGATGGCTCCACAATGGACACGGGAAAAGCAACATACTACAAACACAACCATGCAGGAGACGAGAACGTGTAATCTGCATCAGATGGTATGGGATGATTATGCTATTGTGGTTATGTAGGAAACTGTCCTAAAAGGAGACATATGCGTGGGGTGGTAACAGGAAACCACTGCCATCTACAAGCTTGTTCCAGATACTTCTGGAAACAATTCACACACACACACACACACACACACACACACACACACACCCTTATAACTCATTTAAAAAAAAAACAAATGTTATTAGTAAAAGCAATTGAAAAAAAATACTGGTATTCATGCCACTAGCTTGTCAGTTTTTCTATAGTGTTTAATTAAATAAGCGTTGTCCGAGACCAACAGCAGAAATGTAATACTTTTAAAAACTGGTTAAATGCCAAGTTCCATACACTAAACTATAGCACAGCCCACGGGGGACACGAGGGCGGGTTCTTGCATACTTTGCACAGAGTGCTCAGGGGCTGTCTCAGGCAGACTGGCTTTGATGTCCCCCCATCCCATGTGGCTTGAGCTACAGCTATTTAAAGGACAAGCAATTCCATATGGGTGGCTGCAGGGGAAAGAGAGGGGGGTGCGTATGCCTGCCTGTGAGCTGGTAGGAGAGTTATTACATGTCGACCCTCTGCTATCATCTCCATAGGGAATATATCTACCATCCCAGAAGCCAAGGCTAGCTAGCCCTGAAAACACTCCCAATAACCAACCCATAGACAAGGCTAATTCTGTACCTCTGATTGTGGGCCAACACGGTCCATACAAGACCTAAGTTGCAGGCTCAGGGTTCTTTGCTACACACTAATTAGGAAAGGGCAGTGCTTAATCAATGTTTCGGAGTTTTATCCCCAGGTTCCCATTAGATTTCAATTATGTTTATTTTTTTTCTTTCATGAATAAAACACTTCCAGACATTTTCAAAGATACCGCGGACATGAAAAACATCAAGAGGGGCTACAGTGGGCTCCTTGGAAGTATCTTGGAATTCATTGTTGTAAATATCTTAATAGAAAACAGATAAAGTCCAGAAACTTCAGGAAGTTAAAAAAGCTGGTCTTGATATGTGGTGTCTTTCATATGCAAAATAAGCCTAGGTGTAGGAGGGAAACCACCTCACAGCCTATGTATAGCCCTCCCCCATAAGCCAGGCTTTGTCCAAAGCCAACTGGCTAGCCAGGAAAGGGGTGTGGCCATACCTGAAAAGGTTAAGGGGTGTGAAGACAGTGGGGGGGGGTGTCCCCCAGTGTCAGAGAGTGACACAGCCAGGCCCAGCTTTCTCAAGTGGGCAATTCTGAGAGGACCTGTGAGGGGCTAAGTGTCTTTCATGAAAACCCGCCACCATGCTGGCTCTTACCTTCACAAATTCTGTCCAATCGCTGCCGCTTGACTTTGTGCTTATCCACAAGGGCCATTCTTTATCGAACTTTGCAACTCTCTGATTCAAAAGGCAAAGCAGTCCGCTAAGAACTTAGGGGAACTCGCAGGAGTCTGCGTGCATTGCGCCACTATGAACCCTGAAACAAGGAGAAAAGAATCCTTAACTCTCTGGACACCCCCAGGACACAGGCCAACAGGTCACTCACGACTTCCTGCCGCTGTCTAGGAGGGGACCTGCTGCTCTGCCATGTGCTGCTTGCTCTCCTCCCAAAACATGGGTGGGGGGCTGCTCCACGTGAGTCTCAGCAAAATCTGTTTTCTACCCTGGATCAGCCAGAAAGCAAGCTGGCACTGAGAGGAACATTTGCCACACATTGCTGAGAACAGCAAATGGCAGTGTATGGGCTTCTCGGCTACAGGCAACAATTACAGACCAACCTCAATTATTATTTCAACTCCAAGGCCAGAGACCAAGAGACAGCTGGCTGGATCTGCCATTTACTTCTCTGAACCACAAAAGTGCTACACAACAAGGGGACAGCCTCACAGATAGCTCTGGAAGACTGGGCTGCAGGTTCTGTGATATAATTGCATGGCGGTACCCACACACATGTGGCCACCTCCACAGAGGCTATCCTGAGGCCTGCGCTGGGCAGTTTTCAAAGGTGCTTCCCTTCCATGAAGTACTTGCAGGGGCCATGCACCAAAAACCCAATGCAGCCCAGTACAATACAACACAAGCTCCCTGCTACACTGCGTGAAAATGGGCTTGCCCATGCCATTTTCTAGAACCTTCAAATGCAGAGGGGGCTGCAGGTGGCTGACCTTTCATTTAATCCCACATTCCTGGACTGGCAGTGGCTGTGAAACCTTTTTTAAGCATTCCATGATGACTCAGGATCAGAAGAGGAAGAGCCTGGTCAACATTTGCCCTGATCCAAAGTACCAGCTCATAAATTGCAAGGCAGACCCTACTGGTTCTCTCCTTCAGAACTGCAGGAACAGTAGGCACCACTCTCTGGTCTCCTGTTCTTCATTGCAAAACTTCAAACCCAGTGTGGTTTAAACCTAACAGCAATTCACGTACACACACACACACACACACACACACACACACACACACACACACACAGAGCTGTTCTCAGCTGTCAGGCAAATTATGCAGAGAGGAGAGGACAGAAAAGTAAGACTCAGGGCTAAAAGTGGGAATTCTGGTGCTGCATGTTGCATGCTAGGAGTTACTTTATCAACAGTCCGGGTCGACTACTAAAAGGTAGGGAAGTTCTTGGTAATTAATGGCTAATTTCCCAGCAATGTGGCTGGAAAAACATCCTAAAGATTGATAGCAATAATTACATGAATTTGAGGGAGAAGGGAGATAGGAAAAGGAAGCTTCTAACCATATAAAGATTGATCATGATAGCCAAAGGACACCAAACTCTAACCTAGGCAGCTGCCTGAAACAAGCCAGTCACCACATGAACACCCATATAGACTCTGCTGTCCCTAGGGCTCTTTCATGAATGCAACCATGTGTGGACCAGCCCCAAACTCAAGGAAAATGGAGATAGGATAGAGGGATCAAGATCTACCAGTATCAGCTGCAAATGCACAGAAACGTGACCCAGCCCACATGCTCATAAGAAAGCCTGGGCTAGCCCTTTTACTTTGGTGAGGCTGGGACTCCGATGTCCACACTACCATGTAACATCACCTGCGCACTGAGGCATGAAAGCACAAGCCCCATTTATCTACCTTTTCCAAGGGACAAGTTAGTATTTGTGAACTGCCACAGAGATGAAAACTGTCCACATAATTATCGGCGGCAGGATAGGCTTTGCAGCCTCCTCCTCCAGTGAGGCGTAACCATTCCTTTTGCTTTCCTTTGAATTTTAATTTATATAATTAGACGGCTTCTTGAAAAATTGATAAGCAGTATCTTGATCATGCAATCAGAGAGATGAGCCAACAGCTTTCAGAAGTGCCTGCGTCTTACTGCTTACACTGTAACTGATTCATGCCTGGCCTCTCCCAGCTCTGTGGAGTCCGTGCAGACGCTGAGGGAAGGTACCCACCCATCACATCAGCAGCAAACACCGGCTTGTGGACCACCCAGTATGACTTCTGCCCATGCTGAGGGCAGTGACAACATAGCTACCACCCCCTCCCACAATATTTCTGCATTAAAATAAATACCAAAGATTTTTTTCTCTCCCCTGTCTAGAAGCAAGCTATTTATGAAGATTACTAACACAGCCACTGTACAAATATGCCTTGTAGTGGAACTATGCACACTGGTCTGCACTCCACCAGCCATGCTGGCTCTGGGCTCCCAGGCATCAAGAGCAGGCCGCCCTCTTGGGTTTGCTATGAAAACCTACTTTGCCCTTTAGGTCAGGCTTCAGTCCCAGGTTATAAACTTCCAGCCAAAGGAATTTGTAATGGACATCTATTTATATCATTAGTCAAAATGTTCAGCAAAAATACAAAAGTACACAGGAGGAATAAAAAAGAGAAGGCAGTGCTATGGTTCTATTCTATCTTTGCTGAAATCGTAAACATGGCCATCAGAGCTTGAATTGTGGTAGCAAGAAAGCCATAGGAGGGCAAGGGTTCTGTCCTGGAGACTCTGGGCCCTGGTTTATTAAAGCAGGAAAGGCATTCCTTGTGTGTCACCATGTCTAAGACAGACAGAGGAGAGGCATGAGCCTCTGGGAACCTCCAGCTTTGGAGTTTGGTCTTGACACTTCCTACATCAAAGTCCGAATAGTATACCTGGCCTAAACCAGGGAGCACATGCAAGCAAAGCACAAAGTCAAGAGGAAAGTGGGGTGTTTTCATAAAGGAGAAAGAAGGGGAGCTGATGTGAAGCCCACCCTCACAAGAGAGAACAGAGGAACCAGCCAAGCCAAATGCACCCAGAGATAAAAGCATCCCGAAAATTGTATTTGATAGAAGTGAAATTGAACTTAAGAGTAGTTTCTCCTCACTAAGGCGTTGTTTTCCACAGCTTTGGTTACTCTTGGTCTATTGAGGTCTGAATATTATTACATTTAAAATCCCTAAGTTTCAAATTATACATGGTTCTAAGAATCATTATAAAATCCTGCACCACCCTGCAGCATCCCAGATAGGGCAGGAACCACGCTGCTGTCTAGTGTACCCATACTATATATGACACCTGACCATTAGTTACCCAGTACCTAACTCAGTGTTAGCTATCCTTACAGTGTTGAAATCCATGTTATAGTAACAATTTTGCTTAATGATCAAGGAACAAGAACCATAACACTCACAATTTGGTTGTCCAATGGTCAAATATTAACTCTGCAGAGACAAAAGTCCCTCCTATGAGTGGGAAGGTGTATGTGACACTTGTCACGGGTATGTGTATATCCAGGAGGAAAAACACATTTTATAAAATAAAATCTGAGCCGGGCGGTGGTGGCGCACGCCTTTAATCCCAGCACTTGGGAGGCAGAGGCAGGCGGATCTTTGTGAGTTCAAGGCCAGCCTGGTCTACAAAGCGAGTCCAGGACAGCCAGAGATATTCAGAGAAACCCTGTCTCGAAAAACCAAAAAAAAAAAAAATCTGGTACTCTCTACTTATCAAAAATCTACTGCTGGTCCTGAGACACATCAACCCTGGGAGAAAGAAGTGATAATGTAAGCCAAAGAGATGTTTAGATAAGGCTGATTAAGAAGCTATTTCAGGGTGTGAGACACTGTTTCATGGCAATGTCAAAGATATTTGAGAAAAGAATGAAAATGAAGGCCAACCCATTTTTAAAACTATCTGCTTTGACATTAAACTAAAAAGAAAACCATCCAGGACTAAAGGCAAAACAAACAACTTGTCCAACAGAGTCTAAGTTGGGCAGATAAGTATTTTTCACTGTTGCCACCAACAGCCACCTCTTGGCCAAACCAAGCCACCATGCAGTTAGACCACAAAAATCCGAGCCCTCACCAATTTGTCTTTAATGAAAAGGGCTCCCTGTGTCTCTATTCTAGTTCAGACCCTGCAAAGACCAGGCGATAGACTGAGCTGCAGAGCAAGCAAGTGTGAATCTTCAAGCAGAGCAAGTGTGAATCTTCAAAGTGTCTGTCAAAGCGAAAATGCTTCTAGAGCCCTTCTTTAAAGGGAATCTACTTACACATCATGTTCCTAAAGAAAAGTAAAGTTGCCAGGCGTGGTGGTGCACACCTTTAATCACAGCGCTGGGGCGCAGAGGCAGGTGGATCTCTGTGAGTTCCAGGCCAGCCTAGTCTACAGATTGAGTTCCAAGGTAGCCAGTACTGTTACACAGAGAAACCATGTTTTGAGGGAGGGAGGGAAGGAGGGAGGGAGGGAAAGAGAGAGGAGGGGAAGGGAGGGAGGGAAGGAGGGAGAGAAGGGAAGGAGGGAGAGAAGGGAGGGATGGAGGGAGGGAGGAAGAGTTGTGAAACCGTTTAAAGGATTGATATTGTAGTTAAGTGGACACACCTTATTATTAATCATAAACCAGGTTCAGATTTTAAACTCAAGTGGTAGGGAGGTCTAATGCAAACAGAAAAGGGTCCCTACACTCAGAAGCAGCATCAGGGTGTGTTGTGTGGTCACGCACCTTCAACAGCTGGGACACTCACTCCTTTACAAGGCCTTTTTGTACACATAACCCAGGTGAGTCATGACAAGGACCTTGTACTTGTCTAGGAAAAGCAAGGACCCTGCTGCTGTGAGGTTTAACATGAACACCTACTCAACTCCTTGTCTGGACTTGGAAACTGGTACTCACACCTCAATGAAGACAATGCATGAGTTTGAAGAGAGCTTTCAGAATTTAAGAAAGGCTCAGGCCAGAGAACTATGGGCAAACCTCAGGCCTGTCTGTGGGAGAGTAACAGCCAAACCCCAGGGCTGCTGAGCAAAATAACTAAGTTTGCAGGGAAATTATATATCAATCTCTAAAATGATTCTGATGGACAAAATGTTTGTGTGTTCCCTAAATCCTTCCATATTAGAAGCAGTCCCTCAGCAGGTGCCATTTACTTAAGCCTTCTGAGTTCCCATAACCTGGAATGATTGTTACTGGCAATAGTAAAAACTGTCCCTCTCTGAACAAATACTAGTTTCTGCAAATGGCACCCCTTCCTTTCTTTTTCCGGTATGGGTTAGGAAGTGGGAAGAGAAGACTTCTCTTTTCCAGATTCCCCATTCAAGCCCTATAGGGACCCTAAAAGGACTCTTTCCTGAGATACACACAAAAGTTTCACTCAGAATACCAGGGGCAGGATAGTCCACCATCCAGTAAGAACGGGAAACTGCTTCTTCCCCAGAGGAACGCCCGTAACCCAACGCTGGGTGATTGGGTCAATCCCTGGTCACAGGTCTTCAATTGGTCAGAGCTGCATCCTCTATCCCCAAAGCACAAGAACCTGGAATGAATGCTCAGTGGTTCAGCTATAGCCTCTTTCCAATCTGGGTAGCTCCAGAATTTAGAAGAGCTGGCAATTTATAAAGATAACATATTACTTTATCACCTTTTACTGCCTTGTCCCTAGGCCGACCACTACAATTCCATACTAGAAAAATAAAAAAATAAATCCTCATACTATGAGATCATGTTGACTGAACTCGACTAATCCAGATTGTAAAAATAAAATATACAGTCAACAATTTAGGCCAGGTCAGATTCTGCCACTGTCAGAGTTCATAGAATCTGGGGAATATACACTGGTGATGGTGGGCTGGCCTCTATTAACTTGTATGTGGCCTTGGATTTGAGCTGCAACATAAGTTTGTAAAGCAAAAGAAACAGACTCACTGTGTCAGAGAATCCGCCAGGTCAGAGGCTGATCCAGTCAAGGGGAGGTGACTAACTTTAAAACCACGATTTTCCTGGAATAAGCAAGTGGTGCACTCTTGCTTTGAGCCTCAAGACTTCTAAATATTTTTCACTTGCTTAAAGTGATACCCAAGGCATGAGGATTTAAGCAGAAAGACCCTTTCATGTTCCTAATGGGTCGTTTTATTTGGGTCATGTTGGGAATTCAGCGTGGGTCTTCACATTTTACAGACTAGAATTTTCACACATTTTAAAACCCCTTGTCCTCCAAATATGCCTTGAAAAATAAGTATTTTACTTAATAATGGAGGCAGAACAGAGAGGATAAAAACAAACAAGCAAACGTCCTTTTGAATTAAGAGGCAGAGAAATGACGGCTTGTGTTTTGGCTGCTTGGGCTGAGGGGTCACTGACTCCTGCGCCGCGTAGCTAAGGAGCAGCACAAAAGGAACCACAATCTCACCCCCTATGGGAGAGGATGGCTCGTCTCTGGCAATGTGTTCAGCACAAGAGATGTTTTGGGATGTTTTCATTAGAACAAGTAGAGGGTGCCGCCATCGAGAGAGCGCACACAGTATTTGAAATTCTCGAAGAATGTCTGCAGAGGGGTCTGCTGTTGGGTCGGGGCTTGATGACTCCACACCCCAAAGATCACTGTGTGCAGGGTCCACAGTCTTGTGACAAAAATGCATGTACACAGTGCATTCTCTGGAGCTCCGTGCTATGTGCAGGCACAGGCTGAATGCTCCAGGAGCCTGGCCCCGGGAGATGGACCGCCGTGAGACCCACCAGGCCATGCGTCTATGAGAGCAGCGTGGAGATCACAGGCTAGTCACAAGAGACTATTCACTAAATTACCACACACCAGATAGCATAACGTTACATATTAGCATATATTGTGAACACAAGTCATTACTTTGCGCTTATTGTTAAACTTGAACTGTTTGTCCATGGGAAAATTACTAGTTTTAATGTAACTTTGATTTAGTACAACCAAACACATACGAAGACATAATATATATCTAGTAAAGGCAATTTTACAGGTTAGTTATAAATTACAATAAAATGGTTTTTAAAAAAAATCCTAAAATCTTGGTTCGTTTTTGTTTTAAATACACCTGCCTCTTGACTTTGGTTTGATCACACAGAGGCTCCCGACTCCTGTGTGTTGTCTATCCAATTCGGCCACATACTGTCCCTTAAGAGACCCCAGCGGCTTACCTCTTGACATGATGAGGTCCAAAACACATGTTCCAGTACCTGAGTCTTACTGTCTATACCTGTTTATCACAAAAGCAATAGAAAACAAGAAATGCCCCTCCCCACTCCTGCCAACCTGTCTTGCTGGGAGCAAGATCAGCCCAGGGGAAGCAAGGTCCCCAGCAATGAGGCTCTTCAGCCAACAGAGGGCACTGCTCACCCTGCCTGGACACCCCCAGACTGCAGACTGGCCAGGGCCTCAATGGGGACTCCATGAGAACTCAGAAAATGTCAAGATACCGGAGGCCTGAGCACTACATGTCTTAGGAAGCAAGAGACACAGAAGGTACCTGGCTTCCCTTCCAGCCATGAATGCTGAATGGTGGGGATATGACTAGCAAATTATAGCAAATGAGAGAATGCTGTGCCAAACCCTCCCCATTGTCTCACACCTCCACTCAGAGTCAAGGTCCCATGCTCAAAGCTCAGACTGAGAAAAGGTGGTCTAAGAGGCAATGAGTTTCCTGACCCACTGTGTGAGGTTTTGACCCACAGAGGGGTGCAGGCTGCCCTAGGGGGTGATTTTCCATTATGCTTGCAGCTCTCATTGTAAGATGTGTGAACCATGGTGATGGAGGGTAGGAGCAACTCGGCAGTCACAGGATTTAAGACAGAGTAATAAGAGGGTGAGACTATACAATTTCTGCTAAAGTCTCATGAGTTTCCATCAAATTGAAACTTGGTGTGTGTGGAGGGTATGCACAATTGTGTAATTGTTCCTGGACCCTAAGATCCCTTTGTTGTAAGACTACAGAGTAGGTGCCCATCCCCCCAACAGCAGATGCTAAGTATCCCTGAGGAAAAGTAGTAAGAATTTCCCATTTAAAAATAATTATATTTTATTAATTTATTTGGGGGAGGAGTATGTGCCACTGGGTATATATGGAAATCAATCAAAGAACAACTTTCAGGATTTGGGTTCTCTCCTACCAACCATTTGGGTCCTTGGTTTAAACTCCAGATGTCAAACTTGGTCTTCAGAAAGGCAATGGCATTTGGTGAAACTACTGAAGGATTTTTCTCTGCTTTCTCCCTTGTTCCAAAGGGACAAGAGAAAAGCCTAAAGCAAGGCTATGTGTGTCTACTTTCCATTTTGATTGTTCCTCCTCCTAAAACTTCAGATTTTCCAGCATATCTGCCCAGCCTCCTATCTACCTGATGGCTATCCCACTCCAATAAAAGACCCTGCCTTCCCAAGTTTCACATAGGGCAGGACTCACAGCCTTGTGTGGCTCTTGGAGTCCAGTGGCTGCCTGAAATCTCAAGGTCCGAGGAAAATCAAGTGTCTGCCTCAGAGGACAGGAAGGAGCCAGTGTTAGACTGGGAAGCAAGGGACTGGCCAGAGACCAGCCTCACGTCAGCAGAAGATCTACTCCTCTTGAGGAACCTTGCTGAGGCTCCAGGGACGAGGACTTAAAGATCTATCCAGTTCCTTATAGGTTCAGCCAGACCTAGAAGACCACACATACAGAGACAAAACCTGCATCTCAGCTTAATGAACAAATCCTTCCTCTGCCTGAGGGAGAACCCAATTTTCCTATAAGTTGAAAAGCAAAGCAAAACAAAAGAAAACAAACAAAAAATAAAACCTGAGCTCCCAGACTAGGGAGATGGCTCAGTGGTTAGGAACTTTGGCTGCTGTTGTAGAGAACTAGGGTTGGTTCAGCTCCCAGCACTCATATGGTGGCTCACAGCCTCTGTGACTCCAATTCCAAATGATCCAGTGCCCTCTTCTGGCCTCCACAGGCACAAGCAAGCATGTGCATACATACATCATATTGTGTGTGCAACACAAACACTCACACATATGAAATATGATACTAATAAATCTTTTTTTAATAGAGATTCAAACAGTGTTGCTAGACCACCATTTAAGAATTTTGCATTGTGGGATGGCAAATTGCACAACAAAACCCTGCATTTCAAATAATCTATGAACAAAATGTAATTAAAAGACTACTGAGGCTCGAGGTCCTTTGGGAACCCCACAGCCTGGCATCTGCACCCTTCTTGATTTTTGCTGTTAACAAGCAGAAGGATCAGGTTGGCACATCACCTCGGACATCAGATGACAGACAACTGTGGCTTCAAGCGTGGTCATGCACATGCTCTTGAAGGGTCCCAGCAGCCATCTCTTAAGATGTTCTATCTCAGGCCTGAGCAATCATCAGTCATCAGTGGGGAACTATCCAGACTGCAATACCACAGGTCTAAGGGGAGAGAGAGAACGCCCTCACCACAGGCATCCAGTTAAGTTGGGCAAATTCTGACCCCAGGAAATGAAGATGACAAAGCTTCATTATTTAAATATCTCTACATTCTGAAGTAATCTGTCACACAGCAATAGATAAATAACAGAACCCTTTATGCACCCAATCAAATTTACTATGGTCACTGATACAGTGCAGTTCAACAGAAGAGACAAAGCCACAGATCCATCTGTAATGCCTGAAACCAAGCTCCAAGCACCTACAGGGCAAAGAACACTAACAAACCTACCAAAGGCTGTAAATCCCAGCTGCCTGGGCTGACGTTAGGTCTGTGATATATCCACTCCTAGGGTAAACTCTACTCTGCTCACATCAGCAATACCCAGCGGCCCCAAGAGTGGAACGTCTGCTGCTATTTTCACTTACCCCAGACACTTAAAATAAACTCCAGGGCTACACTCCACATGTACACTGTTAGCTGATGCTCCCTGGGGTCTCCACACTGACTCGTGCGCACCCATAAATCCAGAGGACATGAGGAAAGATCTAACAGAGCCTGGCCACCATATTAAGAATGCATCTCCCAGGCCACCCTCTACATGATAATTCTAAACATACCCTTCGGCTTCCTTGGAAGTGGTCCTTGAACTACAGCTATTATCAAGTGGGAGCTACCAGAGTCAGAAGATACAGGTAAACACTCAAGGCAGTCCCGCAAGTCTGCAGTCACAGATATTTCCTTTCTTGTGATGAGAACCCACAGGTGTGAACTTGGAGATCCTGAAAGGCCCACCTGAAACCCAGAAAGAACAAATACGCCGGAAGGGCAGCTGTGGCTGCACAGATGGAAGTTATGTGGCCACATGTACAAGAGTTACATGTGGCAAGAGTAATGCAATACCTGTGTGATCGTTCACATGACTTTGTGGAGGCATGGCATCCCTGAGGCCTGCTCCCTCTTAAAAGTTACCAAACTTAACAGCGGCTATCTTCAAATAACCAGATTCATAAGTCCAGCTCACCATAGTCCATGCTTCCCTGACCCCACCTCTCCCAGAAACAATTCAGCAGAAGCCTGTTGGAGCATCAAGGGAGTGAGATCCAGCCCCAGGGACCAGGCTGAAAACACAACAGTTACTTCCCAGTGAGCCCGACCCTGTGCCTTAGAACCACTCAAAGGCCATGCTCTCTAGAACCAACCCACCTGACTGGTTTGAAAAGGCACTGAAGAGAAAGACAGAGAAGACCAGGGGGGGGCACAGACGTGCTAGGAGCTTTCTCTGAGGGACCAGGATGTGGGGAGATGGGGGAAGCTTTACACAGGAAAGCATTATTTTTCAAAGCGAGTGTGCGGAGACAGTTCCAAGTGGCACCAAGTGCTCAGTTACACATGTGCTGCAGCCGCCCACACCGTGCTGATGAGCCTCACAGAAGACCACCCTACACAATGACCATCTGGGTCTTCACATCAGTTCTCTAGCTGAGCCCCTCAAATCTCAGATGTTTGCAAAGCATAGACACCCAAACCCTACCCCAGACGTCCAAAGAGTAGGCTATTGACTTACGTAACTTGGAGGGTCAGGGGCACCTGCTATCTGCTGGAAATTCATTCCCTCGTGTGCCTTGTTTTACAGAAAGGCCAAGAACCAACTCTGTCCTCTGAAGTTTTGACAGTAAGTAGGCTGGTCTCTTGAATGAGAAGCACTGGCCAAACTAATTCCTGTGGGCTGGGGCCTCTAATTTGATCACTCTTAGATCCTGCAGGAACCACGTGATCTATCCACGAGGGTGCCAGATCCCAGGTCACACCCTTACACACGGAGTTTTGGGTTCTTTCTCCTGGTCCTTACTATATTCTGTGTTTGTCACTCTGCAGTCTACCCCACTGTGGAAAACGCCAGTATCCCTCTATTCAGCTTGGGGCATGAAAGACCATGGGACACGGACGGGTCAGACCCCAAGCTCCACGCAAGACCCAGCAGGGCAGAAGCCAGCCTGCTAATTCAGAAGGCAGGGCAGTAACAGGGAATGCAGGAAGGGTTAAATGGGTTTTAAGAACAAAATGGATGAAAATGGCTTCAATACAATTTGATGAGGTCAGCGAGTATGGAGGCCTAATGACAGTTGTAAGAAAAAACATCTGGCGGTGTCAAAAGGTCGGCAGGAAGTGAGTGGGGTTTACATGGCTCTGATTGGCTGGATTGATACTCCTGGAAAGAGACACATGGCTTAACTTAGCCCTAGAGGGCCAACAAAACCCTTTTCAATTGTCCTCTGACCAGATCTGCCTCTGGGGTCCCGTGTGGGACCCTGACAGGCAAACAGTCTTTGTTCGCCCACAGAGGGCCACTGGGTCTAAAGCCCTCTGGAGCAGTAGTCTTATGGGTGTGGCAACTGGCAGGTGTGCCCTCAATTCTGGGTCCCAGAAGCTCCAGCTTCATTTTGTCCTGGATCATGGCTGGGTCACTCCACTAGCACATTTCAATAAATCCATCCCCATGAAAACCAAAACAAGAGGTTCCTTTGGAATAACAGGAAGTGCTGGTACACGGCATGGCTTAAAATAGGGCTCATTTCATCTGCTGACAAGGCTTCGGCCTCAGAGCCAGCTCACCTCTCAGTGTTCTTGCAGGAACCCAAGCTGTCTCCCCAGGGCTCAGGGGGCCTGGTCTTTGTTACTATCAATCCTGGCTCATTTTGTTTCCTGTTCACAAGCCCCAAAGCAGCCTCATGGGAAGTCAGTCCGGCCCCACAGCAGGGATCGGGTCTGGTGCTTTCCATAAACTGTGAGGCTTGCTTCCCACATCCTTCCCATCACATTCAGCAAGACCCACAGGTCTTTAGAACCAGCGAATGACTGTTCTCTCTGGATTCCTATAGTTTTTGTTTGTTTCGTTTTTAGATTTTGAGACAGGGTTTCTCTATATATCAGCCCTGGCCATCCTAGACTCACTTTGTAGACCAGGCTGGCCTCAAACTCACAGAGATCCGCCTAACTCTGCCTTCCGAGTGCTGGGATTAAAGGTGTGTGCCACCACGCACAGCGATTCCTATAGTTTTTACATGAGCCTGAGCTGAGAAAGGCACGGGTCTCTGTGGACATAACTAGCATACTGTGGGGGGGAAAGCTGGATGCATCTGAAAGGCTATGCTGGAAGAAGACAGGAACGCCCTCCATTTTCCCCAAGGGTACTCACTTTAAGGGATGCAAGCACTAAGAAACCCCCCAGTGAAACACTGAGACTCTTCCCCTGACAGCCTGAACACCTCGAATAAACGGATTGGGTTCTTGCAAGATGCTCCTATGCAGGAAGCACTTTGTGCATGCTGTTGCCTGCGGCCCAACCCTCTAACCTGCTCAATGCTCTTCTGCATTCTGGAGGAGCTGTGCGTGGGAAGGAACAGGGTCTCAGGTAGGCTAAGCTGCCTCACACCCAATCCGTGACCAAGCATGGCCGTCCGGAGTGCTGGGATTACACCTGTGTACTCTGTTTATGCAGCAGCACTGAGCTCAAACCTAGCACTTAGTGCATGTAAGGCAAGCACCCTGCCAACTGAGCTACAGCACCAGCCCTGTTTTTTTTTTTTTTAAACAAGATCTCAAGGACAGTCAATCCTGTTGATAGTGTGCAACCAAGACCTACATAAACAGAGAATCAACTGGGTCAAACTAGACTCCATTATCAAGAAAGTCAAAGCTCAAAGTTCAGATGGATTCTGTGTGCTCTTTAAAAAAAAAAAGATGTATTTACTTATTATGTGTATAGTGTTCGACCTGCAGGTATGCCTGCACACCAGAAGAGGGCACAAGATCTCATTGTAGATGGTTATAAGCCACCATGTGGTTGCTAGGAATTGAACTCAGGACCTCTGGAGAGGCCATCAGAAGCGATCTTAACCTCTGAGCCATCTCTCCAGCCCTCAGTGTGTTTCTTTACCATTAAGAAAGGAAGAGGGGAGACTGGAAAGATAGCTCTGTGGTTAAGAGCACTCACTGGCTGTTCTTCCAAAGGACCTGGGTTTGGTTCCCAGCACCCACATGGTGGCTCCCTACCACCTTAACTCTATTTCTAGGAATTTCATTCAATGCCCTCCTCTGGCCTCTGAGGGTACTGCATGATGCGCACACACACACACATACAGACAAAAGACTTGTATACATAAAATAAAAATAATATGTAAAAAATGAAGGCTTTATTTCATACAGAAAGGTTCATAGTGTGAACTATCTGGAGATAAGACATTTGTTCTCTTTTCTCAAGGAATTGAGTCAAAAAGGAATAAGGTAGGTGGATGGATGGATGGATAGATAGATTAGATGATAGTGTCCAGATAGAGATAAATAGATGATAGTGTCCGCAGGTGGCACAGTGCCAGATGTTGGCAGATACTGGTGGGTTCTTCTGCTGGCTTATATAGGAGGGCAGCTACAGAAAGCTACACAAAGGATAACATATAATTTCATATCAGGCAAGTGGAAATTTGTTTCTAGAAATGTAGAGAGGAAGAGAATAGGCCATAAGAGTCTAAGTCACAGCATTCAGAAGAAATTCAGCTCCAATCTAAGAAAAGCCAACACCTATTCTGATTCACACCTCTCCTGATTCACGGGAGAAGCCAAACAAGACACCCTCACACCCCTCCCAAGTGGACACCCAAATCAGGGTTTTACATTTAACCTTGACCCCAGAAGCAACCGTTTATGGGATTTGAAGCAATGGGGTGGTGGCTCGAAGGTGTGTTGCCAGCCTCTGTCTCAGTTTACTGAGGGGGCAGAAAAAGAGTGTGTGTTTGAGAGTGTGTGTAGGGTTTGGCTTTGCTGATCTTTGGAACAACAATGAGACAGAAAATAGGCTCACCTTCGGGACTTCACAGTTCACTGGTGAGTTCAGCACACCTCTACACAAGGCCCACTGCCCCATCCTGGGATCACCTCTCCCAGGGAGAAATGCAGGACTCCAGGCCTCCTCTTTGGAACTAAACTTGCAGGGTGGGTAGACAGTCATTCTCTGAGTGAACGCAATGGAGACTGTGAAGTATGCGGCTACCCAGTGGAGCCACACAATCACGCCACACAGCACGTATTTAAGGCACCTGGTGCTATTTTTAGCCTCCCCAGAAACACTGCCAAGGGAATCCACACAGGAAGACAAAGGCTGCAGTCTCTTGGGCCGCTCCACTTTACATTCCACAGAACAAATTATCATGGCGCACTACCTGCTCCTTTGTCTCAGGGACAAATCTCACAAACAAGTCACGAGTCATCGAAATGTAAGACAATAAATGTCAAGAGTAGCTTCTAAACGAAAACACCTATTGCCTCCCTTGTTGGCCATGATACCCCTCCAGCAATGTTTGATGCCCAGTACGGATGAACACGATGTTGCTGGAGGAAATGCCTGTGCTTAGGTTTCAGCAGTTCTAGGGCATCCATCTCACTGCTCCCCAGTTACGAGCAGGATACTCGTACGTACTGAAGTACCATGTGGCAGGCCATGACCAGGAAGAGATAGGAAGCTGTAAGGAGGGGTTTTAGAGGGGTACATTAGTTTTATAGAGTCATATAAACCAAACTAAAGCACTTCTCTCCAGAGACATAAAGCTTGGTCAACGCTAATCTACAGAGCAAAAGTGACAAGAACACGGACATGTAGTGTGCCGATTGTGCATGATTTATGCTGTTCTGGAATCTTCTAGCTGGCCCAGGAGGTATGCCTGAGGGCCCCTCACAGCCAGCCCCTATTAGACTCTGGCCTTACAATCCTGGCCTCTTACTGGATTCCTACAGAGGCAAACAGCCCTGGTATGTATCATTTTATTTGCACTCAAAACACCCTTCCTGGAGCCAACCTAGGAAGCTGAGCACACCATTCTCAACTAAGGCAGTATCTGGGAATGTGTTTGGGGGCTCAGCAGTTCACTATAGCAAACATCTTTTCCCCTGCTGTTTAAAAAGGTGGGGGGGGGGGGCTTCCTGGTGGCCCATGAGTGGAACTGCCCCCTCTGGTGGAGCAGCTGGCAACAGGTGAGGCTCAGGGGCACTCCCTGGGGCAGAGTGAGTGGTTCTCACCCCTAGCTCATTCAATAGCCACGCTCTCCCTCATCCCTAACAGCCTGTGGGCAACAGGTGTGACAATAAGAACATTCCAGAGTCCATGGAGCTCTGGACACCTCAAATGTACTCATCCACTCTCCAGAACTTAAGAAATGGGTGGTGTTATCCTTCTCACAATGGTAGAACTTGCTCAGATATGGAGCCTGGGGTTTGGGGTGGGGGTGGCAGTGGGGATCCTGAACCTAGGACGTCTGGCTGTGTCTAGGGTTAGTTAACAGGACGCGGGCTCCCATAGATTTCACTTCATTTAAGTGTGAAGATGAAGGGCCCTAACACTACTGCGAGGGCAAAAGTGAGTGAGCCTGCAACCAGGCTCAGTGGAAGGATGATACACAGAGACCAGGAGGCTTGGATTCTGTATCCTGAGTTCGAGACAGCTAGGAAAAGGGGTGACCGGAACTGGGAGGTGAGGAGGTACGGGGGTGCTCACAAAACTCATACCATTTTTGGTATTTAACCAAAGGAGGCTGTACTTATCTTTTAATAATTCACAATGCAAAACAGCTGCTGTACAGAAGATTGTGAATAAGATTTGCTTTAAGGCCAGGTGTGGTGGTGCACACCTTTAATCCCAGCACACAGGAGGCGGAGGCAGAGACAGGTGGGTTTCTTTGAGTTTGAGGCCAGCATGCTCTACAAACAGGACATCCAGTGCTGTTACACAGAAAAACCCTGTCTCGAAAAACCAAAAGGATTTGCTTTAAAAACAAAAAACCTGGCAGGGCAGGAGGAGTGTGTGACTCGGACTCTCCCCTGGACAGGAGAGATGGATCTGCTGGTGAGGTGCCATCCTTGGGCCATTCTCAGAACAGCCAGGTGTGGTGACATGCCTTTGCAACCCCAGAACAATCTGCAGATCCTGGGTCAGCCAGCTGACCAGCCCAGCCTGCTTGGTAAGTTCCAGGTCAATGAGAGACCTTATCTCAAGGAGGGGGAGGTGTGTGTGTGTGTCCAAGAGCACCTAGGGATGGTGCTTGAGGAACAAAACCTGAAAAGGGTGTCCTCTTGGCTCAACACATATTCATGAACAAACGTACCAGAGAAAACACATACACACACTCACGCACACACAGTGGAGTGCTACTGTGGGCTAAGAGTATGCTGAGCCTCAGGAAAGAGCTCACTGGGCACCCATTTTCCTGCTGGGCCTCTGGGAAGCTGGCTGAGTTCAAGTCATCTTTTGGACATCTGCAGAAGCCACTCAGCAGCCAGCCCACCAGCCCACCAGCCCGCCCCCCCAACCCCTACGCAATGCCTTGGGATGAGGTGCTCAACCTTGAACAGCTGCCCAGACAGACCTTGGCTGCCAGGGCCCCACTGTGCCACACAGCTACCTCTAGCCCCACAAGGAAGATCCACAAGCTAACAGCCACACTGTCTTCTACACAAAGCTAATTATAGTTATTCTGGTCACATTGTGAAGAAATCTGGATTGTGTTTATCTGCAAGCCACATTTGTACACACTCGCCACGAGGCCCACCATTTCCCAAAGAGGATGAACATTCGTTCACTGCCTCTGTCCTTACCGTGGGAACAAATCATGTAGCACAGGCTACTACTGATGAGACCACCTCAACACAGCAGTCCATTTGACATTCCTTACACAGAAGAATTTTCCAGTTCTTCTCAATAAGCACAAAGATGAGACAAATTTCTCCTCTTCTGGCTTCCGTCGAGTAGGAAAAAATAATTGCCACATAAAATTGCTGATTCCTACCAAATGAAGCTATACAATTTATCAACTCATGGAGAACACAAACTCAATAGTGGTTTAACTACATCACCTGAAATACTATGGTGTTTTCTGTGGGTGACAGTTTTACAAGGAATGTAAAGTTTTGTGAAGGACAAACTTCCAAAGTAAACAAAGACATTAGGTGGCTAGGGCGTCCCTGTGGGTTTGTCAAGGGATTCTCAAAGCTAGACTCCTCTCAGAGCCTTCTCTGACAAAGAAACCCAAGGGTGGGGAGGAACATAAGGGACTTTGCTACAGGCCACTTCCCAGGCTGCAGCACCACCCCATGTGGAGTTGCAATCTTTTTTTTTTTTTTTTTTTTTTTGGTTTTTCGAGACAGGGTTTCTCTGTGTATCTCTGGCTGTCCTGGACTCACTTTGTAGACCAGGCTGGCCTCGAACTCACAGAGATCCGCCTGCCTCTGCCTCCCAAGTGCTGGGATTAAAGGCGTGCGCCACCACCGCCCGGCGGAGTTGCAATCTTAAGGAGACCCAATTCCTCACTCAGCCCCTAACTCTACAGCCCATGGTTCCCTTTGTCTGGAAATCCATTTACTTAAAGTGCATTTTAAAAAATTAAATTTATGCGTATAGCTTGCTTTATTTTCGGCAAGGGCAATGAATTTATACGCATCTCATGCAGTTCAATAGACATTTAAGCAGTAAGTAACTGAAGAGAGAGGGCCAAATGGCAGGTACAGGAGAGAGAAGGGGAGGCTAGCATCATACTCTCTGAGGGCAAAGGTCATCTGTATTTTACTAGATATTACCTGTTGGAGAGTAGGGGTATTACTGTCATTTTGTGGGCTATTTCTGATACACACACACACACACACACACACACACACACACACACACACACACA
>CAJQZJ010004755.1:6189970-6210544 GCA_907164525.1 Lophiomys imhausi | reverse complement strand
ACACACACACACACACACACACACACACACACACACACACACACACACACACACACACACCATACTTGTTAAGGTGTCAGTGGGCCATTCTTTTTCTAATGTGAACAAGGCCAAACATGAGCACATGTATTCCATTCCCTTCCCCCTTTTCCAGTTATGGTGAAAGTCTAGGTGTTAGACTCCCTGGTAGGCAGAGAAGGAGAGGGACCGCCATGGCTAGGTAATACAGGTTGCAAATCTCCAAAATGGTAGCTTCTTCCTCAACTCCCTGACTTCAGACAAAAGCCTGGCAACTTTTGTCTCCCGCCAGCTGGACCCCCCCTGGCTGATTGGACTGGCTCAACAAAGTTCAAGACTGGATTACTCCCTGTCACACACACCGGCTGTGTCTTCAAACTAGCCAAAACTACATGAGGCTTTTTAAAACCCAAAGAAAAGAATGGGAGCCCCCCTTGACTTCACAGAGTCTATTGTATATGTGTATACTGCAAGACTGTGTTTCCTCACTCCCAATGTCTTTCCTCAGCTGCTGGTTCTGTCTGCAGTGTTTGAGATTTCTCTGCTGCTACCTGTTGTGTTTTGGATTCTTCTCGCCTTTTATTTCTTTAGCTGGCATAGAAAATAAACCCCGATCCAGACTCATATATAGACTGGATCATCTGGAACAAACCAAACCCCTATTTCTCAATTCAGCAAATACAAACCTTTAGAGAAAATGATTTTGTAGGAACTTCCTGGAACAGCGATCTCAGTAAAATCAGTCTGTCCTTGAAAAGAAATTAAATGGTTCTGACACAAGGAGGACCAGCTGTGAGTCTTAAAATCTCACAACAGTGAAGAACCATGGAACCAGGGAAGGATGGCATCATGGGTGGCATACTTTAGATTCTGTCCATGAGCTCAGACCTGTGTTGGGATTCTGTTCTTTACACACACACACACACACACACACACACACACACACACTTTTAAAAATTGTATTTATGTATAGGAAGTAGGCACCATGCATAGTCTACACGTAGAAGTCAGAAGGAAAAAAAAATCATGGGAATTGTTGGTTCTCTCCATCCTTGATGTGGGTTCTGGGAACTAAACTCAAGATCTTCAGACTTGGTGGCAAGCATCTTTACCCAGTAAGCTGCCTAAATCACCCTATTTTTAATTTTTAGATTTCTATTTTTCCTCCATTTATTTATGGTGTGAATATGTGTATACACCCACATGGAAGTCACAGGAAACTTGCCAGAGTCAGTTTTCTCTTTGCACCACGTGGGTTCTAAGAATCAAACACCTGTCACTAGTCTCTTCAAGGGGGGGGCCTACCCACAGAGCTCTGTCACTGGCCCCAGGTTCCTGTGATGCTGTTAAAGAAAGCTGGGAACAATTCAACTTGGGTTTCCCTGTGGTCACAGGTTACTAACCACATGTTGATTTCTCCCATATGTAACTACTCCAATTTGTCCCTCTGTCAATCTCAGCTCCCCTCTGCCCATAGAATGGGGGAGGTAGGGATTCTTTCTGCCTAGGGTTAAAGGAAGCAGGACAAGAATGAAGCTTTTCTGGTTTAGTTGCTTACCTCAAAGATGGTTTTGTTCTTCTTTCATAGTGAAGCTTCACATTTTAACATTTCAGTTTCCCAAGGTTCTCCACCCCACTGGTTTTACTACTTAATGAGCAGAGACTATTCTGGAATGATTATCTTAAATGCACCTGCAGCTAACTTACAATTGCTCCACACAGAACAAGAAATGCCCAAGAGAACTGCTGTTTGGTGATGAAATGCTTGCTTCTAGGAAACACACTCTGCTCTCCCCACGGCCCCCACAGGCCCTTCTACTCATAACCTGTGGGTCAGGCAGCGGCCTCAGAGAGGCTCCCTGATGGCAACCCTGGGATCTGGCCTTGCTGGCGAGAACCCAAGGAAGCTGTGAGGCCCACCCAACAAGGGCCTCTTTACACTGTGATAACTCAGTGTGCTGTACACCCTCGTGATTTGTGTGCATTTCTGGATGTGATAGGGCTTTAAATATTGCAAAGAATCCATGAAAAGTCAACATTGTAATGCCCTCCACTGGCTGCTTAGTCCCTTTCTCTCAAGGTAGGGGCACTTCTGGCTAAAAGTGGCAGGCTGGGGGGGGGGGGTTCCTATGGAGGTGGGCCTTGGAGTAGGAAGTAAGTGAGGGCTCCAGACAGAGTGGAGAGTAGAGACTGAGGTGACAGTCTCTCGTGCCTCCTGCAGGATCAAACTAATGGAGAAGGAAGGCACCTTCCCAAGACTCTAGAACTTCCCAACCCCTCACTTCAGCCTCCCTTAGGATGGTGCAGGCAGGGCACAGTGGCCACCCCTTTACTGAGACATGTCTGCGTACTCCCCCAAGGACAATTCATAGAAAGCTCTGTAAAAAAACAGAGCCGCACACATCGGGACCAGCAGAAGTTCAGGCTTTATGTTCCAAAAGTATCAGATATATGGGGGATGTCAGGCAGGTGATACAGAGTTTAACTCTGTATAAATGTGTGTAATCACGCATGAGGTGATACCATCCTGCATATGGAGCCATGAGGGATGGATAGCAGAGACAAACTGGCAAGGCGGCTGGGCAATGCTGGTGACGTCTAGGTAGCATGTTTGCAGTGAAAAAGATTGTGGCTGCACATTTGACAGATGACACCGTGCTCTGCCACAAGACGCTGGCTGCATCACCTGAACCATCACATTTAGGAATCCTAAGCTGTAACAAGAACTACTTCACCAAGATGTCTAAACGGGGGCCAAGAAAGAGTAGCACAGCACTTAGCATCTCTCAGTAAAAGCCTTGAAGAGAACAGGAGCACAGAGGACAGATAGGCTGACTTACCTCTCCCTATCTGCTCCCAGTCTTCCCTGGTATCTGGGGAAAGGACTAATCAATGACACTGAGTTCCCAAAGCTGAGGCTGACCACCAGGCTTCAATGCAGGGACCCAACCTCCCGGAGAATCCCTGAGAATAAAAGTGCAACTTGTACCAGCCAAGTACTAGGTATTTTTCTCATAGGAAAATGGCCTCCTATAAAACCCATACCATTGCCCAGGTCATAAGACATCAGACAAACTACAGGACAACCCAGAAACTAAATGACTATACTTAAAACACAGATCACCCAGAGCCCAGACTTCAGTGAAAACACACATTCTCACAGAAGTAGCGCATCACATTGAGAAATGCTACCTGTAGGGAAACTGGGTGAAGAGAAATAAAATTACTCCCTGCACTGTCATTCAGCTCTCTTATAATCCCCAAACCATTAGAATCTTGCCATCTAGCTCAGGCTGCGATGTCTGTCACGGTCTCGTTGGCAAGCTTAGCTGAAGGAAGCCCCTGACTTGTCTCTATGTTGGATCTAAAATGAAACACCAAGATGGGGGACACCTGTGTGACCATCCCTGACTCTAGACACCTGTGGCTGCCCACCAAGGCTCAGCCCCTAAGTACTAGCTGCCTGTCAGATAGAAGAGTCCAATGTGCATCCTATGAAACCATCTCCTAGGCAAGGCTTTCAGCTATCCATTTCACAGAGGGCCCATCACTCCAAAAGCCCGTCCTGTGGTGGCAAGCAACGTTAGCTGGGTACCCATTACCCCATAAAACTGATGGTCCTCACCTCAGCTGGCATATACAATAAGCAGAAGCCACAGGGAGCAGAAGATGCAACACTGCAGGTGAATTTTGTTGCCAGGCAATAAGCCCTGTTGACCCCAACTCCAGAGGATTCTGGGAAGGGTAATGGTGGATCCAGAGTTCTGCTCCAATGATCTTCCTGAACTGTAGAGGCCATGTTTCTTCTGACAAGATGGACTGTTTCTATCCAGGGATTTACAAAGCTACCAACTCAAAAGTAGGGAAATATCAATTTACACACATAGACTCCTTCTTTTTCTCTCAAAATAGCAACCTACCAACCTAGAAAGCAGATGGACAGGGTGGTGCAGGGCTGTAATCCCAGCTACTTCGGAGGCTGTAGCAAGAAAACAGCAAGTTCAAAGACAGCTCAAATATATGGTAACTCAGTGGTAGTGTTTGCCTAGCATGTGAGAGACCCTGGGTCAATCAGCTGTACTAGATTAGTGGTCAATAAAAATGAGAATGTTCTTCCCAAAAGACAGGCTGCAATGAAACAAGAAACACAGCAAGCAGGGTGTACCCAGGAGCCTTATGTGGGACCGACCTCATGAGCACTTAAATCCTGTCCAGCAAACACTACATCTCCCTCAGCATCTGAACTCAGCTGCACCTTTAAGCTTCTGTCTCCTGGAACTACAGCTGGGAGATAAACTTACAGGAATGTACCAATGCTCACGGAAGGGCCTGGGGCAGAGCAGGTGCCCTCCCTGAACACCATCAGTGGACAGCCTGCAGGCTGGCCACTCCCAGCTGACTTTTCCCTTACCAAGGCTTGCCACGGTAAAACACAATGGCCCCTTCTGCTGTTATTAATCATTCACTGCAAATCAACTTTCATGGCGATCCTGGGGTTGGAAATTCTTAAAATCTGAGTCAGGAGAGGTCCAGGCCACAGAGTATCTAGGACAACCAAGACACATGTTCAGCTGGGTGTTGGTGACGCACATCTTTAATCCTAGCACTTGGAAGGCAGAGGCAGGTGGATCTCTGAGGCCAGTCTGCTCTACAATCAGAGTACAGGACAGCCAGGGCTGTTATACAGAGAAACCCTGTCTGGAAAAACCAAAGACACATATTCAGTGTTTCCACTTGCTTCCGTGTGAGACTCCTAAGGCAGGGCACTACTAACAAGGAAGAGACCACTGCCCACTTCATGGTGGACGGTAACAGCCACCTTATTGAGTCTCTGATTCACACTTCCCTCCCCCCGGAAACAGGAAACTGAACAGAAACCAGAGATGTGAAATTATTTCCTTTTCCTTCCAGCGACCCTAACAGAGGAATTAAACAAGGCTGACAGAAATGACTACCCTCTCCAAGCCTTTAGTTATTAACAATGTGTGAATATTGTTTCATTAATTGTAACAAACATGACCTTAACTTACACAGACACATACCATTTTCTTAATTTTTCTGCCAAGTCTCAAATTGCTTCGAAGAATTAAAAAATTTTTAGAATCTATTTAAAACAAAAATTACCTGTTAGCCAGGTATGCTGGCACACGTCTTTATCCCAACACTCGAGAGGCAGAGGCAGATGAATTGGAGGCCAGCCTGGTCTACAAAGCAAGTCCAGGACAACGGGGGGCTGTTACATAAAGAAACCCCGTCTCAAAAAAAAAACAAAACAAAAAAGTTACCTGTTTCCTCCCACTGCCTCCCAGTGATTTTTTACCCCTCAGCTCACTTAATGTAGAAGTCATTCCATCCACATTCAAATTCTAAGTGTCCCAGGAGGGGTCTTAAGTGCTGTAAGGGTGTCCCTGGTAAGAGGGAATAGCTTGGCTTCAGACAGTTCGGACAGGACACTAGAGGTCCAGGGGTTTGGAATATTATGGAGAACCCAGGAACGCCACCACACACTCTGTGTGAACAGTCGGCTAACAAAAGTCAGCCACTTGTGTGTTGGCTCTAGCCCAAGCCAACAGGAAGTCAATCCAACATGCCAAGACTCCAACTATTGAACAAGATGCCGAGATGGAAGGACGGCAGAAAAACTTCCCAAGACTCAAAGGAAAATGGAGCAAATGGCCATAAGAGCCACCCAAAGAACCCAAGAGTAAGCAAGTAGGCCCGGTCTCAAGAGGAAATCACAAAAGTGAGGCTCACGAGGGTGGCTGAGGAGAGTGATGGCAAATAAGACCTCTAGCCAGAGATACCTTCAGAAGCAGAGTCAGAACAAAGAGATCAGCAAACAAACTCAACTTTGTAAATTAGAGAAACGCAGGAAAAAACATGTCTCCAAACCCCTCTGCATAGATGGTGACTGAAAGCTACCAGGCCAGAAACAGAGGAAGGGAGGAGAGTTTCATATGCAGGAGGGCCGGTCAGTGCAGTCAGCACGCTGCACATGGATGTGGCAGACACAGCAGAACCCGTGCAAGTAGATCAGAGTTTAGGATGGTGTTTCTTCAGAGTGGTGAGGCTACAACTCCATTTGTCAAATCCAGCTCCAAATTCAGCACATGCAAAGGGGCAACAAGGAAAATGGCAATTAGATGCCATTTTCTGGCTGCTCCCAATGCTATGGGCCATTGAACACCAATGAAGGTGTGGCCCCCACCCCCAACCACCTGCAGGTTTCTGGACAGGCACAGGAACAAGCCCAGGGCGACAGAGAATAAGCCCAGGGCGACAGGCTCTGCACCACTGCTTCAGTTAAACCAGAGAAAAAGTTGCTCTCTGAGACTCGGTATACACCTGTCCCTGCGCGGCACATGCGCTCCAGACTAATTATCTTATGAAGCCCCAAATCAACAACAAAACATTGATTACAGTTCTGGCAGTCATTTAAGTCATTACTTAAACTGATGGATACAATAGATACAGAGCTATATAGCAGAATAACAGCTGAGATTCCACCTTGACAGAACACAGCGTTAGAGAAAGGAGCACAGCCAGGGAGGATCCAAAACAGGTTTGCCGAAGTCTTAAGTGAATCATGATTGAATGATGAATCATTCTCAAGATTTTTCTTTTTGCAAAATTGCAGGCTAACTGTGGTTGATATGGATTTGCAAATTCATTGTAATATGGGTGATGCTCATTTTAGAAAAAAGCTCAGATATACCTAATTTAGTCTCTGGGCTCCACATTGCTTACCAATGGGTAGCCTGCACAAAAATGGACTTATAACAAATCAGAAACCAACTGGCATGGGACAAACACTATTCTTTTTTAAAATTTATTTGTTTGTTTGTTTATTTATTGTGTGTGCAGTATTTGCTCTACATATATGCCCGGGCACCAGATCTCAATGTAGATGGTTGTGAGCCACCATGTGGTTGCTGGGAATTGAACTTAGGACCTTTGGAAGAACAGCCAGTGAGTGCTCTTAACCTCTGTGCCATCTCTCCAGCCCGACAAACACTATTTTATACAATTTATTTTATCTGTGTGTGTGTGTTAGCATACATACACACACATCCACACACACACATGCACCTGGCACACATTCGCACTCAAGCACACACGATGCACGCACGTACACGAACATATGCACACACACAAAGCAGGCATGAGA
This sequence comes from Lophiomys imhausi, assembly GCA_907164525.1. Lineage (NCBI taxonomy): Eukaryota > Metazoa > Chordata > Mammalia > Rodentia > Muridae > Lophiomys > Lophiomys imhausi. The sequence continues at coordinate 6,203,358 of CAJQZJ010004755.1, read as the reverse complement.
ATAACCTAAGGTGTTGAACTGAACCTAGCTTTCCCCTTGTTTGAGATGATGTTGAACTGAACCTTGCTTTCCCCTTGTTTGAGATGATGTTGAACTGAACCTAGCTTTCCCCTTGTTTGAGATGGTCTCACTTGCTGCTACAAACACCAAGCCAGCTAGCTGGCCTCCAATCTTCCTGGGATTCCATCTCTGCCTCTCATCTCATGACAGGATCACTAAGATTAAACACACATATTTTATATGGGTTCTGGGGATTCAAACTCAAGTCCTCACACCTACTGTGCTTTACCTACTGAGCCATCTCTCCAGCCCAGCAAACACTTTTTATGAAGCAAATCAAGCAACCTTGATTCGAATAGGGATTTAAACATAAAACGAAGGCTTGACAGATTTCATCAAAAATATTCTTAGAGATTGTAGGTTTGTTAGGACTCAATATATAAAACTGCCTGTGTTCAGACTTGCTGCCAGATGCGCCACACATGATGACCTAAGAGTGGTCCAAGACAAAAGACTCACTCACCGTGGCCAGGGTTGAGCTGGATGCTGTGTGATTGAGCCATCTTTTTGAGCCTCAATGACAGGAGGTTCTTCTGCTCTTAATTCTACAGTCCAGATGTGGGCCCCTTGGACCCCATGGCCCCCCATGGCCATCAGTGGGTATGAGAAGCTAACAATTTTCTAAGCCCCGTAAGTACCAAAGGCTCTCACAGCTTGAGCACTTCTCATGGCTCTACAATTCTTTGTGGTGCTCAATACATTGTGCTGTGTTTGTTATCACTCCTCACCTACACACCACAGAGACCAGTAGCAGTCCCAACTCTGGATATGCTGGCACCATAGATTAGGTGTGGTGGTCCACACCTGGAACTCACACTTGGGAGGTAGAAAAGAGTGGATCAGATTTCAAACTCCAGGGTGTGGTGGCACACCCTTTAATCCCAGCACTGCAGGGGTAGAGGCAGGCAGCTCTCTGTGAGTTCAAGGCCAGCCCCGTCTATTAAAAGAGTCCAGGACAGCCAGGGCTATTACACAGAGAAACCCTGTCTCAAAATAAAATAAAATAAAATTCAAGATCATATTCAAGGTCTGCATATGTGTGAGGTGACAAAGGATCCCCTGTACACAACCTGTTACAAGGAATCTTCCTTGGCAATGCCAGTAAGGCCATAAAAGGCCTGGTTGTGAGCTATCTGTCCTTTACGGCAATCACTGCCCTTATCAACAATAAAATAACTGTGGTTGGGGCACGTTGTGAAACCAAAGCACTAAATTCTTTCTCATCCTCCAGCAATTGCTTGCTGTCCCTTTAAGAACCTTGCAAGCTACTTCCTGCTGCCTTAGCCTTTCTACCTACCAGGTATTACATAGCTCCCTGAGGCTGTTCTTCCTCAACAGTTGCTGATTCAACAAGATAGTGAGGTCTAAGTAGGGGAGAAGTCACAGCCACACAGATAGTCAGCCAAACCAGACTAGCCTCTGTCTGCAGGCAGCCTTGAAGCTGACTCTGCCTGCCCTTTCCTTCAACCCCTGGAGGTTCTCCCCTAAACCCTGACACTTTTGCATAGACATGAAAGGCCTGTCTACCCATGAGTTCCAATGACAGTGGCTGTCTGCAGATCAGGAATTTGTCTGACTTCTGACCACCACACGCAGAGCGCAGTAAAAAAAAAAAAAAAAAAAAAAAAAAAAAAATGAGAACCTGGACTCACCCCTCAGGCGAGAAGAGCCCAGGAAGTTCAACCACCTGACTTCTACATGGAACCAAGAAAATGGCTAAGGATCTCAGGCAGACTCACAGATGAGGCGAAACGGAAAGTCACATGCAACAAGATTTGGTTTAGAGCAAAACAGGCTCCAGAGATGGCTCAGCAGTTAAACAGTGTGTACAGTTCTTACAGGACCCAAGTGTGGCTCCCAGCACCTACAAAAGGTGGTTACCCCACTTCCAGTGGGACCTAATGCCTCTGCCGGCACCTATACTCCCTGTGCATATACTCACACGAATGCATAATTAAAAATAAAATTTAAGAGAAAACGACAAAACAAAATTTACTTTAAGACAGTGAGAAGGAAAAAAATATATTTTAACACAAGCATCCTACATAATTCTTGGAGCCAGAATATGCCAGGAAATCCTACATTTGTAATACAGTAAGAATGGAATGTCCTCCCGAACACAAGTTTCGAGAAGGTTCTCCCTAAGCCAAGAGTTGGGAGGATGACCTAGGGACAGATAAGCCCAGGGAGCTGTAACCTCATAATGGTTCCAATTCCACTGCAGAGAAAGGCAAGAAAGGAAAGAGGGGCAAACTCTGTCCCCTCTTATCCGCTTTCCTTCCCTTTTTTACTTTTCCGATGTGGAATGACTGAGCATGAGGCCCTTGTCAGGATGGGCCATCTGACCTTGGCCTTCTCAGCCTTCAGACGTACAGGCCAGTGAATTTCTGTCTGCTCTGGTTATCAGCGATGGCACTCTATCACAGCAACATAACCAGATGATAGCATACTAAGATAAACCTCAACGAACCAATTTCTAACACAGACTGAGGTCTGGTAGGTACTGCCAGCACAGCCAAATTAGGCCATAAAACAGGGCCTGGCTGCATCAGAAAAACACAACTAAAAATGCCTTCAAACACTACTACAAAACTACCAGAATCACTAAAACAACCACTGAAGTGCTAAGAGGTGGGAAGGCTATGAACAGAAGCTCCCATGTGTAGGTGGTAAGAGTATAAAGTGGCAGAAGAATTCTCCAGAGTGGACACTTGTGCCTCGATGCTAGCTCTACAGAGTAGAATGTAGAGACAAATGGTAATACAGCCACAGAAACACAGTTAAAATGAGCAATGAGCATTGTTTCCATCAAAGAAAATCCAAGACGCCTGACCAAACAGCGCACAGCCAGCCTCCCGCTTTGTCCCCACATTCCAGAGCCCTATACCAGGCCACCTTGTGAATAGGGACACAACACACCAACCCTGGTACCTCCTCCTGTCTCCCCCAGACCAGGGTTTCAGTCCCAGTTTCCCCTAACAAGGGCCCCACACACCCATGTACAGCCTGACCTAAAAGATGAGCCCATATGCTGCTTCTCAGTCTTGGGAGCCTCAGGAACCTTCTTCATCTGGTTTCTTTGTGAGTACCACTGGGCCATGAGTGATAGTGTGGTACATACACGTCTGACACCAAAGCCAGACAGACAGAGCAAGCATGGCTTTGGGCCGGCCATGTGAAAGGGGGTTGAAAGGGTTATGCCCAGGCAAGTGAGTGGCAGCTGTTCCTGGGAATGTTCGTGACCCACCAGATTTCTTCCCTGGAGAGTCTGAACTTGCAAAATGCTGTTTCCTCTCCAGACCTCCTCCTTGGCCTTCTCCCTCTAAGTGGTCTGTCTGTTCAGCCAAGAATCATCTCTCCAGCTACTTCCTGCTGGCCTACTAATTACAACAACAAGAAATAACCCCATGGTGATGTCATGCAAACTTTCACTTCCTGTAGTGAATGAATAGGTTGGGCCACCGGCCATGCCCAGATGCCCCATGGCTCCATTTTGGAAAGAAACCAAAATCCAAAATGACGGTTCACATATGCCATGAAAGCTCTTCTGTTCAGAGGCATTCTGAAGGCTTTCTAAGTTATATAGAAAATGAGGTGTGTGGGATCAGGAGATGGCTTGTTTGGTAAAGTGCTTGCTGTACAAGCATGAGGACCTGAGTTTGAATCTTCACATCTTCAGCACTCATGTAAAAGAAAAGACTGGGCAAAGACTCGTGTGTGTGTGTGTGTGTGTGTGTGTGTGTGTGTGTGTGACTCGTGTGTGTGTGTGTGTGTGTGTGTGTGTGTGTGTGTGTAAAATCACAGCCCTGGATCACTGGGGGATGCTGGCTGACACAGCCTAGCTCTATGTTTAGTAAGAGACCCTGCCTTGAGGGAATAAAGTGGAGTGACAGAGTGAGACAATACCTTCCTATGGGCTCTTTACACCCTAAAGGTACAGAGACATCGCACACACACATGCTCACCCATACACACATACACAGATGTGTGGGGCACCACTACCAACAAAATGCAGAAGAGGCACTGACATGTGGAGGTGGGCACAGAAGTGCACACACAAAAGATTCACTTTCACACTATGTTCAGTGAGATGTGGGGGCATAAAACAACCCCAGTCCCTGGTGTGTATGGGCCGAGGAGAGCTGGGGTTCTTTCATCTGCAGGGGTACGGAGGCAACTACTGATGACAAGGACACAAAGTAAGAGAAGCTAAAGACAGGGAAGGAAAGACCAAGGGCCAGGCTCCAAGCTGCCTGGGCTCAAACAATAGCCTTACTCACCTCTCCCCACCCCCTAAACCTGACCTGGCAGCCAACACCAGCCAGCGTTTAATCTTCTGAAGGGATCAAAGAATAAAGCTGTAGCCAATAGCATGTTCTGGAAGGCTCTATGTTTGAGATTTTCAACAAAAAGGGTTTTCTCTGTGGCAGACAAACAGGAACTTGCCTAGAAAAATAGACCAGGTTAGCTGGAGAAATTAACCATGAAAAAGCTTTGAGTGTGATGAGGCTGGTAACTATGTTCCACAGAGTCACCCAAAACTCACCTCTTGGGTTCACCCTCAGCTCACCTCTAAGCACTTACCCTGAAGAGGGCTACCGCGTGGAGTCTGTCTCCTCTTATCAGCCATCTTGGCCAATGGAGATTAAGAACAAAGCCTGACTTTGGAGACAGACACTAGTAGGGAAGGGTGGCCACTGTTGCCATGGACTCACCAGCCTAACCCTAGAACTGTGCTGTGAACTTGTCATCACAACTCCTCCAGATACAAGCAGACCCCCTTCTCAGGGACTGTCACAAGCTTCGATACTGGGAATGACATTGGAGGGAGTGTCCGGGAAATGCTTTCTATGGGTCCACAGGCTTCTAATATGCCTGGGAAGATTGGCTTTTTGTATTTACCCATGACCCAGGTCTTGGTACCACTTACTTGTTTACATTTTTACTTAGCTATTTTTATGCGTATAAGCATCCTGTCAGAATGTTTATATGTGCAACCATATACATGCCTGGTACCAGGAGTCCAGAAGATGGCACTGGATGCCCTGAACTGGAGTTACTGAGCTAACAAGTGGGTGCTGGCACCCAAACCCGGGTCCTCTGTGTAAGTGCTCTCAGCCCCTCAAGACGGCGTTACCAATTATCATACACATTCTTTTCAAGTGAATCCCACTGGTCATTCTGTCTCCTCTCAATGCTACACCCCAATTCTAAGAGCTATCGGCCCTGTAGCCACCAAGATTCTCTTAACAGCTTTCTAAACTGAAAACACACTTCCAGTTTCTTTAAATTGGACCATAGCTGACCTCGGGAATGTGCCATTTTGAGTTGCTGGGAGGTCATAGGCAGGCCAGGCCATGAGATAAACTGACAGACAAAGGCAAGCAGAGCCCACACCGGACGCTGCAAAGATGGCTGGAGTTGTGAGGATCTTTTGTCTTATAAGTGGTGTCTTACCTACAGGTGCTCTGGCTCTCTCCTTCATTTTAATCTGAGCCTCATCAAAGGCAAAGTTTCTTTCCAATTGTTTTCCCATCGCTGATCACGGCCAGTGTTGATCTTACAGATCAATTTAAAAGCAGGGCTAAGGGGGAGATGGCTCACTCTAGGTGTCTGTCCTCAACTGCTGGGTGCCTAAAAATTTCCCCAGAATTTCAGGAGCCAGTATGAAGTCACCTGGCTCTGTGGGCAGGTTCCTGGTTCTTTTGCCCACCTGACCTGCAGTAAACAAGAAGGATCATCTTGCACACCTTTCAACTCAGAGGCTGGTAGGGCATATATACCTCCAGGAGGACAGAGGGGCATACTTGAAACCAATGTCAAGTGGTCTGTAACCTACTTGGGTGACCTTCCAGGCTTAAAGCTATAGGCACCACAGTACTGGGGACCCTTAGTCAACAGGTTATATTTACACAGCTTGAGACACACAAACAGTGGCTAGCTTTCCCTGAGGTAACACGGAAGCGGGAAAATGTCATTATTAAACAGCCCAACTGAGGACAGAAAAATCAGATCAATGTTTGGATGTGAACATCATGGTGAGTTAACACCCAGAAGTCTATTAACTATTAATTTTCCTGAACTGTCCCAATACGGACCAAATGGCCCATCTCAGAGGATAGATAATGTGTTCCTGTTGACAGAAGAGCCAAATAATTGTCGGGGTCGCTCGTTTGCATAGAATCAGCTCCAAAATCAGGACAAGGGACTACCTCAGTGGTGATTTCACTAACCAGTCATTCTCTCAGAAGGAGCAGTGAGACCGACACAGAAACCACAAGCTCTTCTTTGCTGAAAACCACTTCCACTCTGAGGTGCCAGCGAAGAAGGACTTAACATCTTTTCCTGTTTGCTTTGAATGTTTTAGGCAGAACTTTAAACCTGAGTTGGCACTTTCTGTCCATTACCGGCTACCAAGCTCAATGGTTCCGAAACTGTCTGCACCCCAGCACTTGCTGGAATCCTGTCAAATAAAATCTTCTCCAAGCTAACGCCACTGAGTGTTTATGCAGCTAATATCACAGCTTTCTGCTAAGTGCACGAATCATTTTAACAGAGTGTAAATTCAACTACCATGAAGGCATTTTTACACTCTGCTTAACTTCACTAAGGGGCAGGTAAATCAGGCTTCATAAGTCTACTTAAGGAAACAGAAGTCAAAACTTATAGAGAGAAATATACCAGTCTCTGGATTAGGGAGCAAACACATGCCCACACCCAACACCAAGAGTCTATTCTCTGACCAAACACAGAGCAGCCCAGCAGGGCCAGGGTGGCGGGGTGAGAGGCTGGGTCTTCACAGTACAACTCTCCTCTATGTGCCTGGTTACTGTCATCCTCACCATAGAATGATTGGGACTTACCACAGGGGCCTGGAGACAGCCCAGCATCACTCAGGGCTGATGTTCTAGGCTGTCTTGAGTGTCCCCTTGGAAACATAACCCCCTCTGGCTCTCTCCTAAAAGTGACTCAACACCCTAAAGCCAAAAGGTTCCCAGATGGACACAGGCAATATAAAAAGGGAAAAAGAAAGCAGCAGAAGAAATCCATGCCCACAGCAGCTGAAGTCATAAATTATTCACAGAACGAGGGAATGTTAGCCATGGCCCATCTGGAAGGGCCTGACCTGGGTCTCAAGCTGTGTCCCAAAGGTCGATGGCAGGAACTCCACTCTGAGAAGCCAAGAACCTGGGAACTATGGCTTGGCTGTGTCCACAGCAGGTGATCTCATGTGTGTCACCCTCACAGCAAGGAGCACCCAACCAACACTCGAGGCATAACACAACAGATAATGCCAGAGAAAGAAAGGCACTACAAACATTCTTCCTTTCTGGTCAGAGCTAAGATGTGACAAAAGGACACAAGATGGTGTAGCCCACCCAAAGAAAGCATTGGTCAAATAAAAATCAATATGAACACCAAAACAGAATGACAACAGCTCGATATAACACACTAAAAGAAGAAGCCAGGAATCCCCACAGATAAAGAAGTGAGGTCAAGGAAAACAGAAGCAGACAAAACCGCACAGCAATGTCTACCCATTTACCAATCCCTGTGACTACAGACAGGCATGGTCAGTCAACGTTGAGAGCAGTGCGCTGAGAGGCTGAGGATCAGCAGGAAGTCACATAACATGGTGGCATAGCCCCCAGAGTTTTAGAGTTGAGAAAATACTGAGGTATCTTTACTGTGTGGTCCAAGGTAACCTCTCCAGTAATGAGATGAAGTGGACCACACAGCTTATAAGGTGGGACCAGGGACAGAGCCTGCCCATGCTGCAGCCAGGCTGACTGGCCTCCTCCCTTGGGCAGCAAGCAGGCCGGTGAATGGCTCAGCCTCTCTGGTCACTGGGGCAGACAGACAGTACATCCTGGAGGACTTCCTGCTTCTGTAACTATTTTTGACTTTATAATCAGTCCTTATAAAAACTTAATAAAATGCCCTTTGCCTCAGGTAACATCTACAGTTAATTCTGACTGTCCCCTGTGGCTAGACTATGGTGACTGCTCAAATGACATCTGCATACTATCTCCATGATCACTGGGCCCCAGCCAGGTGATTATGAACAAATGCTTCAGCATTTAGCCTCCACTGCATTATTTAGCTCAGAGGCCAGTGAACCAGGAGAGGTTTGCTTGGGGCCCATCAAGCAAGAATAGTATGTCCTCTTTGAGCCAGTCTGGGGGCCACCACTAGGACTGTCAGGAGGCCCAGGGGATGCCCTGATTAATTCGGCACCTCAGCTGTTGACACTCCATGCCCATGGGACTAAATAATGCAGGTCTAATATTTCACCTCTAAGGTTCTGAGCCTAACTCAGACACCAAATCCATCTACGGGGCAGTCTGGGCAGCATACATTCTCAACACACTTGTTCAAAGCTGGGGAAGAGGTGGACCTAGTTGCCCAGAACAGCTGTCAGGATTTCACATCTGGGTGCAAAGAAGGAGCACACCATGTGCTTGAGGGAAGAGAGTGAGAAGTGCCGAGGACATCTGCTGTCGGCCCTGTAGCTCCACCACGGAAAATGTCAATGGCTGCTGGCCAGGACTGGCTAGGGTTATTATGCACTGCACACAAACCTGTCCTGCAGAAATATGAGTTGCGCACACTCAGTTTCCTCATCTGGAAGAGGAAATGATGCCATGGTACTACGGCCATACAATCGAAACAATGACCAACTGGGATAAAAAGGTGAGGCTCCATGTATCAAGCACACACTGGCCCACAGCTCCAAAGCTACCTCCACCAACACAGGAGCTGATACAGCTGGGGAGACTGGCCCAGTCATCTTTCTATTTTGAGCCCACAGCAGTCACAGAAAGGTGACTGGCTGACTGAGTGAGTGTGTGACTCAGCAGGAGGTGATCTACAGGCCACCTTCTGAGTAGAGCCTCTACACCCAACACAGTCCTGTCTGGGAAGGGAGGACAATGGAGAGGTAGCACCCTGGAAACTATCTCCCCAGGCCCACAATTTCAGCCTCAAAGGCCCTCAACGGCTGCCTCCATTAAGGCAGAGAGTTCTAGCCAGGCTCTCAGCAGCACCTCCAATACCCTTCCCACCCATCCTTTGTTCCACGCCCAGTGTACGGTAGAGGGAGCAGGTCAGACCCACCCAGGATGCTGTAGTCACCTCCGGGCCCTGCCTACACTTCCTTCCTTCACTTTGGCCTTCTTAATCCCTGTTACTCTTCTTTCCCACCAAAGTGTCTTGTGATTCTGCACCAATTTCCCCCCTCCCTCTGCCACACCAAGCAGTCCCTGGGGTGTTGATCCCGCCACCTGTTACTGCTGGTACTCAACACCTAACCATGAGCTCTGTCTTCGCCACATCAGCAAATCTTCGAGAAAGTATACTTGTCCTTGAACACTCCCCGGGCTCCAAAACAAAGCCCACTTCTTAGCAACGGCACTCCCAGCTCAACCAGGGACATATGACCGGGGACATAATGGCAGGCCAACCTGGAGCTCCTCCCCCAGCCCGCCTTGGCTGGAGACAACAAAAAAAAGCACCTTCAGCCCTCATGTCGCCACCCACCCATCACCTAAGCCTTCACACTAATCCATCAACAGGGAAAAGGAGGCAGATTGCAAACAGTTGCCAAGTCCGAGAGTTTTTAGAAGGCCACCAACATTTTTACTAACAACATAATTATATTAGAAAAGACTCCCTCCTCTTAGATTCCTGTGCTGTCCCAGAGCAATTTAAGCAGCTGAGAGAAGGTGGGGTGGTAGACAGTCATTCCAGCCGGATCCCGTCTCCTTCCCGTGCACAGGGCCAACTGACTCTCTTTAAGGACAGTGCAAGAGGGCTTCGGAGACATATGGCGAGGGGAGCTACCCTGGGTGCAACAGCAGTTACATAAAGTGTTTACTGGAGGATTTAGTTGTAAAGATCCTATTAGACTATTTCCATCTCTGACTCCAGGGAGAGCTGGAAGCTTCACTTCTGAAATAGCCTCTGAGAGCAGAGCTGAGGGAGTGCTCTGCTCTGGGCAGTACTCCACTCCAAGGGCACAAGAGCCTCGGGAGCATCGCTCCAGGATGCACTATAGTGTGGTGCTGTCCCTTTCAGGCTCAGCTGGAGGGTTCCTATTCTCTTCCTCATTCATTCATTCATTCATTCTCTTCCCCATCTCTAACCCATCCCCTTTCTAAAGGTTCTTACTGAGTGGTCCAGACTGGCTTTGAACTAAGTCCTCCTTGCCTCAGCCTCCAGGGTGCTAGAATTTGAGATGGCCATGTTCCAATATGGACCTCAAGATCATCTGTTTCTTTCCTGTAGCGGACAGTCCCTTCCCTCCCCAAATAATAAGTCTGAAACATCATTCCGACCTAGTAATTCACTAAAGACACCTCAACATAGCTTGATGACAACATGAAGATTAGGTATGTTGGCTAGCACTGATGCTCCCTGCCCCTCCCCCCAGCTCTTCCCTGTGCAGGGCTACAGCCTCCTGCTCTCTGCTCATTGACTCTCTGCTTGCTCTTCCAGAGACTCCTTCCCCATCTTCACAATGTGATCTCCCGTAGCTCTAACAGCTATCATCTAGTGCTCCCTTCAGAGGCCCATGCCCAAAAGGTCCAGCAAAGTGGCTCCTGGCCCAAGGTGTAAGTCCTGAGGTGCATGGCTGGGTACTCTATCAGTTCCTACAGAGAAAGCCTCAGCACCCAAGTGACAGTATTAACAGAGGTGGGGCCACTGGGCAATGAGTATGAAGTCCTCAAGATGGTACAAAGGCTCTCCCCAGAAAGATCCCTTGGCTTTCTATCTGGGCACATAGCAGGAAAGTGCCATCAGCGGGTCAGAAAGGCACCTTCAACAGGTACTGAATCTGCTTGTCTCTTTATTAATTCTCTACTTAGAAATACTGAGGGTTCAAACCAGAACCTCATGTGTGGTAGGCAAATGCTGAACCTCTGGGCTGAATTCCCAGCCTGTTTCTCCCCCAACTTTTTATTGTTAGACAAGGTCTCAGTAAATTGCTCATGCTGGTCTTGAACTCCCTCTAATTCAGACAGTTGTCAACCTTGTAGTCCTCCTGCCTCATTCAGCCTCACGAGATGGGATTATAAACCTGTACCACCAAACCTGGCTTCTGCTGGCATTGATCTTGGGACTCCAGGCATCCGAAGCATTCAGATTTCTGTTATTTACAAGCTGCTTGGTTATGCCTGTTTTCTGTAAGAGCCCAGCAAGTCAGACTGAGGCAACCAATCATAAACTGATACCAAGCCAGCAAGGAAGCAATCCAACCTGAGGGAGTGCTGTGCCTCTAAAACAGAATCTCAGCAAAAGCGTGCCCAGTGCTGTTGCAGAACTTGAGCTATGCTTCACATGCGTGTGTGTGTGTCAGACAAATGTGCTGTGCACGCGCACACACACACACACACACACACGCACGCGCGTGCACGCACACACAATTTCTGAATGAACAAATATATAGTAAGAACATGGCCTCATCTTTCAGTCTTAATCTCAACCCTAAAGAGATTAGGGCCACTTACCACCATACCCCAGGCTTGTGCTCAACAGACTGGATCTATGGAGACGGAACAGAGACAGGAAATGTGTCCCACGGACAGACTACATATTGCAGTCTGCTTCGGTCATTCTATAGACCCACCATTCCACCCATAGACCTCACAATCTCCTCGTTAACCCATTTCTCCTTGAGTCTCTCTGCTGGGCTAAGAAGTTAAGAGGCCCCATCTAGGAACATACCTAACTCATTGAATACTCACGACCTCCATGTTTCTTCAATTCAGTCTCCCAGAAAGTGTACTGAGGCCAGTGGCCTGTCACACAATTCACAAGCACGAAAGAAGATCTGTCTCAGGAGTGGACTAGTGTGGCTCTTGGTGTCTTTACTTCTGAACTAGACATTTCTCCTGCTACCCCACCACCCCCACCCCTGGCCCCAGCTCAGCTGTACTCATGGGGACAAGTGTCCTTTCCTATGGGTTTCCTATACCACACCTTAAGGGTCTAAGCAATGTACTGGGCTGAATTCAAAACAGTACTCCCCTTTGGCTCAAATGCTTCAACTTGTGAAGCCATAAGGAAAAGGGAAACACCCCAGGAGCCAAAGGAAAGACACAAAATACCATTGAGTCAGAGACAAAAGGACCTATTGTGTGCACATAGAATTTCATTCTTTCTACTAAGCAGCAGCTACTTAGTAGAAAGAATGAAATGCAGATGGTGAATCAGTCTGCCACAGGCATGGACTGGACTGCCAGTGTGCTTATGAAGAACAAACAGGAAAGGTGGAAATTATAAACCACGACCTAAAAGAAACTGACCAAAGACTGGTGGAGGCATCAGTGTAACCCCTTCTGGAACCTTCTTTGCAAACTGAGAGCTCCTGAGACTGGCATCACACACCACTGTAAGTAACAAGCAGTGTTACAAGCATCCAGTGGGAATATCTTAAGTCACTCCAATGACCAGGAACTACCCGTTGTTTCCAAACTGCATGAGATGAGTCAACCCTGAATGTCTCTCCAGGGAAGAGTTTAGTGCTTCTCTTCCAGTCTCTACCTTGCAATGCTGCCTGGCATCAAAAACAGAAATAATGAGATGGGGAGATTCCTCAGTGGGTGAAGTTCTTGTCACATAAGTAGGAGGACTGGAGAACAGATCCTGGCACCCCCATGGACCAACCTGTAATTCAGCACTTGAGAGAGGAAGACAGGGAAGTCACAAACCAAGCTGGTTAGTTACAGCAAGGTCTCTCTCTGTTCAAGGGAAAGACCCCGACTCTGTAGGTGGACAGCAATTGAGGAAGACACCCAGTTAAGCACTGGCCTACACATGAAGTCTCAGTTTCTCTCCCCTCCGCAACCCCCTCCAGGGAGTGATGCCATTTTCAGAATCCCCACTTTTCACCAGTGTACTGTGTAAGCCAGTCACCTCCAAACAAGTTGCTTAGGAAGGAAGGGAGGGAGACAGCAGAGGTCCTTCTGAGCCTCCTGACTTCCTCCCAGAGTCCAATTATCAGAGCTAAATGATAAAATGCTGAACTGAGCCTCTTCAATTACCTACCCGAAACTTTTCTAACAAATCAGTCTTACTTCAGCTTCCTTCTTTAACAACCAGCAACTGAGTCACAGTTCCCATGGGCACAGTTATTTACATCTCAAAACAAGTTGAAACCTACATGGAATATTTAGCACCTGAATATGTTGTATAATATGTTGTAAAATATTTTTTGCTTTTAACAGATCTGCCTCTGATAGGTTTTTTTCTACCAAAATTAAACTTGTGCAAACACACACACACACACACACACACACACACACACACACACACACACACACACA
>CAJQZJ010004755.1:6139232-6189960 GCA_907164525.1 Lophiomys imhausi | reverse complement strand
ACACACACACACACACACACACACACACACACACACACACACACACAAAACAAAATGAAGCAAAACCAAACGAAACAATGATTGTCCACAAAAGGGCGTGAAATGAAAAACACTGCTAACAGAGGCTGCTTCTAAACATCTGGGGACCCAAAAGGAGCTAAAGTTGACAGGAAAACTCCAAATCTGGGTAACAAATCCTGAAGTTTCTATGAAAAGTTGACCAACTAAGGTGATAGCTACACCTTACGGAAGACCAGTCTGGCTGACCTAAAAAGAACAATGAGAAACCCACACAAGGCAGGCCATGTATAGACACAACCTGCCCCAGTAGTTCATCACCCCACAAATGAGCAGCTGTGGAACAAATGGGTACTGCAAGAAGGCCAAGCCCTGTGATGAAATCCAAGACACACAGTAGGCTCTTCATAAATGCCCAACCAAAGAAACCACTCCTGGCAGTCTAGCTGCTATGCAAAAAAGCTCATAGTGAGGAGGATGGAGTCCCAGAAAGACCACAGTCTTATCCTCTGCTGGTTCATGCTCAACCAGCCACTTCTGGATGAGAGCTTCCTTGGAGACTAGGTCCCCGAGTGCAAAATCATTTCAGGACTGAGCACCCCAAAGGTAGTCCTGTCTATCACAAAGCAAAGAAGACTTGCTACAGCCAGAGTTAACATGCTGGTGTTAGATAGGGCAGGATGGGAAGTGGGACCAAAGGGATGCTCCTTTGAAAAGAACATCTGGGAAAAGCACCAGAGAGAGGACTTGGCTGATGTCTACTGTAAAGAGATATCTTTCTATAGTAATTCAGAACAGAATTACACTCTGGATGCATCACATGTATTTAAAAATATGGAAATAGGGAAAAGAGCAATGGCAGTGACCACAGTTAGCAATGTACTTTATAGGTCTCTAGATATGCAGATTTATAAATGTTAACTCATTTATTGCTTCTAAGACCATTTTTCTTTCATTTTAAGGGCTGAGTGTGGGATGAGCCTTGTGCATGCCGGGTAAGTTATTCTGCCACCTGGAGTTGCACCTGCAGCCCTAACTCCTCACTTAATCCTCCTGCCTCTACTGTCAAAGCACCAGGACCAAGGGCACGTGTCACATCATCTAGTTTTTGCAGTGCTGGGATCAAACCCAGGATTTCATGCATACTAGCTAGGCAAGCACCCTCAGCTGAGCAGTATCTTCATTCATGCTTGCTTAGTCCTACAGCCTATGAGACAGAAGGAGGCAAACCAAGGCACAGAAAAGAAAGTCATCTGCCCAAGGTGGCAAACCCAGCAAACAGCAGAGGTGTGCATGAATCCAGGCGGCTGCAAGTTAGGGGATAAGGTTCTACCAAGACATGAAAACAAGTGATTCCTCTTACGGAGTCCATGCCACAGAAGCAAACAAGGACAGGAGCTCGACTAAGTAGCTAGCCATCTCTACACACCATCTACTGGTGCACAAGAAGAGCAAGTCTCTGGTAGGAAAATGAACACAGCCTGCCCTCTGCATGCTTTGAGCTAAGATCGCGTGTATATTCTAGAAGCTTCAGACCTTGAAAAGCCAGGGAAAGAGGCACTGCTGGGATCCTGAGGAGGAGGGAGGGGCACATGATTTGTTTTGCCTTTATTCTTCCTATTGTATGCCTTCCCTCTTCAGTTATGAGAGTGGGGAGCCAATATTTTCCTCCATCAAAGATAACAGGCATTCATTACAAGTTTGGGAAGGGAGAGAAGGAATGTAAAAAGGCAAAAAAAAAAATCACCCAAAATTCTACCATAAACACTATTTCCCAGGCAAGAATATCTGTCTGAGTTTGAGGCCAGCCTGGTTCCAGACCAGCTTGGAGCATAGTAAGAATCTACTATCAAATCAAATCATTATTTACCATCAGCTGGCCTCTTGATTACTTCAGGCCTCAATAGCAAATCTTCTTCTCCCTTTCTTGTGATCATTCAACTTTGCATTTTAAACTGTCAATGTCTGAGGGCTTGAAGACTCTTTCCAAGATGATATGTCTTGGCTGGCTCTGAATTCCCTATGATATCAAGGATTCTCCCACATCTTCCTCTTGAGAGTGCCGGGATTACAGGCGTGTCCTAACACTCCTACTTTATGTAATGCTGGGGACCAAACACGGTTCCAGCTGAGGTGCACCCTAGTCCTGCATTTATCCTTCTGCTATCAAAAACCACAGATGACCACAGCCTTGGTTTCTTTTTTCTTTACGTGTATGGGTATTTGGCCTGCACATATGTATATGCATTATGTGCATGGCTAGCACCTACAGAGGACATCAGATCCAGGGAGTTGTACTTACAGGGGGCTGTGATCTGCCATGTAGGTGCTGGGAAGGGAACTGGGTCTAACAAGTGTTCTTAACTGCTGTGCCATTTTTCTGACCTCCGTGTCATGCATGACAAGCTGGGTGTGGTGGCACAAGCCTTTAATGCTAGCACTGGGGAGGCAGAGGCAGGCGGATCTCTGCGAATTCCAGGCCAGCCAGCCTGGTCTATAGAGTTCCAGAACAGCCAGAGGTTGTTACAGAGACCTTATCTTGAAAAAACAAAACAAAAAGAACTGACAATTAGAAGAAAAGAGGTAGTAGCACCGTCTTTGAAAAGGAGACTGGCTTCCACGCCTGCTTGCAGTCATGAGGGATCACTTCCCAATCACAGCATATTACCTGACCTTCTTCCAGCCTGCCCAGTAAGCATTGGACTAGACCCAGAGAGGCAGGCCCAGGGAGGCAGGCTCATCGAACACAGTGGCAATGTCATCCCACCGCGCTGAGCTCTAGTAAGTCAGGCCGGGCACAGGCCTGAGCACAACAGAGACAGCTCATCGTTGGGTAGCAGCATCTGTGTCCAGATGACCCCTGAGAAGATGGAGGAGCCTGCTGCTTCTTCTGCAAACTTCCAAGTGTGAGCATGGGCTTAAATTATGTTTAGGAGCCAGGGTGTTTGCAAAGCGCTCGCCTTTATGTGCTAGTGACAGAAGTACTCATACAGCACACGAGCCACTGGCATCCAAAAGGCTAGGGGGCAGTGTTGGTGAGCCCTGTTCCTCAGGGGGGCAGTGTTGGTGAGCCCTGTTCCTCAGGGGGGCAGTGTTGGTGAGCCCTGTTCCTCAGGGGGCAGTGTTGGTGAGCCCTGTTCCTCAGGGGGGCAGTGTTGGTGAGCCCTGTTCCTCAGGGCAGCATGTGCTCCCCAAGTTTAACGGGGCTCACAGATCACCCCTGTCCCAACACTAGCATGTACATATAGTGGGCCTTGAATGGTGCCCACTATATGTACATGCTAGTGTCATAAAGAAACTCCTGTTAGGTTTCTTCTGCCTTTGTCTGGGTCCTTTATCTGCAACTGTTAAACATCCACTGGCCTGAAAGTATCTTGGCTGTGTACTCCCACCTGAGGTTCCCGGCCTATCAGGAGAGCGGCAGACAGGCTTGCTAAGTAAGTAAGACAATAGCTGCTGAAGAACGTTAGAGCCTAAATGTCCTTTCTAATCCTGCTTGCTGCCTGGGAGATCATTTCACCACCTCCAAGTACATGGGACAGGCACTGTGTGTGTGACGAGCCCTATTTCGAGAAGACTTTCCGGATTAAAAATCACAAAGGTTAAAGATGGTTGTGCGATATACTGCCATTCCAGGCACATTATAAAATTTAGAGTCAAATACCAAAGCAGGAGAGATTATTTACCCACATTTAGGTTTATACGTGGCCTTCCCGATCATCCAGGCTGCCCTGCTGCCACCCCCCATCCCCCTCCTGCCCCCCCTGACACAGCTGGGTGGGAATTCACTGACCTAATATCATTGGACAGATAATTCCTTGCCTTGGGGAAAGACTGGCAAAGCCCATGGCATCTGCCGTTTCCAATCTATGCTTGGGAACACTAACTAAGAGCTTGTGCCAAGAAGGGAGGGGGAGGAGGTAAGCTGCACAAATGCCTGCCACAGTGGCTGGAAGTGAAAACTTAAAAAAGAAAATCCACCCCCAGCCTTGTGGGGAGTCACTGCTTTGCAGTAGAAAGGCTCAGCATTTGATTCGACTAAATCATCTCCAAGCCTGCGCTAGAGAAAATAATTGAATTAAAGAGTTGCCATAACTCATTCAACTGAGATAAAAACCCAGTCAGTAGGAAGCAAAAGGACCATGCAAAGACATAGCTGCAAAGATTCACCATCTTCTCAAGATAGTAAAGGGGGAAAAAGCAATATAATATGGTTCAAAGGACAGATGGGACTTTCCTAATTGTCCCCAGATTCCTAACAGCAGGGGTGGTAACTAAGCGGTTTCAATTAAAAGTTAAAGAAACAGGGGAAGCAGGCGGTTAAGTCCTGCCTGCTGCTGATAAGCCTATACTCAGTCTGAGGGATGTGGTATCCCGACTTTAGACAGCCAAGTGTCAATGGCACACGGGCGGTGAGGCCATCCCAACATGTCACCATGACAAGGTGACAAATAAATCTGTCTGTCAAAGGCACTGCCATGAGCAGTCCTGTGAGAGTAAAGGAGCCAGGCACCGGCATGAGGCAATGTCAGAGGCGTGGTTTCTTCCCTCTCTGGTCTCTGCCTGTCTGCCATGGAGGTATAAGGAAGGGAGCGTGAGGGAGCTGGGACAGACACCACAGCACTGATCCAACTCATGGGAGGTTGCTGTGCCACCAACGAGCTCCAGTATGGAATAGACTGTAAGAAGTTCATTCATAATATGAAAATGGGCCCACACTACATTTCAACATTCCTTAAGCCAGTGGTGCTCCAGAGGGGCTCTTTTCACTCAATGGACCTTGGGCAATGTCTATGGACAACCAACTGTAGCATGGGGGACTTCTAAGCTACAACCAGACAGTGCTCACAACAGGATCACCCCGAGATTATGTCTGCCCCAAAATGTCAATGAGGTCAAAGTTGAGAAAGGTTGCATTAAAAAAAAAAAATCTTGGAAAGTCTAAGAAATCAGGAACTAGGAACTAGATAAATGGTGTGGATCACAGCCAAGTTAATTTCTCACCAATGTGGAATACTAGAGACTTGCTAACTTGAAGGCACCTGATGAGAAAGAGCAAGGGAGATGGAGACAAAAGATGGAATCAACTGGGGTGTGGGGGGGAAGGACAGCAGTCTTGCCAGGTGGTGCATGGCGAGAGTATCAGGAGTTCAAGTCATCCCTATGCTACATCAAGAATTTGGGGCAAGCCTGGGATACATGAGACCTTGTCTCAAAAAAGGGGGGGGGAGTGAGGCAGAGAGAGAGGAGGGGGGGGGAAAGAAGAGGGAGAGGGAGAGTGGCAGTGTTTCCTTCTCACCTCCAGAAGACACTGGGCTAAGTGTCTATCTGTCCTCAAACAATGAAAAGAAACCTGGACACAAAGGCACCAACAATGATGGACGTTCTACATCAGTGCGGGCCGGGTTGCTGGGGTGGGGGTGGTGCAAAGGCACCTGCTGCTAAACCTCAGGATCTCAGCTCGATCCCTGGAACCCGCCTCGATAGGAGAAGCAGCGCCTGCCCGCACACAGGCTGTGACTCAAGCCTACGCAGACACACAGACCCTCGCACACATAACAATTAAATAAATGTAAAATTTTTTTCTCCATGATGAGACCAAACCACCAGAAGCCAACTATCGACCAGCCACTAGCTCTTGGTTCCCAGTTGGGAAGTAAAGACAATCTATGTGATCAAAACCCATGGCTAACAACAACAGTCAAGTTTAAAAGTTAAGTGCTCTGTCCTCAGAAGGGAGGTGGCAGCCTGTGGTCACGGACAGGTCCAGTTGCGCTGACCCATCTCCTTTGATAGATTCTTCCCTTAAGTAAGTCAATCGCTCGTATGTTGGAACTTAGCAAGGACACAGACACAGGTAGGAAGCGCGTCCAGGACACTTGTTTAGTGAAATTAACTTGTGGTTTAATACATGCATGGGGGCTGGGTGGGGGTGGTTGTCTGATATACAAGGGTGCTCTGATTTCTTCAGAGAAATTAACATTTCAATCCTGTTTTTATCTAGAAGTCATTAAACTGTGCAACATGAATTATTGGAAGTGTAGCGGCGAATTAACTCTATTCATCAGCGAAGTCCAAACACTTTAGAGCGCATCGGTAATGAAAAAATAGCTCCGCATTCTATCTCTTCTCATTAAAGGAAACCAGTTTCGTCTCTCTCAGTATATAAAGCTGTCTTCTCCTGTAATTTATATCACTGTAAGCCACTAGCTCACATTCTAAACTATTACACGCCTCCAATTAATTTTTGCAACCTTTGCCTGAAAATTTAATGAGATAGTAGTGTATGAACCTGCTGACTCCCTGATTATGTGTGTGCTCTTGATTTTCACATTGGTGTAATAAAAATAATCTGATCCAGATAGAATGAGAGAGCGTCTTCCATGGCCAGAGTGCGGCAGGTAATGTGCAAAGCAGGGCCCTGCACTTGACTTATTTACATCCAATTATAAAATTTACTGGCCTCAAATTAAACTGGCTCCACTTATCAACCTGGGAGAACAGAAGCATGAGGCCTGGTGGGATTATCAACACCCAGCATCATTTCTAGAAGCTTCTCAGTGAATGCTAAGGATGGATGGCTGTCTGTCCAAGAGTCCAGTTCTCTGGCACAGAAGCAGAAAGCATGGCGGCTTCTCACATCCTGCCCCCAGAGACTGCGACGGCAACTGCTGGCTGAACACTACTCTATCCAGCCTCAGGGATTGCTGAGGTACACACACACACCTCAGGCAAACTCCACCCAATTCACATGTGAGTATGTACAGGTGCCAGGGTGTGCATATGTGCGTACATGTTCTGTGATATTGAGTTGTGCTGCCTCTGCCTACATAAGCAAGCGTGCCCATATGTTTGGCGATATCTGAGCCTGTGTGCATTTGTGGGCATGTGAGCATGTGTCTGCATGTTTGCACATGAGCGCATCTCAATGTGCCCGCAGGAGTCAGGAAGAAATAACAGGTCAGAATCATCGGACAGCCAATCTTGGTCAAAACCCCTTTGTCACTGCCTTTTGTCAAAAGAAGTGGATGCAAAGAAAGGGCAAAAAAAAAAAAAAAAAAAAGCTAACAATAATAGTCTCGGGCTGGTAGTCACTGTTCATAAAGGACCTGCCATGTGTCTGTCTCTATTTTTTAAGTTACCTAGTGTGTGTGGTGCATGTTGGTGGCTATGCAGAAGCCAGAGCAGGATACTGGATGTCTTCCGCTACTGCTCTCCACTTACAGACAGAATCTCCCACTGAACCAGAAACTCACCATTTTGGCTAGATCAGCTGACCTTTGGGCCCCAGAGAAACTTTTGCCTCTGCCTTCTAACACGGGGGTCTCAGACATTCATAACCACGCCTGGCTTTTTATGTGGGTGCTGGGGGTTCTAACCCGGGTCCTCATGCTTGCAGAGCAAACTCTATTCCTTTCTGAGCCATTTCTATAGCCCTGTCTCCAAACTCAGGCACACTGACCGAAATCCTGTTATGAATCAGTGTTGAGTTCTGGGAACGAGTTGCTGGGCTTTGGGAACCAGCTGTCCATTTCCTCCTATGATGCTCATGGGAATGATGTCAACATCCCCTCACTGGTCACTGAAAATTAATACTAGTCTCAGAACGCATGCACATGGGCTGAGAAGTGAGGCTATGGATGGGTGACCCGCACTGTGCCTGTCAGTTGCCTTTAAAGAAAGACAAGACCTGGAGGAAGAGACAACAGGATTCTGAGAGAAGTTATGCCCACAGGGTTAGACGGTGAAGAGACAGACAGCAGGGCACGTGAGCTGCCCTTTTCCATGGTCCACCTGATGTTCTGGCAGAAACAGGCAAATCCAAGGCTTTCCCTGGCCTGCTGTCACCCTACTAAGCTAGACAAGTGAAGCGAAAGTTCTAAACTCCATGCAGTAAGTAAGAGTCACAAACTCAAAAGATCATGGGCCACTTGGGAAACATGGGGTGCCTCAGAGGCAGACTAGAGGAAAGGGATGGATGGATGAACATGTGGCCCTCAGCCTCCAATCCCATATTACATTCAAAGTCCATCTATGTGAAGAAGCAGGAGACCAGAATGTGCTGCTGTTCAGCCCAGACCAAGGCCTGGCTCAAATACCACCTCTGCTCCTGCCTAGCACGTGGAGTGATTCAGCACATCTCACCCTTCTGTTCACTAACTAGAATGTGTAGGTGTTAGCTCCAGCCTTGCAAATAAATATACAAGGCCTTGTGTATGCATCCAAATCATACGGACACACAGCTGATTTTCGAGAGGTTGGAACACCCCTGGCCAAGAAAAGCAATTTCCTTAGAAAGTACACACCATCTCTAACACCAACTGAGCTGCTACGCACCATCCCTGGTGCCACCGTCTCCACAATGCCCTGTCCCATCAGAAGAAAATGCTCCTTTACAACAGTGTGGGGCTCCTCATCTCCAACAACGAAAGCCAAGCCTCAATGCCTGGAGGGGCCATCAATGGGATTGAACGAAACAAGAGCTTCTGAGTTGCCAAAAACCCCTGGCTGAAAACAGCACAAGGAAAAGGCACTCTCAAATGGCAAGAGCATCCCAAGGACTGGGTGGGTCCACAGTCACTGTGCCTGAGTCCACAGCTACAGCCAGGCTGACCTGGGTCGTTGCCTGGACTCTTTAGAACCAACACAACCCAGCCCACAATGGCCAGAGGCCTCTTCAAAACAGGGTTCCACACAGTCGCAGGCCCATCACAGGCCGGTCTCAAGCACCAGTAAAAAGGACATCAAATTTTACAGGGCTGAGCCTGGGAAGACATAGCAGGCCTCCCTAAGATCACGTGAACGAACCAAACCTTTGCCTGCTGATGAACAGAGGCTATCAACTGTTACTGACACACACAGATGTCTGTTTCTAAGATCCCCAAATAGACCAATTAGCTTATTATAAAGAATTTACTTCCATTTTCCCTTGACAGATCATAAAAGCCAAAACACAATGCCCAGTTTGAAACTGACAAGTGTATATATATATATATATATATATATATATATATATATATATATATAGCAGGAGAGGCAGGATTAGCAGCAGACAGCAGCAAAAGAAAACGGTATTTATAATGATTAGACACCTAATTAATTCTAAGAGTAGAATGTCAAAAGCTATACATGCATGTCTTTGGTTACCGAAGCTCAACATCAAACGAGCCACTTGCGCGGTGTGAAGGAGCCCCAACACGCTCCCTAACATTTGCCTGGAGGCTGTTGCACTGAGTTTCCAGGTAAGCCACTGGGAATGCACTCAGAAGAGTAAGGGAAGAGGATGCGGTGAAGGCTCGGCTAGTAAGGTTGGCCTTGCCTGAGCAGGAGGAGGACCAGAGATCGATTCCCCAAAACCAATGTGGTACAGCAGGCAGGGCATGATGGCATGTGCCTGTGATCCTAGCTCTGGGGATGCAGAGACAAGAGGATCCACGCATAGGCTTGCTGACCAGCCAGCCTAGCCTACTCGGGAAGTGCCAGGACAGTGAGAGGTTCTCTCAAAAGCAGAAAAGAGGCATACAGTGGAAAGGGTTGTCCTTTGGCACATAAAACGAGCATGTGTCTGTGCCTTCACAAACATGTATGAGCACACGTGCCCACAGATACAGAGGGGAGGAGGAAAGGAGGGTAGGATGTAGGGTAAATAGACAAGAACGCGCAAAGTCTATAGTACCAAATTTTAAAATTAAAGTAAGCTTAAGTAGTCAAAATATGTAAATATTAACAGTGTTCTAGGATGTGTGTCCATCCCCTACTGTGGCAATTAACTCAGTGTAAAGGAAGAATTTCTCAGGCTCCTGTCATGTGAGAAAATCCAAAGCCTTTTGTGTTTCTTCAACTTGACTGTGGATGGGGGAGGGGGCGGGACAGAGGCTAATACTAAGACAAAGGTATAGCATTATTATTCTGGAAAACTTTAAGGTCTCTCTCCTTTACTTGTCTTTTTCGACATGACCCTTTGGGGGAGTGGGGGAGGAGAGGATAAGAATGCACACTAGAGTAAGATGTGAAACCAAAATTAAGTTAATACATGCAGAGTTGTCCTTCCGTATTCTTCTAGAATTCTCTTCCTAGATTGCAAACCAAAATCTGCATTTAAATAGAATTTTTTTAATGTAGACGAGGGGAAGCCCTAGGGTACAAGGTATTTCATTCAATACCTATGGGCACAACATTGCATTCAAAATGAGATGCGGCATTTTCAAAGTTACTGAATAGATTACATACTCCAAATTGTCTAGTTATTATTGTTTTTA
This sequence comes from Lophiomys imhausi, assembly GCA_907164525.1. Taxonomy (NCBI): domain Eukaryota; kingdom Metazoa; phylum Chordata; class Mammalia; order Rodentia; family Muridae; genus Lophiomys; species Lophiomys imhausi. The sequence goes on along the minus strand of CAJQZJ010004755.1, from coordinate 6,179,683 downwards.
CTAAATCCTTCTCTTAATAAGTGCGTTTCTTTTACAGCCAGGACTGTTAATAAAAGTAACTCAGTATTACATCATTCTATCAATTTAATTTTGAGAAAAGATTGCAAGATCCCAGATCTCAAAAGCTGTGGGCTCTGATAATTCCAGCCATTATTCAGCGTGAAATTCAAACAGTCTGAATTCATTAACGTTCGTTGTTACAAATCTGCATTTTTAGACTTTGCCATAAAATGCAGGAGTCCAAACCCAGTGACCTGAATCTAACAGCCTTTCATGTCTAGTGGTGGGTGCTCACCAGCTTTTCCCGGAGTGGCTCTCAGATAAAACCCCATCATGCCCTTCTCTTCTCCTAGACTGGGGAGACATGGAGGCTGTGCTGGACCTCAGACCCTACTATGAATGAAATGAAGGTATTCCCTTTGCATAGTTCAAGTGTCGAGAGACTTGACCCCAGATTCAGAAGAGGTGATGGTGTATTTGAAGATCTCGAAGGCTGTGAGGTGGTGCCCTGCAGTGGTTTGGATGGCGGCACACTCAAGTTCTAACATCTATGGTGTACAAGCCAGCTCTCATAAGATGACTGAGACTGGGTTTCCAGAGTCCTCATTCTATGAAAATATGTTCTTATAAGTCAACAGTCTGTCCTATACAGATGGAAGATTCAGGCAAATTGTGGGGAATCAAGCCATCAAGGGGGACACGAAGGACACACATTATTAGCAGGTAGGTGTCTACTCAAGCACCTGTCCCAGCAGGACCAGGTGGCATCATGGTGGCAGCATAGCCCCACAAAAGTGAGCAAGAACTAGACTTGAACCCAGGACCCAAGCCTGCCATTGCTGGGTGAAGACACCACCACCTGGCTAATGTGAAGGAAGGACACATCCCATCCCCTTCATCCCAGGAAGAAAAACACAGCAGTCGTGAACTCACTGAAAATGTAGCAGGCAAGAAAACAGGCATTCTACAATTCTTTTTCTGTCTACCGAGTCTCCCTTATCATTGACCACAGGTGTGATAACTTGGAGAACTTTGTCTCCAGTGTGTGGGGGTGGAAGCCCCTCTGATGCCGAACCCATGGCCATGCTCACACTGTGGCTGCTACTGCTGAGGACAATGGTTCCCTTAAATGTACCAGGCACTTACTAAGCCCTCTTCAATTCACTTTTATGGAGTCTCAACTGCATGGAGATTAAATACTACTATTACCTCCATTTGCTAGCAGGGGACTGGATCTCAGGAACTAAGCTCAAAAAAGGCTTACATTTCCCAAGGCAATTGTCAGCAGAGGAAGTCAAGGTCCAGCTATCAGAGTTTCTTGGCCGTGGCATCAGGACTCTGCCCCTGTACCCCTCACCAAGGTCTTGGAATTTTTAACTTCCCTTGCAAACCACAAGGCAGAGCAGCCAAAGTCCCCGGGGCTGCTGGAGAAAGGCTGTTTGGGTGCAATTCCACAAAGCACCGAGCTGTTTCCTGGCCAAGTCGAATGCTGCATCAAATCTGCTGTTTAAACATAAGTTTCTGGCTTGAATCCGTCCTTACAGTGCTGCCCCACAAGCCCAGGGGAGACGAGAGCACCAATCAATACAGATATTCCTTCCTAGAGGAAGATGCAGCCTGACAATGCGGCTTGGAGGTCATCCTCGGCTGTAATTAGGGAACGGCAGTGGATAGCAATTGAATCGTGAAAAGTCGGAGTACCATCGGAGTGCCATGTGCTCATCCAAGTGAAGGTTTCAAACAAATGTGGGGCTGGGGAAGGTCAGTTACACACAGGAAACACAAGCTTCCAGGCCTCTGATGGTGACAACACAGGCAGCTGCCTGTGCTGGTCCAGAAAAGAATTTGATAGTCATCTGAGTTTCACTCCCTAGGGATCCAGGGTTTTAAGGACTCAGAGAGCCATTTAAACTCCCTGTGCTGTCTTTCCGGTCACTACTTGGATCTAGTCCTAGCAGCTGAACTGTCACCCCTCTTATCTATGAGATAGCACAGCACTCCCAGGAGAAAGGAGAGCACAGGCAGGCTCCCAAGCCATACAGGGCTCAGAGTCCCCACCCTACCTACCTGCAGGAAGCCAGGCTATGCCTCCACTTCTAGGCAGTGGAAAGTACAATTCTAATCCCACTCCCTTTTGAATAATCTCATTTAGTTTCACTCACCTGCTAGAAGAATCAGGAGACTACCATCCAGCAGTGATCACAGGAGACAATAAATACACCACCTCCCTGCACTCAAGGAGCATCGGTAATAACAAGCATGCGAGAAGGGTAGGGGGGTGCCTCCGCAGTTAATATCCCAAGGAATGGTTCCAAGGCCAGCCTGGGGGCTCTCAACACTGCAGACAAATGGTTCAAGGTCTTCACCGGATGGGACTCCAACCCTCTCCTATGACTCCTGCCTAAACTTACTACCAAGTCCCTGAATTACGGAAATGGATTGCGTCTTTGTAGTCAACACTGTGACTGAGTGGCTGAGAAAAGAACAACCCTAGCTTGGACTCTGGGACCCTTCTTCCAGGTGCCACCAGGCAAACCCACTTGTCCCCACGACTCCATCACCCAGCCACATGCTTCTAACTCATTCCCAGAACAACACAGGTTCCCTCTGAACTCAAGAGCACATACGTGTGAACTGTGAGACATTCCCCACAAGCTGTGCAGTTACGAGACAGGCAGGTGACTTCACCTACATCATCATTTTCAAACCCATCCACACACAGCACAACGGCATTTGGAGAAATCTGCTCTTTCTCAGAGCGCAGCATCCGGCCAGAAGCTCACAGGGGTGCCAGAACAGTAGGATGGAAGGGGAGGACCAATGTTGACAGTAAATACATCTATGGAAAATGGGAGTTAGATACCACTATCAGGTGCTCTGAATGGCTCCAAACAGACAGGGTTTGTTTGTTTGTTTATTTAATCCTTGCCCATTAGCAGTTTCCTTTCTTTCTTTCTTTCTTCCTTTTTTTGCATATGATTAATTTTAATAGCTTCTGCAACTTAACCCCACATATTGCTGCTATTTCTTTTCAACAGTCCACTGCTGAGAAACTGATTTTGTTGGCTCCTCACGCTACAAGAAACCAGCCACATTATGAAATACTTATAAATGTCGCTATTAAGGCTGCTTCTCAGATAAAGTCTAGAGACATGTCCACTTCCCTTCACAGTTACTCACACAAGATATTCTCAGGACTACCCAAAAATGGCAAATTACACAGCATTTTCTTTTTAGAGCCTGCTATTTATCCTTAGCTGGTATACGTCTAGGGGAATTATCTTAATTGTTATGTGGAAAGAATGAGTTGCAAAATGCATTTAGTTAGCAGGAAGACTTTATTTGTAAGCAGCTTGGGGCCAGGTGGGAGTCTCTGGCCAAGTTTGCCAAAAATAAACAAGTCAATCAATAAAGAAAGTAAGTGTGATAGACTGGGGTTAGATGAATGCCAAGGGGAAGGATGGAGCCATGGGCTAATAGCGTCTGCCTTTCGGACTCAGAACATTAGGCCGAGTACACCTGCAGGAGGAATTCCTGGTGCATTGGAGCATTGCTCTGGAAAATGCACTTGGCTCCCAGCCATTTAAGCAAAGAGAAAACAGGGACCTGAAACTTGTTTTTTAAAGAACCTGTAAGTTCTCTCATTTCTCCCATCTCTTGGGATTTCTGAAGGAAGAGCCACACAGTTAGACTCTCATTAGCACTTGGAATTGAGGATCACTGCAAGTTCAAATTTAAGCACTTCTGTTCTCTAAGCTAGGCATGTCCAAGCATATCATGGAGGAGGTCCCACCATAAAAATCAACTCAAAGTGACTTAACAGAGGCCCTATTTAAGGCAGGGGAAAAAAAAAAAAAAAAAAAAAAAGGAGGCTGGAGACATGGCTCCGCAGTTAAAAGCACAATTGGCTCCCAGCACCCATGTCGGACGGCTTGCAAATCCTTGTAACTCCATCTCCAGGGATTCCCACACTCTCTTCTGGTTTTCATGGATACTACACACATGTACAAACCCACACTTGAGACACACACGTACATACAAAATTAAAAATAAAAACGAATTTTTGAAGATGTCATTGGTCTCATGCATTTATTAATAGTCACAAACCCAGCAGCAATGGTAACGCTTAGATGATAAACTCTCCGCAGAAATAACCCCATTCTGTTCTGTTAATCACATGTGGAACACGTAATTTGAAATCCAGCTAAAATTTTAATTCTCCTGCCTCCTCATTTACACATTAACAGACACATCTGTATTCCCAAACTTGACAAAACAAACAAAATGCCACTACTTGTCCCAACAAGTCAGGTCGTCTTGTCACACCCTCTCCTTTCTACTCTCCTGAATCCAAGTTTTAAGCCTCAGGCAAAGGACAGTGATGGGTCACTGGTGTTTGCATCTAGTATCCCCGCTGTATGTGTCCAAGGTTCCTAATCCTACGGGAAAACCCATTTGGATCATGAACTTGTATGGCTAGTTAACTTATCTGGCTTGCTCAGGTCCCCATGCAGTCAGTTAGCTACAGAGGAAGAGGGGACCTGAGTCCACCCCAAAGCCAACCAACTCTCGGGGAGCATCCTGAGGCTAGCCTTCATTCCCTGTGAACCATGTGCCGGCCTCTCATAAGCTTAGCATGACCTAGTGCCATCATACACTTGAGAAATGAACCTTTAGGAAGATCAAAAGGGGCCAGAACATCCTCATGGACTACAGACAAATTTCCCTAATGCTGGCAAAGCTGATCAAACCACTGCAAAGGGAACCTGGCTTTGGGATGATACCACCACCACCATTACCCTCAACCCAAGATCTGCAGAAAGGCTGCATGTGCAGATGAGTGGATCAAAGTGTTGGGTTGTTCACAGGTCCCAGGGATCTACAGACCAGGAGGAACGTGTACCCAGTTCTGCTAGAAGGCTCCACGTACCAAAGTGTCTCAATCCTGGCCACTAGGATCTTGGGAAAAGAGATGACTATATATCTACCATGGTGTCCAAATTGTATATGTCCCAAAAGAAATTGTGGGCTCCACGGCAATACTAAATAAAGTTGACTGGGAGTCATTTTCGCAAGGAGGCCCCTATAGCAGGAGTCCCATGCTGACCGAGAACCCTGGAAAACAGAATTCTGCCCCGTGAGTAACAGAGTGAAAACCAAGTGACAGAGTGAAAACCGAGGCTATTTCATTTGTTTCCTCTTCAACCTTGAATGAAGCCAACAACTGGACAGGGCAGGAGGCAGAGAGAACTGCTGATGTAAGAAAGAACCAAATCCATGTAAGAAAGAACCAAATCCATCAGGAGGAGCAGAGAGTCCTGGACTTGACACAACAGGGACTACATCCCGTAGTCTAGACTCTTGGATTCTGAAATTCTCAGGAGGAAGGAAGTGTGGTTCCACTAACACTTCCCATATATTTTTGAGAGGCTGGGACTGGCTTGGATTCCACTGGGGAAATCAAGTTAAACAGGAGCCAAGGCTCTAGCTGCAGTACCTTCCACAAAGAAGGATTCCACTCCATCCATCCAGCATGCCCATCCACACCCCCAACTCCTTGCTGCTTACAGACTTGCACGTTTTCTTTTTGGCTTTTGATTTCCCACACTCACAGCCTGACCCAACAACTGGACCTTCAGTAGCTACTGGTACATACAATGGAGCTAGCAACTACCACCCTGAACAGAGCCATGAAAACTATCACACCGACACACCAAACCAAACCATTGGATCCCAAGTTTGGGCATTTGTTTTTAATAAAGCTGTCTGTTCTTTTCTGTTTTTCGTGAAAGAAGGTAACTTCCTGCCAGAAACAGATTAGAAATCCAGTGACTAGAGTGGTGACCTCACCTGGTGCTACCGGACAGCTGAAGCCCAGCTGAGTAGGTCAGCCTGGCCTGGTTCGCATGACAGGCTATGGCAAGGCCTCTTCCACTACACTCAGTGTCCAACAGTAGCACTCTCTCTCACCTCTAATGGCCGCTCCCAGGGGTCCAAATCTATATATCATGATCATGATCTGTCGAAATATAGAGTGTGGGGCTCAGTGGTTGCCAGTACTTTCTATTGGAGGGCCAGGGTTTGGTTTCCAACACACACAGAACAAGTCACACGAAGACCTGTAACTCTAGTTCCAGGGGACCAGATGGCCTCTTCTGCCCTCTGAGGCCACCAGGTGAACACCCAGAAACATAAAACCTTAAAAAATAATAATAATAAAATAAAAATAAAAAACAAACCAGTGTACACAGGCAGCTAGGTCCACATCCACGTTTCATGAAACCTCAGCCACCAGGATTCTGCTACAGTTTTATATAAGAACAGCTATGGGCTGGGCTGGAGAGATGGCTCAGCAGTTAAGAGCACTGTCTGCTCTTCCAAAAGACCTGGATTCAAAACCCACATGGCTGTTCATAGCTGTCTAATTGACAGGCATGATGGCACATGCCTTTAATCCCAGCACTCAGGAGGCAGAGGCAGCCGGATCTCTGTGAGTTCAAGGCCAGCCTGGTCTACAAAATGAGTCCAGGGCAGCCAAGGATACACAGAGAAACCCTGTCACAAAGAACCAAAAGAACAAACAAAAAAGAAAAACAAACCCCCCCCCCCCCCCCCAAAAAAAAAAAAACAGCTAAGGGCTCTAATGTGACTTCTATTCTTTTTACAGACATTTATAAAACTGCTTCTTTTCCCAACTCCAAGGTGAGTATTGATAAAATACACTAAGTGTCCCTGAGTAACTGCTCTCCAGTCAGGGAGTTCCCTGACTCAGGTAGGACTGTGTGTCAATAACTGCCAGGTCCTGGATGGAACCAACGTAACAGTCCATCATCAAAAGTGGTCAGGACAGGAACCTGGAGGCAGGACCTGAAGCAGAGGCCATGGAGCAGTGCTGCTTACGGCTTGCTTTTCATGGTTTACTTAGTCCGCTTTCTTATTGTTCCCAGAACCAACAATCCAGAGGTGGTAACACCCACAATGGGCTGAGCCCTCCCTCATCTATCACTAATTTAATAAAATGTCCTACAGGTTTCCCCTTTCATTCCAAATAACTCTAGCTTGTAACATGTTGATGTAAAACTAGCCAGAGCAGAAGCTTTCCTCATAGGTTCCCCAAAGAAGGTTCATGGATACTCTAGGTCCATCACCCACCCTGGTGCTAAGATTGACAATTGCCAAAAGACCACCAAGCACTCCTCTGTTTAGTAACAGAGTGATCGTCAATCACTTTATCAAAGAATGTCTGGGAAAGGTCTCTGTAGTCAAATGAAACTGAACTCTAGGCATGCATGGCTTGGGTGGGGCATCTCAGCCCACTTACCCTCATCCTTCCTCCACATACTCCAAAACGATGCTACTTGCTGACAGGCACTAAGCTGGGGAGGCATCTGAAAACTGAGGACTTGGACTGGCTACAGCGCTGTTCCCACTGGCATTGCTCCATGAGAAAGAAAGGCAGGGAGTCGCCCAAGCAGACCTTTTCTCAGTCTATATATAACCCTGTAACCTCCCTCTGCCATTTCATTCACACTCGAGACTCAGCTTGGTCTCCTAGAGGTCACCATTTGCTGTTCCCAGAGGCTGAGAAAGCCTGGCTAGAGATGACAATGCCAGCTGTGACCCAGTTGTGATCATTTTGACTACAGCTTGAACCTCTAAACTATACAGAAAGAATACTGAGCTAGGCTCATGATTCACTCCCCATTTTTGAATGACACTGTTAGCTCAAGGGGAAAATATACCTTTTTTTTTTTTTAAAGCAAAGGGTGAGAGAAATCAATCCCATCAAAAAAGTTGACTTTTGAGCAAGACCTGTATTTTGTGCACAATAGCTAACAGCATGCTGAGAGTAAACTAAGAAGCTCAGGCCTCACCATGCCCGATCAATATTCTCTCTGCCTCAAGCCTCCTCCACCTCCACCCACAGTCCCCACCAACTGTCAGAAGGGGAAAAAACACAAGAGTCATTAGATCCTCAAGGCTGGAGCTCCAAAAGCATAGGCAGCACCACCATTGCCAGCTGGCCACTTCCTTTTAAGAAGTCCATCTACCATCTTACAAAGTAACTGGATGGCAAGAAACCATCTCCCTAATTCATTTTTATTCCTTTTAATTAATACATGGAGAAGTCCGACCATCCTGGAGTTTCCTTGTAGGATAATTTCCGCTGACTTATCTCTAGAGCAGCAGCAGCAGCAGCAGCAGGGATCTCTTGCCACTGGACTGTATTGCTTCAGAGTTAATTACATGTATTTTGCTTTTGATAAATGGAAATACCAGATGCAATTAATTGAAAGACAATCAATATGATCCTGCCATGAGACATCCCAGGGAAGCATCTAGAGGCTGCCAGCGATCCACAGTCATCTGCTAATTGAAAACACCTTCCAAAGGGGATTTTGGAAAACTCAACTTTTACCTGGAGATATTTTACAGTAACTCACCAATATAAATGCGTCTGCAAAAACTTACAGCTCACAGGATGTCTTCCTCAGGAGGCACAGCCTCATCGGTTCACAACCATTTACGGTGATGAAGCCCTGAAAACACAATGAACTGAGTCAGGGCGGGTGCAGTACTGACTGTTTACATCCAACCATCCTTTAATTGCATTTTCCCAATGCCTTCAACTCAAATCTACCAGGTTATTAAATGGTCTCATTAAAAATACTCTGTCTTGCTGTAGCTGCACAGCAGATCAAACTAAACAGTGGAGCACCAGAACAAATGGACCCTTTCCATACCCTGACAGGAAGCCAAGAGTTCAAAACCAGAAAGGTGATCGTGTCGTCGGCATGAAAATGTCACTTGGCTTCCTTTACAGGCCCACATAGCATGCCAAGGGACCAAAACAATCAATACCTTCAAGCAAAAAGTATTAGCAAGTGTCCTAAGAAATACAGAATTATAAAGTGCATTTCATAAGCTCCTGGTTTATAAGTGCTATTAGCATAAATGCTGACAACTGCTAATCTACTGGAAGTCTGATGAACGGCTGCAGCTGTCCATTAATAGAAGGCATTTTAACTCACTACTGAAATTGATTACCCAGTTAAGAATTCAGTCTTAACGTTCAATAAAATCGCATTTTCTTGGCAAATGCAATATGAAGCTGCGTACTGCATTAAACAGCACTCACATTCATTTACCCAGGTAGAGCCGAGGGAAAATATATGGTACCATCTCAGTCACCTGACCTGCTTGTCATAACGGCAGAGCAGCCGCAGGGGTGAGCAGTGTAGTCAGTTCTGAGGCTGAAAGAGAAAGCCAACAGCTCGCCTGACAGCATGGCCAGGTCTTTCTCTATGGCTTTTCCATGTAGACAGAATTCCATCAGTGGAGGTTGCTACGCAACCACGGAGTTTACATATGTAGGTACCCTGCTGGAACTGTTGCTAGATTGTTGTCTCCATTCTTAACCAGTCTGCATTTCCCAAACTTGGATCCCAAAATTTGGTTAACAAACTTCACCATCACCACAACCACCGAACAAACAAAACAACCAAAGCCCACACACCAAAAAAAGCCATAAGTCACTACTAGCTTCCCAACCAGCCATAACTTTTCCTGCTATATAATTCTGGGGGTCAGGGAAGGATGGAGTACTCACTGTCTACCTCCCAAGTGCTAGAACTAAAGGCATGAGCCTGGATGCCCAGTTCCAGCCACTCAGATCTCAAGATACCCTCCCTAGGTTCCTAACATAGCACTCCATTCAAAACAAGGCCTGGCTAACAGGCAAAGAAACAGTTCGCTGCCCACTGCGTCCCATCTTACCCAGTTTAAGGAAGGTGGGATAATGTACATATTCCAGACTCTCAAGTGTCAAGAACAGAGTGACATGCACAGCTGAGTAGCCTAGAAGTTCCAGTGACAGAAGCATGCACCACAGACAAAGAGCCATCCTTCTGAGGCGGCAGCATCTGTCTGCTGTACTCCTATACCCCCCTTAAAACCTATTTCATGGGCATCTCTTAACACCTTACCTTCTGACTTTAGTCAATGTTCAATTTTCTTTAGTCTCTGAACATAGGAGGGAATCGAGAATTATTATCAACACAGCTACATACACATTATACATACATACATACATACACACATACATACGTGTGTGTGTGTGTGTGTGTGTGTGTGTGTGTGTGTGTGTATATACAGAATTTCCAGGTATAGTACTACACATCTTTAATCCCAGCACTCAGGATGCTGAGGCAGATGGAGCTCTGTGAGATCCTTGGCTACAGAGTGAGAATTTGTCTCAAAAAACAAACACACAACAACAACAAAGCGAGTCCTCAACAGCCAGGGCTCTGTTACACAGAGAAACTCTTTAGCGAAAGACCAAAAAGAAAAGAAAGAATTGGGTAAAGTGTGGTCTATAATGTTTCCTGATCATGAACCAGGTCTGAAGAAAACAGCAGAATGCTCTATCTACCCTAGCCTAATCTTAGTGGCTAGTGGGCACAAGTTTTACAGTTGAGATAGTCCATAATAAGTGAGCAGGAAATGCAACTGTGCCTCCAAGAGGGCTTCACAGAGGAGGCGACACTTCCTGGAATTTCAAGCTGGGGATTCGGAAAAGCCCACAGGCTTCAGCCTGAGCAAAGGGTGACAGCTTATTTAGTGGATTAAAAATGTTAAAAGGCTTGGGAGACTGTCAGAATCTTTCAGGCGGGCACCCATTGTTACTTGAAGGTTGTGAGAAGCACTTAGAGTGGATCTACAGAACAGCTATGAGTTCGCATACTTGTTTCGGCAGATACTTGCTGGCAGTGCAGCGTGGAGTGGTGCCCTGAGGATGCACCACCAGGGGAAATTTTCTTGACAGGTTTCTGTAAGAACTTCCAGGAGTATAGAGCCAGACACCAAAATGACTTAGCTGATTAAGATCACCAATCCCAAGCAGTCTCAGTAGAGGCTTGCATGGCAGCCTGTCCTCTCCCTATCTTGCCTCAACGAGGTCTCTGCCCTCCTGGGAAGGGTAGCCCCACTAGCCCCCCCACCTTCCCCTTCCTCCACTTAGGGGGTGAGACATTGTGAGCACATGAACTGAACAGTAGGGACATGGGAATTTCTGCCAGTCCAGTAAGCAGAGAGAAGGAATGTGCACACTTGGGGCTGAGGGTCAGATAGGATATCCAAAAATAAATGGGGTACAGGGCCAGCAGCTGAAGGGGTACAGCCTCTTCTGCTGAGCTCAACTCTCTGGGTCTCAGAGTGAGCCAGGTCCTTGGGAAGTCACCCTTCCTGTCTTCTGACTTTGAGTATGTCACGTACCTGGCCCACTAAGTAAAGTCTATTCCAGGAAGACCTGTCCCATTGGGAATGATGCAGTGTGTTTTGGCTGTTCCAAGGAGGGAAAGCCATGTAGACAACAATGTCCACTGCAAGGCAGAATTAAGTAGCCCACATCAGATATAGGGATCTGATTCCATGGTGCCATCTGGAAGGTCTGGGATGCTGTAACTTTTGAGCAGGCACGTTCTCAATTCCATCAACTACTCCCTTTGGAATAAGTAAGCCACATTAATTGATTTGGAGGCAATTTCCTTTCATTAATAATAGAAATGATCCTGTCAACTAATTCTTCTGATGTCCTTCATAGCTATGTGGGTATCACCATACTTAAGGTCAACCTATTCTACCTGGGATGTCCTAAGGGGTCAACTGTAAGAAAGACAACATCCTCTGGACAGTACTTTACAAATCCAGGCTTTGTGAAGTAGAGCAAACTGAGGAATAGGAAACATGTTCAGCTGGCTTTACATTGTAAGAATGTGAAAGCCTCAACAGGTGTGACTTGGAAATCTCTTGTCTTCAAATACAAGGACAACCAGTGACAACTGCAAGGCAAGCCTTGGAACCACCTAAGGGCAGTAAAATAGTGTCCCAGTGCTGAGAGAGACATAGCCATCGAAGTGCCCATGCCTCCTGTGTCCCCAGTCTACTAGGTGACAGGAAGCACCATCCTGGCAGCCTTGATGGGACAGTGGGTGATAACAGCACTACCACATCGTTGGGGGGGAAGCAGGTGGGGAGTCTTGGCTTTGGGATCTGCTAATCAGGGCTGGCTGTGGCCAAGTTTTTAAAGGAATGAAAGTTGGATCTGTGAGCACCAACAACTCACACAACATCACTTTGTGACCTCACGCTGAGCTTCCACACCCAAAACTGCCCAGCTAGCCAGGAAAGAGAAGGCAGCTGGCCGTGAGCAATTTGCCCACAGGCTCCCAGGGATGGGGTGAAAGGCAGAGTCTAAAGAACCAGGTGGACATTGACTGTACAATCATCTTAACTTGGAACACAGAAGTGAGGAACACCCGACATCAGGTCAGAATTCCCTGAAAACCAGCCCAGCTCAAAGAAGTCTGACCCCGAAGTCTTTAGCAAAAACTCGCCAGGGCACCTTTCAACTGCTATGTAAACACCTCCTCGGGCCTAGGTTTCAAACAATACCTAGGCCAAAGTGACCAAAGAGGAGCAAAGTCCTCTCCGAGACGTTCAGGGACCTGCTGGAAGAAGCAGATACAAGAGAAAGAAAGCCCAGGCTGAACTGGCAGTGACTGGACCAGGTAGGCATCCTGCCCACCAGAGGCAGTGGGATGCTATTTGAGAGCATCAGCACCAGGCACCCACCAATACTTGGCTAAGCAAAGAACAAGGGACACTGAGAGGAGTCAGCACAAGTATCTCCAGATGTTTGGGGCAGACTGTCATTATGACAAGATGGAGCCTGGACACCATCATAAGCTTCCTAGTAATGCTGAAAGATGGGAAGGCATGTTAGGAGCTTTGAAGATCCTCTGTAGGGAAGAGTTCTCACACAGTTGTTGGGGGAAGCGCTGGTCATTTAGCCTTGGGAACCATCTCTGAAACTGACATATTATCCCTAGTCTGTCCCTGAAGAATGACAAGACAAATGGTCAATATTTACAGAAAAGTAAGAAAGTCATTGCATGGGGGGTTAGGTAACATTAGGAATAGTGTGCTACCTATACCATATATTAGGATGGGAGATAAAGATTTCAAGCATTCCAAAATATGTAAAGATATAGGAATACCTATAGGTCAAATGGAAAATGAAATACAAAACATATTCAGATTTTTTTATTTAAAAATATTCTCTAGTGAATGAATTTTATCTTTTAATGTATATATACATACATATTTATATAAATGTGTGTGTGTGTGTGTGTGTGTGTGTGTGTGTGTGTATGTGAGAGAGAGAGAGAGAGAGAGAGAGAGAAAACAAAATCTAGTGTTATTTCCCCGTGGTATGATTAAAAGTGCTTTTCTAGCTGGGTGTGGTGGCGCATGCCATTAATTCCAGCACTTGGGAGGCAGAGGCGGGTAGATCTCTGTGAGTTCAAGGCCACCCTGGTCTACAAAGTGAGTCCAGGACATCCAGGGCTACACAGAGAAATTCTGTCTCAAAACAACAAAGTAGTTTTCTAAAATATGGAAATAAGTTACTCATTATTCATTATAGTTTTCTTTCTACTTCCCTATGTGTCCATGTTCTCAAAGAGCATGTGTTTCCTGACATCAAGAAAATGACAGGTTCCTAGGTCTGAGGGAACAGAGATAGATGGGTTGCTCCCCAGGCTGCCTCTGTCTTGTTTTAAAGCTACCTGGACCTTGGCTTGGGATGTGAGTCCTTAAAATAGCTCCAGTACAATATTGTGGATTATGAAAGAAGTGGAATGTACTTCAGAGTTCAAGCTACTACAAAGCAATACCCCTCCTAGGAATTGCAATTCGAAGTCAGAATTGCAATGGTCAACTATCCCCAAGATGGGGAGAGACAGCCTTGGAACACTGACATTCATGAGGACAGTAATCTGTAAACACTAATGGATATCCTCATTCACACAGCATGCTAATGCATACGTGTCTAAAAACAGCTTGGGCCAGGTATGGTGGTACACTTGTGTAATCCAAACACTTAGGAAGCTTAGACAGGAGGCTAGAGTTCAAAAAGACCAACCTGGGACAAATAGCAAGTTCAAGTTTAACTATACATATACAATTAGGGTCTCAAAATACAAACAAACAGCCGACTGTGGTGGTGCACGGCTTTAATCCTAGCACTCAGGAGGCAGAGGCAAGGTGGTTTACAGCCTGGTTTACAGAGTGAGTTCCAGTATAGCCAGGACTAAGCAGTGAGACCCTGTCTAAAAAAACCAAAACCAAACAGTACTCAAATATTTTATGTGGAATTAGATTCCCAGAACTTGCTGTTTTTACAGTTCTCACTGAGGCACGTCAAAGCCAGAGGGTTCTGGGGCTTCTACCTGAAAAAAGAAGCGGCACAGCTGGGCTTGAGCATTGAGTTGGCACCCCTTGTTATTCTTTCGGCATCAATGCCGAAACCTAAAGGTCCTTTAGACAGGATCTGCTCCATACTAGTCACTGTGCTCTACTCGAAAAACATGAGAAGAAAACTAACAAGATGATGGGGTCTTCTTAACCAAATCATGATGATACAAGCCCCACTGTGGCATCTGAGAACAGGGTGTGCAGGGTCTATAAAGATGCCTAGTTCCCTTGGACACCATGCAAATAAGACTGCATGCATGTCCCACTGAGGAGCCTATCAATGTCTACTTCTAGGCTAGGTGACTGTTACCAATAGGGAGAGAGGAGGAGGAAGTAATTTAACTTCTCATTGTATTACTTCTGCTATACCTCCATGTGAAGCTAACAAGATAAAAGGGCTGGAGAGGCGGGGGTTCAGTGGGTTTAAAAAGACCTGCCATGAATGTAAAGGTCTAAGTCTAAATTCCTAGATGCCAAATAAAGCCAGGGAGGTAGCATGAATTGTAATCCCATGACTCTGAGGTTGGGATGACAGGCAGACACTGGAGAAACCAGCTCCTGTTGACAAACATAGGCACTGGACTGGGGTCACCGGCTTCTGGTACCTGGCCTGTAAGAGCACACAGCTTCCTGAACCCTGATCTTCTTTCTTCCAGTGGAGCTGGCACTTCTCACAAAGCCTGCCTGGCTTGTTCTCTTCCAGATGCTATATCCCAGTCAGCCCCAAGTCACACCTGACAGAAAAGGGTGCTGATAGGGGCATAAGGTAAGAGGATCACCCCCTGGGACAGCATAGTAAGATCAGAACTCCCTGATCCATCCTGGCTGAATCGAAACTACAGGCAGCAGTCAGGAAACAGGCTACAACTGTCCCAGCCACCATGTGTACGCTGGGCTGGCTGGCTTCCAAAGCCCAGCTCACTCAAAAAAAGTTCTGGAACTGGAGAGCTCCAACAGATCGCCAGGGTCAGCAGAGCTGCCTGGCCCAGAGCAGACCCACGGCGGCGTAACACCCCTGTTTCTCAAACAGCTTGGGGAACCAGCCGGTGGCCTCAGCCTCTGTGTCAGCCTTTTATACCAGGGAAAAGGTCTTTTCTTCATAGCACTGGGTCTGTCCTCCCACATCCTCACAGCCTCCCTTTTAAGGAGTGGAGTGCTGGCTCTGCAGCTAGCACTCACAGTAACTCCCTGCTGATTCAAAGCCTCCAAAAAAGAAGAAAATTACAGAAGCGTCCTTGCTATTTCCTCCTTCATTGTCTTCGCTTTTCTCAATTTATCCCACCAGAGTTTATCCTTACTATCACCAGGCAACAATCATGAAAAAAATACCTCTTTCTCCAAAATGTTCAGTGACGTACAGTATGTGAACCAAAAAAAAAAAAAAAAAAAATCAATACTAACACTGCTTTTCCCCCTAGATTTTTATGAAACCTTAAATAGCTGTTTTCTGGAAGTGAGGCATTTTCAACCACCAGCATCACTTGGCTCCAAAGCTGCTGGTTTAAAAAAAAAAAATCCACCCATGATACTGCCACATGAATAAAAATTACATTCTACATAAATTAAATATATAATTTGATTAAACATGTTTATGTCTTTGTGATGACATTTAAAATAGAAGTAATCATTTTCCTTTTTTTTAACAAGAAAAACTCTTTCAAATATAATTCGAAACTGTCAAACCAATCTTCTGCTACAGATCTTTTAAATGTCACATACCTTCAAAAGGAGATGGCAGTTTCCTTTTAAATATGCAATTCCAAACAGTGTGTTCTGAACCAAGACTGTATTAAAATACACCGCTGGCATTTATCCCGACTTAAGTAGCGCCCTTTCCTCCTCTCTCCGGCTGGATGGGCTTCTGCGGTGGATGTGCTTAGGAGACCCCGGAGGTGTCCCTCCCCAGGACAGCTCTCTCAGTTCGGCAGAGCAGAGCTGCTAAGTGCCACAGCAGCTGACTGCAAACCACAGGGCTTGACACCAAGCCACATTCTTCATACCTCAAGAGGGCAAAGGTGTCTGAGGCTGAGTCTAGCTCTCCCCCACCCAGATGGCTCGCTGAACTCTGCATACCCCAATTCTGGCATAGCGTTGAAGGCCTAATTGTAAGACAGTGTTAATCAAATGCAAGGGAAAACTCCCAGCTCATTCTCATAAGTCAATGACCTACATATCCAATTGCTTATTTGCCATCCCAGTAGCAAACACCGTG
This sequence comes from Lophiomys imhausi, assembly GCA_907164525.1. Taxonomy (NCBI): domain Eukaryota; kingdom Metazoa; phylum Chordata; class Mammalia; order Rodentia; family Muridae; genus Lophiomys; species Lophiomys imhausi. The sequence continues at coordinate 6,163,155 of CAJQZJ010004755.1, read as the reverse complement.
CTATATTTAAACACAGTACAGCTATATCTTTTTTCTAAAATGCTTAGAGACAAATAAGCCTTCTGCCCCAGCCTTCTTCCTCTTGTCTGCATCAAGTGTTTACGGAACTCAAAAGAGCCCGCTGTTCCATCTCTCTAACCACGGGATAGGAAGAGCAGTTTCCATTAGCAGCAACATTCCCACTGCAACTTCAGCAAATGAAGCTAGATTCCCTAGCACCTGGCTCACAGTAAGTGCTCAGGGGCAAAAAAAAACAAAACAAAACATAGACCAGATAAGTTCAAGTTAGTTAAATACAGGTGACAAGCATGTATGTACAAAGTACACAGCATATATCATGGCAAGGACCAACATCTGAATTATCTTGAGCCACAAGAGGTGAAAGGAAAAGGAACAGAGAGGGATGATGAAATCAAAGACTAGGTAGAAACTACAACACCATCTCTTAGTATTTCACCCAAGCTTTAGGAAGTGTAAGTAAGTCATCGGGCAACCGGATGCCTAAGGGTGATGTGAACTATCAGGGCAGAGTGTCTGAAAAACCAATTGGGAATCCACCCATCCCCTCAACCTTTATGCAGATACCTTTACCTCTCAAGGAGAAGCAGCACTAGGGGTGGAGCCTAAAGGGTTGTGCAACTTCAAGAGAGCCAATCACGTAGATTGAGTGTGGAGGGGGCAGGCCTGGGTGGGCACACTTCTCTATGGAACAGCCAGGAGAGAAAGTCACTCACCAATCCTGAATGGGCACCAAACACTCACAAGCACCAAGCCACCACACCTTGAAGATAACAGGATCTGGCTGGCAGTAGTGGCACAGACTTGTTTGTAATCCTAGCACTCCTGAGGGAGGCTGAGGCCAGACAAGAGGATCAAGAATTTGAGGTCAGTATGGACTCTATGGTTAGACCCATTCTAAAAGACGGAGAATGGAGGTCAAAGAGGAGGAGGAAGGGGAGGAGGAGGAGCGGGAGGGGGCAAGGAGAAAGGGAAGGGGGACAGGAGGGAGGAAAGAGCAGTATAGCAACTACCACCAATGTTCTCTTAATCAAGTTCTAAACAGGCAGTCATGAAACTTAACAGCCAAAGCTGATTCCAGGCATTGAGGCTTCAAGAAATCTAGCGGGAACAAGTCCAACCACTCTCTCTCTCTCTCTCTCTGGCAAATTTCCTTTCCTGAGTGGCAAGGCCCTCTCATGGCACACATGACTTAAGCTTGGTAACACCATTCTGAAAACTGACATTATCTACATCCACAACTGCATAGAGAGCTGGGAATGGGCTGGAATGCAAAACAGGGGCCTGCCCAGCATCCTTACCCACAAGCCCTGCCCTTGATGCTTCCCTCTGAAGGCTCCAGAGCCTGTCTCCTCCCTGTAGAAGTTACCACCTCCTCTCGCAGGCACCAACCAGTATTCTAATACTTGATATTGCTATCGGCCCATGAATCAGATGGTGTCTAATATTCACACATAGCACATAAGCGTATGTGCTTATGACGGTTTGAGATTATCATGGTGTGGCACACAATGGAAACCGTGCTTGGAATATGGAATAATAACCTTTCCCCGGGCCAGTGATGCACCGCATAGCCTTCTGTTAAGCAGGACCATGGCAATGGGCCTCAGCTCCCCCCCAGGTAGCAGCAGCTGGGACACCTAGCTTTTTGGAACAAAATGGAACCATCAACTGAACTAGTTCTCAAATCCTACTTAGAATCAAATGACCCTAGATGGGACTCCTCACCACACCCCTTCCCTCAATATTGTACTTCTGATTCTTTTCAGAGGTTCCAGGCGCAAGTCAAAAAATTGTGAAAATGCAAACCTAAATAGATAAGTGCCTGGTGGCAAAGGAACTCACAGCCACTGTCTCTCCACAGACCCTGTGGCAATGCTTGAGGTAGGAGTGGGGAAGCAGGTCCCATATAAACACCAGAATACCTCCCAAGTGTGGGGATCACAGGCCTGAGCTGCCACAACCACCTAGCAGATTATGTTAAGTCCTCAGTGTGGTTTCTGGAAGGAGGAAGTTTATAAGTAAAAATGAAATCCATATGCCGGGTGGTGGTGGCGCACACCTTTAATCCCAGCACTTGGGAGGCAGAGGCAGGCGGATCTTTGTGAGTTCGAGGCCAGCCTGGTCTACAAAGCGAGTCCAGGGCAGCCAGAGATATTCAGAGAAACCCTGTCTCGAAAAACTAAAAAAAAAAAAAAAATGAAATCCATTCAAGGATTACTCCTATAACCCTGTAAAACAAGCCTCAGAAACCAACAGCCCCAGACAGACCTGGGGAACAAGACCCTCATGCCTGCTTGGGCAGTGCTTCAGTGGGAAGCCTGGCATTTTAGTGGAAAGAGGCAGCAGGAAAAAAGAGAAGGGAAGAGCCAGTTATGTTGAATAAGAAGGAAAATTGAGTACCCTACCTGGCAGGGACTCCACACCCCACTTCCAACAGAAAAAAGATGCAAACCCTGTAACCATCTTGTTAAGGGCAGACCAAGGAAGAAGTCAGAATTCCACTAAGTGGGTTACAAAATACCTGACTCTTTTTTTTTCTTTTCCTTTTTTTGGAGACAGGGTCCTGAAACCATAGCTTAGTCTGATACCATAGACTGCATAGTGATCCAAACTACCACAGCCTCCAAACTGCTACAATCACAGATATGTGCCACCACACCACACCTAAACATGTTTTACAATTTGAAAATGTGTGTTGAAGGAAAAAGAGCTTCAAGCAAAAAAAAGTATACACTGCCAATGTACATCATACTGTATGTTTATGTGTGTGTTGCATATACTATACATATGCAGTATTATATGGAAAATTCTAGAACAAGCAAAACTGATCTTGTTGGGAAGACCAAACTAAAACCACCAACCAGTCAACTAAACAATCAAACAAACAAAAACCCAGTGGTTGCCTGTGGTGAGCACGGAGGTGGTAGGAAGACATGGCCCAGATAAGGCCACCAGGGAACTTTCTAGATGGAGTTCTTTATCTTAATAGAGTCCAAGATGTGAGTGTACCTGTCAGAACTCATTGATGGTGCACTGGTGACCAACATAAGGTCAAGTGGCTGCTCTTTCCCAACCAATCCCTACTGCAGCACACCAAAACTTCCTTAACATGACAGGAAGCTGAAAGATTCTAGGTGGAGCTGGGGTCTGAAATGCAGCCTGGTAATGTGGCCAAGACCAAGGTGGATGGAGCAGAGAGCAGAGGTGGAGTGTGCACTGCAGGCTGGAGCGTGTCGCGTGGCCGAGCTGTGTTACTGTAGACTGACACTCATAGCCAAAGGTCAAAACCACTACACCACTCTGATCTTGCAAAGAAACCTCAGCAGCTCATTAGAGGAACTTTCTACTCCATCAGTTTAGGGCTTGTCTTGGGAATGAACAACCGAGGACCAAATCCTTAGGACCAGTAAGTATCACTCTACGATGAGCAGACCTGTGACTTGGGTTCCCAGTTACATAGTGAAGACCATACAAATGCAGTCCAATAAAACTAAAGATTCCTGGGCTGGGGAGATGGGAAGCAGAGATGGGATCCTCAAGAGAATGGCCTATCCAGCTGAATTAGCAAGCTCTGGGTATAAAGTACTGGAGCAAGGCACACTCTGTTCTGTTTCATCCATGTATACACATGCACACACATACTTCACCCACGTATTCCCCCTTCTTACACACACACAAAATACATGGGATAAAAAAAACACGATGGCAACACACAGGCTTCCACGTGGCTCTGAAGCTGGTTAAGGCCAGCCCACAGGGCACATGACTCTCCAAGCCTTGACAGGGTAGTGTAGCCTTTTTGGCCCAACAGCTCTGTCGGGTCCCTTCGGAAGGATGCCGCTAAATAACATGTGACTCTAACAGGCTGCCATTAAGTAAAGTGGGACTTATCAGTCTCAAGTTCCCTTTCCAGAGCAGGTCACATGCAGCTAGCTGTACTTACAAGCCTCTCTTAGTACCCAAGAGGCTTTTTAAAGTATTAAGTAGAGAAAATACACGTTAACTTCATAGTTAAAATATAGTTCACAGACAATCTAAAAGGCTGAGGTGGCACCCTCTCCATTTTCATTGCCAGATGGCAACACACTTGGATAAAAAGCACATAAAAAGACTCAATTGTGGGCTGGAGAGATGGCTTAGCAGTTTAGAGCACTGATTGCTCTTCTAAAGGACCAGGGTTCAAATCCCAGCACCCACATGGCAGTTCACAGCTGTCTAATTGCCAGGTGTGGCAGCACACACCTTTAATCCCAGCACTCAGGAGGCAGAGGGAGGCGGGTCTCTGTGAATTCAAGGCCAGCCTGGTCTATAAAGTGAGACCAGGACAGTCAGGGCTACACAAGAGAAACCCTGCCTCAAAAAAACAAAAAAAAAAAAAAACAAAAAACAAAAAAAAAACCAAAAAAACAACAAAAAGACTCAACTGCTGTGACCCTTGATGGAATCCTAGCTATCTCTCTCATCAGGGAAGATCCTGAAATTACCTAGTGGAGGCTCCTTGTTTTAAGAGGGAAGAAATTAGCCTCCTGTCCAGAACTACAGAAAAATCCCAGGCGCTCTAGCCTGCTTGATTGTAAACAGACTCGTGTTGGATTCAGGCTCTTATATAGACAGAAGCCAAGCCACGAGACTCTTGGGGGAAGCTACAGGACCTGGGAGGCAGAGGGAAATGGCAGAGAGCTGGGTAGGAGGTTGAGACAGGAAGATTACATACTAAGTTGTCACCCTCTCAAAACAGAAAGTAAAAGGAAGTCGAGTGGAACAAATTGCCTAGCACTGGATAAACCCTCCAGGTTCAATCCCTGGCACCATAAAACAAAACTTACACCAGCATTACTTTATAAACCACAAGCAAGGAAAAACAGCTGTCAAGATATGGCATGGAATTGACTTAAATGACAATTTGATTTCAGAGATGTTAAAATGCTGTCAACCAGTGAAATAGAGTACTCATTGAAGACCTCCAGTAAGGTTAGAAACACAGGAGACCCCGTTTCAGATAAAAACCTGGGGCTCCCCAAAAGACTTGGCTGTCACTCCACTGGCAGAAGTGGGAGGGAGTTTCCAGCTAACTTCTGAATCAGTGCCCAGAACAGGGTTAAGCTCCCCACGGCTGCCTCCTGCCACACAAACGCCAAATGACCGTGCCAAGCTTCAAGACCTCACATCCAGACTCACACTTCTGTAGAGAATATTCTTATCAACTCTTGAATTTTTTAAAAAAGTCACTGCCGGGTGGTGCTGGCGCACGCCTTTAATCCCGGCACTCAGGAGGCAGAGGCAGGCGGATCTCTCTGAGTTCGAGGCCAGCCTGGTCTACAAAGAGAGTCCAGGACAGCCAGGCTGTTACACAGAGAAACCCTGTCATGAAAAACAAAACAAACAAACAAAAAAGTCACTAAAATGTGTATTTTCATCCTTATACCCTTTACCAACAAAGTTCCATGACATTCAAGTGAGAACAAGTGATGTACAAAAATATCAAAAACAAGAATCCAATTTGGGCTGGGTGGTGGTGGCACATGCCTTTAATCCCAGCACTTGGGAGGCAGAGACAGGCGCATCTCTAGAAGTTCAAGGCCAGCCTGGTCTACAGAGTGAGTTCCAGGACAGTCAAGGCTACATAGAGAAACCCTGTCTCGAAAAACAAACCGAAACAAAAATCCAATCTGGCAAACTGCTGAGTGTTATTTTCACATCCTAGTGAAATTAATTTCATAAACACAAATCAAGCAGGCACTCTCAAAATTCTAATGGTATGGTACAAAACAAAACTTTGAATGACAACTCTAAAAAACAACAAAAAAAAAGAACTAACTGTTTTTGCCAGAGTTGGATAGCGTTGAAAACATTTAAGGAATGATGCAGTTCAAAGGGTAGCCCTTGTGGTCTGTGTACGTGAACTTGGCTCTGAGCTGCTTCTCCTGGACGGTGGCTGAAGCAGCAAGGAGATACAGGACTAGGGAGATGGCTCTCAGTCTAATGCGCTTCCCATGTAAGCATGAGGGTCTGAGTTCAGATTCCCTGGCACAGACTTAAAATTTTAGGTGTCTCTCCAAATTCCTGGTATTGGGGGACACTAGGGTGTGTGAGGAAAGGGGGACACAGAGGGTATCAATCCAAACTGTAGCTCAGTTGGTGAGCTGAGCTCAGTAAGAGACTGTCTCAGAAAACAAGGTGGAGAGTGGCTGCCTGTTCCGGGCTTGCACACAAACTCCAGAGACCCTTTACATCCTGCTCAGGCCTGTTCTGGTAACACCCAGTGTCTGGTGTTCGGAATGAAGCAAGCAGCAGGTGGGGCTACACGCTAATCAACACACAGAGCCTCCACCTCACTAGGACCATCAGCCTCAAATGTAGGTTGCTGGGCAGCAAGCATCCAGGGGCCTTGGAAAGAACCTAGGGTGTTAAGATGAAGGGCAAGGCAGACTCAAACTAACACTGTGTATGCGCCAATCTGTGTCAAACCCATCACCACCACACAGAAAACACCCAAGTTCAAATCCCAGAGTTAAACAAATTGAACACACACATGCAAATAGCAGGCTGGATACACAAAATCTGGAACTGGGTAAACACATCAAAGCCCTGGCCACACCCTCCACACCCTAGTAGGATGAAGATGGGGTTACCTTGAACTGAGCCCCTCTATCTGAGAATAAAGGGTTGTGGTTTGGAGAATTAGAACACATCTGAACATGACTGTCTGTCTATCACAATGTGAACACAAGACCAATCTATTGAAATTACATTTTCAGCCTTGTGAAGAATAAGGCAACAAAAACAATTCCTACAGCTGTTTTTACTCACCATAACGGTTCCCAAGACTAAAACTTATTCATACAAGTCTGGTTCCAAAGAGAAAGCCAGAGACACCAAGACATTCAAAGAGCGTGTATGATGGCACTGAGAAACTAAAAACTACATTTGTAGGCGAGACCAGAAATGTGAGCCCCATCAAAGCTGTGCCCCAGGTCACAGAACATTTCCTGCCTGCTGTGCAAAAACAAACCAACAAACAAAACAACTACAACAAAATCAAGACCTCCCCAAGGACTAAACTAAACTCTGTGACTCTGAGGGACCCTACTGCCAACAACCACTCCCTGTCAGCAATGCTGCACCCTTTCCAGCTCATAGGTGGAAGGTGGAGGCTCAGAATGGCACATGCAAGAGTTCACAGCAGAAACAGATCTTGGGCTATGGGGCTGGAGAGATGGCTCAGTGGTTAAGAGCATTGACTGCTCTTCCAAAGGATGTGGGTTCAAATCCCAGCACCCACCTGACAGTTCACAGCTGTCTGTAATTGCCGGGCGTGGTGACGCACACCTTTAATCCAAGTGCTTGGGGGGCGGGGGGCGCAGAGCAAAGGCAGGCGGATCTCTGAGTTCGAGGCCAGCCTGGTCTACTAGGCAAGTTCCAGGACAGCCAGGACCATTAGCACAGAGAAACCCTGTCTTGAAAAACAAAACAAAAAAGAAACTTGGGTTAGCTCAGGCTCATCTATGACCTGCTCAGTGGTGACCCAACCCACCTGGAGGAAATGAGTGGGAACATGAACATGGACCGCCTGGACAGGGGTGCAGGACCCTCTGCTTCCTGCCCTTTCCCGCTAGGAAGACTGGAAGTCAGAGTGTGGTTTTAACTGAAAACCACCTGCCCCATTCCTCTGAGGAACAGCTTTCTGACACACCAGGACAATGTTTCCTGCAGGTTTTCTGTGTCAGGAACCAACCAACTCCTCCACCACCCCCCCACTTTCCCTGCCCTCATTAATTTCCTACCCCTCCAGAACCTCCAACCTTTGCAGGCCAAGGCTGAGTTCCTATGGAAACGCACATGACCCTTTCCCACCCATCTCTCCTTTGGCTCCTGTCTTTATGGGGTTCACCATCCTCCACCCAGGTTGGAGCACTGAAGGTTCCCAAGGTGCTTAGCCTCAGTCCAGCACTAAAGTTGTTTTCTAGGTAACATCTGCTTTCTTTTCTAACTACCCAGGGACTAGCAGGAAGATCATCCTCATTCCCACATCTACTTCACAAGAGCACAAGACAGGGTTAGTTCACTTTTAAATTCATGGTACTGGCTAGACAGACACCACTATCTCACAGCAACCTCATCCTGTAAAGTATTTCCATGTTTGGAGGGTACACAATGACCCTGCTGATGGAAACCCAGGTACCCCTTTTCAGAGCAAAGTGGAGGAGTTTCATGGTGCTGCTCTACTATATAGCCCTAAGGGAGATAGATACATACTGTCATTCAGGTAGTCTGAAGACTTGAGGCTCTCACAGCAACCCTTAGCCCCGACTCAGCTGAGTCTGGAAGGCAGGAAAAGTTAGGGCTTCTGAAGCACGCCTTCCAGCCCCAGGTGAAACTGAGTGACAGGGTTAAGGGTGCTCCATTAGAATCACCTGAAACGTTTAAACTAGCCAAAGCAGGTCTCTCCCTAGGCCACTAACGGTTTGAGAGGGTGGAGCTACAAGTCTTTGATGTTTCCCAGGTGATCCTTGGGTCCACACAGGGATGAGGAGGGTGGGGGGTTATGGAGTAGGCTGGGAGGGAGACCATCTGAAAGGGCTGTGGCCTAGCTCCTACCCTTGCAGACCATGACCTCAAGGTATATATATAAGACACCTCCCCACAGGACTCCTAAGTTCCTATTGCTCACAGTTCTTTGACTGCCCACTGCCCTCTGGGAGGGTGATGGGATCCATCAGACTTGTTCAGGCCACCACCCCAGAGCTCTGCAAAGGATGGGCCACACTGTGCTTCCCCACCCCCATGACTCAATAGGGGAGTGAGTGAAGATTCACCTCTCAATTGCATGGGAGAAGGAGAAATGAAGCCCACAAGCCTGTTCTTGTGGGCACTCTGCCCTTAACACTTCCCAAGCCTCCCACTCAGGTCTGATCTGCTCCAAAGCAAACTGCTGCAGGGAAAGTATTCAACTGGACTCACTGACCATCCTACATGCCAGGGCCTGAGGAACTTGAACCCAGCAGTCGGTTACAAGATGTCATCCAGAACACTATTAATGCCCCCCACCCACAAAATAGCTGAGCATCAGGGACATGTAGGCACAAAGACAGAGCATACGCCCTCCCAGAATGGTAGCTGGAATCTTTCCTACTGGCATAGCCCATGTCCTGGGAAGAGCCAGGTGACTTCAAATGGACTCTGGGCAGGCAGAGGAAAGGCCATACCCTTAGCTCGAAATCACAAGGGAAAGAATTGCTTATTTATTATAGTCTTATGTTCCTGGGCATTCTTTTACTTAAAAATATAAGCTTTTGACAAACAGTGATGGCACAAGCCTTTAATCCCAGCCCTCAAGAGGCAGAGGCAGGCAGATCTCTCAGTTTGAAAACAGCCTGGTCTACAGAGAAACTCTGTCTCAAAAAACAAAACAAAACAAAAAAAAACCCCACAAAAATCTAAGTTTCCCAGCTGGGGCTACACACACTCATCACCAGAACCACGACTCACTGAGATACATGGGAAACAGTAGCAATTCTGAAAGTGGTTTACACAGAAGACAAAAGAATCAGGGTGACAAGAAGAGATTTGTAAAAGATATGTTTTCACAGGGGATGTACCAGACCAAGCACAGAACCTCGTGAGTCTCTTTAGCCTGGTGTGGCCCTGGTGACTATAGTGACCTGCTGTTCTAAAGGACCAACACCCCATTCCCACCCTGCCCTAGTTAGCTGTGGCCGGTTCTTTTCACGGATAGGGAGCTAAGCATTCCAACATCAAGGGTCAGACTTTATCTTCTAAAATGCACAATGTACTTGAGCCAAAAACAAAACAAAGGCCTTTCCAGGATGCTTTCCAAATTCCTGAAACACACTGGGTGGAAAAAAAAAATGGAGCCCTGTTTCCTCTTATTTTTTTAATCTTACACTGGTTATGTTTATAATAAAATAGAATAACTTATTTATTTGCTTACCTTACTTGGAAAGACAATAACTTGGAAGGGCTTCATAAATCTCACAGGGAATCCCTTTAAACAAGGATCATCAGCAAAAATACGTAAATAGCACCCTGGCAGCTTTGAACAATTACCTCCAGCACATTCTTGTTCCTCCTGCCTTTGTATGTTAACCACTTGCAAACAAATCAAACTAAGAACCACACTTGCTTTTTCTTATAGAGTACGGTTCCAAAAACATCCGGAGTACAGGAAAGGTCCTAAAGCAAGGCTGTGATGGGTCTGAAGAACGCAGCTCAGAACACATGAGGATGGACAGTCTCACACAGAGGCTCCAAGGACTGTGCTAAAAATAAGTTTAAATAAGGGGCACAGGAAGCTTGGTGGATAATCAAACTGCACCCTAGAAAGATCTGCAGTAATCAATTTACATATCATTACATATCACTCCAAAGGATAATTACCATGACTAAAAGGGACAGTTCTCCAAGCCAAAAGGTTACAAAGAAATTCAGCCCAGCTAACCACAATCCAAAAGTGATTAAATAGGTATTTTCAGCCAGGCTCAGAGTCAAAACTGCTACACACTTTCACCTCAAGAGCTTGACTTGGCTGTGGGGTGCACACAGCCTCAGAAAGCAAAATATACTTGTCTGTGTGTGGATATCGGTTCCCTCAGTTGCTTAGCTGAACAAAAGTAGCTGGATTTTAAGTCCCACCGAGGTTCCCATATAGCACCAAAAAGTCATTGTGATGCCTACACAGCTAGCCATGCTTCACTGGTGCCTGCTGGGTAATAGAGTTCAAACTGTGGGTATGACATTTGCATGCTGAGCGTTACCAATCTGAAAATATTTCAAAATCCACAATTTTTTTAGTATTGGCACATAGCACAGGTAGTAAAACATTCTACACCACCCAAACATCCATGTGCCAAGCTGCATAAGGTTAACTAACCATTTACATCTGGGTATCAGGTAGAAGTAAAGAGCTAATTAGCCCTGTAAGAGATTCAGGATCTCATTATGCATATGCAAAAGATCTCATTGAGGGACATGGGGGGTGGGGCTGGAGAGCTGGCTCGGTGCAGTGGCTGAACTCTTCCACAGGTCCTGTCCTGGGTTGTGATGCACATACATACATGCAGGCAAAATATTTGTTGTACATGTACAAAGTAAATCCTTCCTTTCTTTTGAGACAGAAGACCAGGCTGGCCTCAAACTCAGAGATTTGTCTGCCTCTGTCCCCTCCTTTGGTGGGAACCAAAGGCATGCACCACCACCACATGGCATGTAAAAAGGAAAACTTTCAATGAAAAAAAATCTCATTATATATAGCAAATATTCCCAAAATTAAAAAACTCCAAAATATGAAACACTCCTAGCCCCAGGCATTTTGAATAAAGGGCACTCAACCGCGGTTATGAGGGACTCAAATACATTTCCATCTCCTCCCTCAAATGAGGCTCATTTATAAAAAGCTCATTTACAAATGGTGTTATTTCTTAATGTACATCTAAGAAGAGGCCTTTCAGTGATTTGATAATCTACAACACACCCTTTTTGTTTTCTCCATTGAAGACACACTGGGAACTTGCATCTTGAGTCTGGACCAGGCATTGGGCTTTCTCAATGGCAAGCTGTCTCCTTTTCTCCAGGAAGCCAGCTGGGATTTTCTAATCCACAAGGCACACTCCTAACTAAAGGAGACAAGAGTAGAGGTCCAAGAGAGAGAACAGGGAAACAGCCAGTGCCCAGGACACCACCAGCCCTGTGGCCGCTGAGCCCAGCAGCTTTGCTGTGCTCCTGGCCTCATCTTTTAGATCCAGTTCTGGCTGGAATTGGTCTGTGGGTTGTGCTTCCTGTTGGGGAGACAGCTCTTCATAAGTTTGCCAACATTCTTCACGCCAACCAAACACTTTCTTCCTTATGCTTATTTTTAAGAGCTTATTTGAGGCATAATTTAAAAAAAAAAAAAAGGATGCATGCACCTGTGAACCTGTCGCCACAACCCTGGTGACAAACATACCCCTTTCCAAAAGCTCCCACACGCTGCCCCTTGTGTTCTATTAAAATCCGGCATTCAATGTGCCCCATAAGAAATACGTTGTCAGCCGGGCGTTGGTGGCGCACGCCTTTAATCCCAGCACTTGGGAGGCAGAGGTAGGCGGATCTCTGTGAGTTCGAGGCCAGCCTGGTCTACAATGTGAGTCTAGGACAGCCAAAGCTGTTATACAGAGAAACCCTGTCTCAAAAAACCAAAAAAAAAAAAAAAAAGAAATCCGTTGTCCAGGGATGGACAAGAGAAGTGCCATGGAGACCCTCCACAGCTCCTCTCATGTAAGACCCGTGTGGAAGCAGACCTCTGCTCGGAGTTTAACATAGCACCTGAAGTGTGCCATATCCACCTCTCAGCTTCTAACCTAGATTCCCTTCAGCTCACACTTTCAGGCCCCCAGCCCTGAATTCTGTAAGAAGGTGCCTGTGTCTCATAACTTTCCCTGCACAGCACTTCAGGTGACCATACTAAGGAAGTCAAGGGTGTATGAGCATTAGTCTAAGGCAGGAGTCCAGGTCACTTTTGGTCTCAGCTCCTATACATCTAAGGGTTTTCGCCAAGCAACATTGGGTCAGTGTGATCAGGTGGCCAGCCAGCCCTGGGCTGCTCTGATGAATGTTAAGAGTAGAAATGATCGATCACAAGCTCTAAAAAGATGGTTCCAGCAATAGTCAGTAATTCCCCACTTAAATCAGTCAGTGATTCCCTGCTTAATCACCTTTAAAATGTCATACTGTCCAAGCAGTGGTGGAGCAAACCTTTAATCTCAGGACTTGGGAGGCAGAGACGGAGACAGGCAGATCTCAGAGTTCGAGGCTAGCTTTGTCTACAGAGGAGCTCCAGAACAGCTAGAGCTACACAGAGAAGAAACCCTGTCTCAAAACAAAAAAAGCAACAACAACAAAAAATAAATAAATCAGAGCCGGGCGGTGGTGGCGCACGCCTTTAATCCCAGCACTTGGGAGGCAGAGGCAGGCGGATCTTTGTGAGTTCGAGGCCAGCCTGGTCTACCCAGGACAGCCAGAGATATTCAGAGAAACCCTGTCTCGAAAAACCAAAATAAATAAATAAATAAATAAATAAATAAATAAATAAATAAATAAATCAGATATTTCATACTTATATCCACATCACAAACAGATGGAAGGAAGAGAATATTAAACCTGCAAAGAAAGCCGGGGGTGGTGGTGCACACCTTTAATCCCAGAACTTGCAAGGCAGAGGCAGGCGGATCTCTGTGAGTTCAAGGCCAGCCTGGTCTACAAAATGAGTCCATGACAGCCAAGGCTGTCCCAAAAAACCAAAAGAAATAAACCTGCAAAGAAAGTTAAGTGGCTTTCTACTCACATCCCAGAGTGCAACAGGGCAGGGGCCCAGTGTTGGGGCCAACACAGAAGCCAACTGTGCTGGCTTCAAGAGCAGACTCCTTCCTCCTCTTTATAGCGGTCCTGTATGCACACAGGGACCAGAGAAGGAGGCAAGGGGGACTTAGGACTGGACACCAGGGGACTCACTCAGGTACTCTATGCTACCTGAGAAGAATCCATGTGGCTGACCTTCCTTCCCCACCTGGAGAGTTTTCCAGTTTCCTGGGCTTTTCACTAACCACACTCCTTGACCACAGGGAGGGAAGCCGGCCCAGCTGGCCTCTACCTTCAATAAACAAATCATGACCCAAGAGCCACCCAGGAGTCCTGGGAACACTAACGGCTGTAGCACTCTGAGAGGCACACCACCCAGCAGCTCTCCAGAACCACTTACTTCCCTTGAGGAGAAAGGATGAAGCCAGTAGTGTCTTGGTGATCACTTGCAATTCCCTCTGGATTGGGAGCCACTGCAGACAGAACAGACACCTGTTCCCAGTGCCTTCTAAGAGAGACTGTGGAAAGGCAGTGAGCAGCTGATGTGTGTCCCCAGGGAGCCCAAAGACCATGGATGGCCTTAGATGCACCCGGCCCTCAAGTGTGAGCCCAGAACTGACTACTTGAGATGGGAGGGTACTTTGAACTGACAGGTGGCTTAATGAGGCAGAGAAGACTCAGGAGACTCGGGTTTCAGTGACTGGCTGCTTTTGAAGCTAGCTGTCTAGTATGAGCCAAAGCCTGTCCTTAAGTCTTAGGCATGCCTGGCACGGCACCAGTGGGAGGTCACCCAGGCATGCCCATCTACTATACCTGCTATCCTTGTGGGCATGCACAAACCCTTAGTCATTACCAAGGACCCAGAAACTCCCAGCCTCTTGCATGAGTGTCTGTCTACCAACTTCTACTAACCTCCTAAGCCTTTCTACTGACCAAAAAAAAAAAAGTGACTTGGATCAGCAAGGTGGCACAATGGATAAGGGTGTGTGCTTGCTGCCAAGCCTGACTATCTTAGTTCAATCCCTAAAACCCAGATAGTAGGAAGCAAGAACTGACTCCTGAAAGTTGTCTTCTGGCTTCCACAGGCATGCATGGAGGCATACAGGAAGCAGAATATTTTAGCCCAGCACAGAACTGTTTTGCAATCAAGTGATTATCTCATTTTGCAAAATCCACAGAACTGCACACTACAAAAGTGAGTTCTATGTTCTAGAAGTAACTAGAGAAAACAAAATACTTTTTTTTTAGAAAAGAGTTAATAAGCTTAAAAATATAATAAAAATACAACATAAATTTTTCAAACTATAATTTACCAAAGGTATACTTGCTTTACTGGCATGAAAGGAAAAATGGACTTAATTTCAGATTGGAATGTTAGACTGCAGGTTGCCACATAGCTTACACAAACTTGATAGCAGCTTAAAAGTTTTTTGTTTTGTTTTGTTTGTAGATATAAAAAATATTTTCATGGTTTGGCATTAAAAAGTAGGTAGGAGGTTTAAAGTGCTGTAAATAAATTAAAGGTTGTTACAGTTCAACCTGGTTTTCTAAACCTCCAAGAGTTGAAAAAACTTGGAGCTAAGGTAAAATACATGAAATTCGTGGTATTAGCCCATGCCTTTAACTCCAGCAGAGACATGAGGATCATTATAGAGTTAGTTGTCTTGTAAATTCTAGAGTTACAAGGAACAGGGTGGTGATGGTGCACACCCTTAATCCCAATACACTAGAGACAGAAATCTCCAGATCTCGGAGTTCAAGGCCAGTCTGACACAAAGCAAGCTCTAAATAGAGAAAAACTTCAATCCAGGGGTGGTGGTGCACATCGTTAATCTCATCAGTTGAGAACCATATGCCTATGATCCCAATACTTAGAATGCAGAGACAGGCACATAGGATTTAAGTTTAAAAGCTACTCACAAAAGGCATGCTGAAATTCAAAGCAAAATGTCCTTTGAGATGTCAAAATATATAAACTTAAAGGTTTGTTTAGTTCCAAAATATCAAAATAATTTCTTTTTTAATCTCAATTGAAAGATAATACTTTTTATTGTCAAAAAACTGAATTTGCTCCAGGAAAAATATTACCTGACCTCCCCCCCCCCAAAAAAAAAGGTAGTGTCCCAGAGTTAGGATTAGGGCAGGACTCTTCTTATCTTTCCAGATTTAAAGCATCCATCCATCTATGGAATCCAGGAACAACTGAAACCTCAGAAGAAAACAGATCAGACAGCAAAGAAGACAAGTAGCCCAGACAATCCAGTCTTGCAGACTTCCTCAATAGCTGTTTCTCGAAAGTCTACAACCAGCCAGGCGGTGGTGGCGCACGCCTTTAATCCCAGCACTTGGGAGGCAGAGGCTGGCGGATCTCTGTGAGTTCGAGGCCAGCCTGGTCTACAAAGCAAGTCAAGGACAGCCAGAGCTGTTATACAGAGAAACCCTGTCTCAGAGAAAAACAAACAAACAAAAAAAAGTCTACAACCACAACAACTCAAAATCACTAAGATTGTTCAGCTCCACAGACTGTTCCAGCCAGAACTTCAGTAAAGCCCTGAAGTTCAGCTTCTGTCAACAAACTTCTTAGGACATTTAAATAGCTGAGCACAAAAGAACTGAACATCAAATGATTCTATTAACATGATTAACCATTTTTCCATTCTTATTTGGGCCCCAAACACGTTTACTATGTCCCAAATCAGCAGGAAGTCATTTTAAGAGAGCAACGTCCCATCTCCAGAAGGTGGAGTGGGTGTTTTTCCCCCCTTTGGTCATTTGATGGGTTATAGATACTTGTCATTTAGGGGGAGAGATTAGAAGTTGTTAAATGGTCTTGTTAAATAGGTTTTGGAGGTTAGACCCAGGGATTTCTCTCTCTTTCTTTTCTGTATCCTTCTTTCTCTCCTTCGTAGGGATAAAAAGACTCAAGAAAAAAAATGGGATATAGACATAATATAGGAATGATAAAAAAGGACAGATTATTGAATATGCTCTTATACCTTTGTATATTGCTACAAAATTAAGATTATATTTGGCCACATCGGTATTGATCTTTGTATATTGCTACAAAATTAAGATTATATTTGGCCACATTGGTATTGATCTTTGTATATTGCTACAAAATTAAGATTATATTTGGCCACACTGGTATTGATCTTTGTATATTGCTACAAAACTAAGATTATATTTGGCCACATTGGTATTGATCTTTGTATATTGCTACAAAATTAAGGTTACCTTAAGGTATTGTACCTAGGTAACGCTTAAAAATGAAATGTGAAGTTTTGGTCTTTTGTTAACAATTGTCATAAACTGTTTAGGATAATTAAGAAATGCAAACTAGTAGTCATTCAAGCATGTCATTTTGTGAGGTACTAGGGCAGTCTATTACAGTTATTTTCTTTAATAAGAAATCAAGTTGCTAAGAGACAAGCAACATTTGCTTATCCAAATATAAGGAGATAGATAGGTGGTCTTCAAAAACCTCAAGAGATCTGCAGAATATGGCATTCAAAGATGTTTTCTTAAGACTTTTTGATATTGAGACATGTCAGCTCCTCCTATTCTACTCCAAGTAGAAGATGAGCATCAAAGAATCTCCAATTGAAGATGATTGAATTGGTGGCAAACCTATCACTTGGCAAGAAAATTCCCTTGCTTCAACTGTAGACAGAATGCTGTCCAAAAAGGACAAAACTTGGAAGCAGGTAAGTCGACAGCCTAGTTCTGCCAAGACAGGGTAGGCAAGTCCTTCACAATTCCTGCTGTACAGTCAATGTCTGTCAGAGAAACAGGGCCAAACAGCTGAAGATTGATGCTGTAATGTATGGATAAATTGGGAACTGTCCAGGCAGCCACTGGTATGTCATTTCTTAGTTTTGGAAGCTGCTAGCCCTGCACTTTCTGTATAATCAGATATATTTATCCCTCTCAGGTCTCTGATGTGGTTGAAGAATAGATAGCTAGTCTCATAGTTAAATTGAATTGTTTAGGAATTAAGAGGGTGTTCTGGATCTAAGAAGATGTTTTTAAAATTGTGATGCAAGTTAGGATAGAAGCTGAATTGGATATAGAACTTTAAACTCATGGAGATTGGATAGTAGAATGTTAAAGTCAGTTGCCAAATACATATGGACTGGACATTGTGAATGTATGCTAAGCTTTATAATTCTCATAATTGTAGCCTAATTATTTCTGTTGTTTTGTATTGTATTTGTTGTTATAAGAGAAAGCCATTTGTTGGACTGAAAGGGGGAGCTGTTTGGGGGGAAAAGATATACCTTAAACTTAAAAAAAAAAAAGAAGTGGATGAGGGGGTTAAGGGGGAAGAGGGTGGGAGTGTGGGACCGGAGGGGGGAATAGGGAGGGGAGAGTAGGGAGGGGACTGCAATTGAGGTGTAACTTAAAGAAATAAAAATAAATAATTATTTTTTAAAAAGTGAGTTCTGCTGTCTGTAAGTATACCTACATGACATTGTAGGGAGTTAGCACCCTTAGAAAATGAAGAATAGCAGTGACTTTGTGGGATAAACTGCAAAGCTCATTAATGAGGCAGTGGCCCTGCAACCATCTGCCCCAGGCTCCCTGGAGGCACTGAAGGGAGCCCAACAGCAGAAGCAGGGATATGGAAAACACACTTGCAGATTCTTCTCACTTTCAATGGTACTACAAACAAAGTGAGGGAAAATCTTTTAGTACCTCTGGTAATTTCATGGTCAAGGAAATGAGAAAGGAACTCCCTGCAAAAGTCCCTTTGCCTATTGGTTCTAACCTCATCACGGCTCTTACCCATCACAGCTAGTGTCATGACACCCCCTTTTCAACCTTACTCCAAGCCCAGTGGTGTCTATATAAGCAAAAAGAAACAGCCCCACCCCTTGGTTGGTCCAAGCTGCTTGAGGAACTGCCTACCCCCCAAAACAGGGCCTGTACTTGTGTGTGACTTGCCATCAGGACCCTCCCTAAACTTCTACTCCAGAATGCAGCTCTGTCGCTTCCATGGACATCTAGAAAAAAGCACACATGGGGCAGACCAGCAACCTCCCTGAGTTACCTGAGGGGAGGCCCTGCTTCTGCCTCGACTTAGCCATCCTTGGAAGCAGACCACACACCGCACCTCTCTGCTCTCAAGGCCCTCATCTATTTCACAGGATTTGGCTCAAAAGGCCCAGAGAAGCACCTGGCAAACAGCAATCCTCTTTTAGAAGCCATTACAGTCTATACTCAACAACCAAGGTCCTGGCCAATGTACACAAGGCAGCTGCCACCTGCCAAATGGAATGCCCTAGAGTCCTTTGCCACACAATCCAACCACAGTTCTAGAAGCAAAATGGCCAAATCAAGAGTTCCACTGCGAGAGTTAGGCTGCCCCTGCCCATAGTAGATGCTGCACCTGAGGGCAATACCAATCACCCCTAGGATTCCAGATGCTTCACATGGCTGGTTCCATTTGTAAGCAGGAAGACATATTAAATCCAATGAGTCAAAAACCAAGTGCCCTTCTCTGCCCACTGCACAACTGTTATCGACTGCATCCAAGTGCTCCCTTGTCCGGTCTGCCCTCTAGCCAAGTTCCACAGCAGCCCTTACAGCTCTGCCACGTTAGACCCACATACTGTAAGTATACTGACTTAATTTCCCAGGCACAGCAAAGGCTTATATATGAAATAGCTTCAGCTGGTTGTGGCAGCACACACCTTTAATGCCAGCACTTAGGAGTGAGAGGCAGGAGTGGTTGTTCTGAGAGTGAGGCCAGCCAGGCTAAGTGCTATCAATTGAGCTACATTCCCAGGCTCTGGGGACAATAACTTCCCAGCAGCCCACCATCATCTTCGAATGAAGTCAAAACTCACAGTCATAGTCTCTCAGACATCCCTTCTCTCCAGACTCATCCTGCCTCCCCAAAGCTCCTCACTCCAGAGAGAGAGAGAGGGATAATGAGGGTCATTCAAGAACTTAATTAACAAGGCTTTAACACTCACTCATGCACTCCATGAAACCATAATGCCAGGGAAGTGGAGTCTTTGGTCCAGGGTCCCCAGCAAGTACCTGGAGCACACATCTGGAGATGACGCACCCATCCACACACAGCAGAAGACAACCAAGTATGTCCTTCCTTTCTCCCAGTGGCTGAAATCCACTACAGCTCTGGGCTTGGGGATGACCTATCTCCTGTTCCAATTCCAGCTGCAACTGAAGCTCCAGCTCCTCCTGGAACTATAGCACATAGTAGGAGATTATCTATGCTAATCAGGCCAGAGTCAATTTTTTTTCTCTTTCTTTCTCTATCCTTGTCCTGGCACTTAGGCATTTTCTAAGTGAACTTATGTGACACCCCACACTGGACATCTATTTTCATTAAAAAAAAAAAAAAAAAAAAAAGCTTCTCCAAGTCACTTAAATATAGTTCCTCCAGTGACATCTAACTATTTAATTGGGAAGTGTACAAAACATAATTAGACTGTCTAACACTACAATGTTGCTTATGGTAGTATCTCTGCCCATGCATTGGCTCTATTCTGCACCTCGTCTCTATTAAGATGTCTGTATGAGAGCAGATGGGTGTGCTGAACTTCATAAACACCATAAATCACAAAGTCATTGCTTTGCTTGATCAAAAGCAGCCCCCAAAGGAAGTTGTTGGGCCCCAGAGGTTCCATTTTGCATTTATTCAAGCGGGCTGCTTTTCCTCAGATGTCCCTAGTGTACTCAGGCTTCATCAGTGAGACAGATAATCAAGAGTTCAGGTCCTGGCCACAATTTTGGTTCTCCCAGTCACAGATGCATGACACCCCAAAAACACCCAAGAAAGCAGCTACCCTTACCAGGAGTGAAGTGTTTCTGTCCAAGGCCCCAGTTACCAACCTTGCTCTCAAGTAAATTGAGGTCCCTTATGTTGTCCCTCATCTGAACACAGCTATGGACATAACTTTTAAAGCATTCCCACTGGATTCTAGAGACTACCCAGCAGAGGCTCCAGACTCGATCGGATAAGCTCACACATGTGTCTGCACACAGATACACACACACACACACACACACACACACACCACAAACAGACACGCATACACAGTCTTCAAATTTGCACATTTCCACCCATCCATAGGCTCACATTATCTGAGAATACAGCCATTCTTTATACAGCTTGGCAGCAGCGGAGAATACACCTCACAGTCTCACTCTTTCCCCAACTGTGAGGCGATCCACTCGGCTTTGACAGAGTGGAAAGTGGAAAATCCCTTATTGGGTTATTAGTAAAAGTCAAACAAGCCAATGGGTGAGAAGGCATTTATACAAACAGAAAGCAATGTAAGGGCTGCAGATTTGGTGCTGCTCTGGCAGAGGGTTCATGTTCAGTTCCCGGCACTCATATGGCGGCTCACAACCATCCATAACCCCAGTTCTAGGGGATCTAACAGGCATGGACATGGTGCACATACATGCATGCAGAAAAAGCATTTATTCACATAAAGTAGAATAAATAAATCTTCAAAAAAGGAAAAAAGAAATTGAGGTGGGCAGCTGGGTGGTGGTGTACGCTATAATCCTGACATGTAAGGATCTATTCAATGTCAAACTCTGTTAAATATTGAATTAAAAGGCCAGCTTGAACTACATGAGACCTTGTTGGAAGGAAGGAAGGAAGGAAGGAAGGAAGGAAGGAAGGAAGGAAAAAAGAAAAGAAGGAATCAATCAATTGACCAACCAACTTTGGAAACACTGATAAAAGGGGTGCTCATAGAAAGCAAGAGAAGCTGAGAAGGCTAAAAAGCAGGACGGTGATTTGAAGTCTATGGAGACCATCCTGGGTCACAGTGAAACTCTGTCTCATGAAAAAAATTAGGAAGGATTTATAAAAAAGAAATGCCACAAAATGCATTCATTGTCATTTCTAAAACAGAAGGTTTTGTTCCCAAATCTGCTTGAGTGCCTGGTATTATTATCAAACAATGCTATCTGCATGGGTAGATACGGGAAGATTTGGTTTGTTGGTAGAGATGCTAGTGTCTGCAATCCATGCATGTTAATGTTCCTATTAGCGACTATTAGACATATCAACTTAACTTCTATGTAAGGTATGGTGGCTCATGTCCATATTCCCAGCACTGGGATGGAGGGCCTGGGCCAGGAGGACTGCCACAAGTTCCAGTCCAGTCTGGGCTAGAGAGTAAGACCCTGTTCTCAAAACAAGCTGATTTCATGCATCGTCCATCTTTGACAGGTGAATATAGATACTCAGGGTGCACTTCGCCAAGCGAAGACTCATGAAGTTTCTTTCCTTGCTGGCATGCTGTAGCATGACTCTTGGTGCAGGCTCATCTGATTAAACCCTGTTGCGTGAAGATACAGTTCAATGTCAAGTCCATATGCACATGGAACCAGCCGAGAGTAACACACAGCACATGCACACGCATGGAAAATTTCCTCTCAGGTTCCCGGGAATGTCTGGTGATGTTCTAGAGGCTTTTAAAGCAAAGACGGAAAGACACAAATGCATGTTTCAAATTTCAAATGTATTCATTCAATCTGGGGGTTATTCAAGCTATATAAAACCTTCTTTCAACCACGTTCGCATGCCAAATGTTCAGTAAGTAACTAGACTCAAGTGTGTGGGTGTAGCGCTGGGGGAGTGGTTTGTGTTTAAAGAAAGTCAGACTGTGTGTGGTTGGCAGGTTCTGGGATGACTACAGGGAGAACCACCTGGAGGAGTTTGCTAAAAATACAGATGTGGGGTTTGTCCAACATGATGGTGTGCAGGGCCCAGGAGACGGACTCCTAGAAGGGGTGCCCCGGGGATCCCCCTGCTCTGGCAGTCAGCCTCTCTGGAAACACCCAGCCATCATCATGTCTTCCCTGGGGACTGCAGGAGTCACTCATGTGAAAACCACCAAACCCACAGCCAACTTCTTAGCTCAAAATGCACAGGTCAACCTGAAGAGCAAGGCCGACTTGGTTAAAGGGTCCTGGCACTCACCCAGAGGCCTCTCTGTGCTCTGGCACTCATGGGAGGCCTCTAACTCACCCCCATACAAGTCTGCAATGCAGAGGGAGCAGGAAACTG
The DNA here is from genome assembly GCA_907164525.1 of Lophiomys imhausi. NCBI lineage: Eukaryota > Metazoa > Chordata > Mammalia > Rodentia > Muridae > Lophiomys > Lophiomys imhausi. The sequence goes on along the minus strand of CAJQZJ010004755.1, from coordinate 6,140,723 downwards.
GAACACTTCAAGCTGCTCAGGCAAGGCAGGTGAGAAGACCACTTATCATTGTCAGCTCTATTAACTCTGTTGTAACTTCACTGTTCCTCCCTCTAGAGCTGCCACCAAAACCACAGTGGCAACAGAACCAACTATACAAATGCCACAGGCATCACCAGCATCATTTGGGTTTTACCCACTCTCTGCTGAAGGACCTTCTGGCTCCTACACACAGCCTAATGCGCACACGCGCGCGCACACGCACACACACACACACACACACACACACACACACACACACACACACGCCCTTCCACTGCAGACCCCAGTTTTCCAAGGGCATCTTCAAGGATCATCTTCCAAATGAAATTTTGAATGGCATGAACTGGGTGCAAAGAAACTGCTGACCCATGATATGACCAACCATCCTTGGAGGTGACAAATAATGTCTTCCACATTTGCCCATGTCACAACAACCATACTACACACACACACACACACACACACACACACACACACACACACACACACCTGGAACCTGATGGACAGCACAGAGGAGTGGCATTGCCTACAAGAAGCAGTTCATGCTCAACTGGAATCAGCCTTGTGAACTTGGCACTCAGGAGGCCGAGATAGGCCGGCCAATAGTTCGAGGCTATTATGAGCTATGCAGCAAGACTGTCTTAAATGAACAAAAACATTTTTGTTTTTGGGGCTGGAGGGATGGCTCAGTGGTTAAGAGCACTGGCTGTTCTTCCAAAGGACCAAGGTTCAAATCCCAGCACCCACATGGCAGTTCACATCTGTCTGTGATTGCTGGGCATGGTGGCGCACGCCTTTAATGCCAGTACTTGGGAGGCAGAGACAAGTAGATTTCTGTGAGTTCAATGCCAGCTGGTCTACATAGTGAGCTTCAGCCACAGCTATAAAGAAATCCTGTCTCAAAAAACAACAAGAAAAGGAATTGGGATCTCACTTATCACTTTATAAAGACACATGCATGCCCAGTCTGCCTCATAATGGGTGTCTCACTGGTATCTGGTATGGATGGATATCATGGATCAGATCTGCTACCCCATTGGATCTGACCCAGTTACCAAAGCTGCTCTTCAATCAAGAACTCACTGCCATGTCGTACCAGGCAGATGAGCCGCACAAGACTCCATGAGGCAATGACCTGGCCCCCCAAAGGCAGCAGAGACCAAGAGAATGAATCTTCCAAAGAAGGCCAGTCCACAAGAGAAGGGACATGTGACGAGGTCTTTCCTCCCCACAGGCTCTGGGTCTCCCTGCCCATGCTGTGGGAACTGGGCTTCCTGGGTAGACAATCAAACCCTGGGCCATTTTTCTCAGCAGGTTTCACCTGCCAAGAACAGCTGGACCAAGCACTGCCCCCATGTTGATTGTCCATCAGGCAGGACAGCCAATTTTCTTTCCTTCCATGGAAATGGAATAGGTCTCCAATAACACATGAGTATTTTACTAGACATTTCTTGGACTTAGCTAATACAG
>CAJQZJ010004755.1:6120207-6139222 GCA_907164525.1 Lophiomys imhausi | reverse complement strand
AACACATGAGTATTTTACTAGACATTTCTTGGACTTAGCTAATACAGTAACATTCTGCTCAAAACAACTTCTTGAATTTTTTTTTTAATTCATCACTTTGGCCCCATTAACCAATGAGAAGTAAACCAAACCCAGTGCCCTTCCCTAGGCTGGTCGTTATATTATTTCCAGGTATCCTTTTATTTTTGGTTGTGAGCCTAGCCTTTAACGGCTGAGCCATCTCTCCAGCCCTTCCAGGTATCCTTTTATAATGGTTTCCCAGTCAGTCCTGAGCCCATGGATTCTTTCTACTGTTCCAGACCCTTCCACCTCCTGGAGGTCTGATGGGTACCCTTCAACATCCACCCACTTTGAAGTGCACAGTGGTCTTTCTAGGCAGAAGAGCAGCAGGTTTGTTTTATTTTCTATATAATATTTATTTACACTATATAGTGGGTTTTTTTTTTTTTTTGGTTTTTTGAGACAGGGTTTCTCTGTATATCTCTGGCTGTCCTGGATTCACTTTGTAGACCAGGCTGGCCTCGAACTCACAGAGATCCGCCTGTCTCTGGTTCCCGAGTGCTGGGATTAAAGGCGTGCGCCCGGCCTATATAGTGTTTTTTTAATTTAACAAACCAATCCAATGCATCACCCTGTTCTAAGCACTTATAAAACATTACCTCGTGAGATCTCTATTCTACATATTCAGAAACCGAAGCCCCTGTAAAGGGCTTAGTAAATGTAAATACAGGAAGGGTTGCAGCATTTTACATCCCACCACTGCTATTCTTTCTAGATAGAATATCCCATGTATCTTGATGCTTCTACTAAGCTTTAGAAAGGTGTCTCTCCTGCCTAACAAGTAGTGGGTTCTCAACTTTCCTAATTCTGTGACCCCTGAGTACAATTCCTCATGTTGTGGTGACCTCCCCCAAGGATAAAATTATTTCATTGCTACTTCATAATTGTAATTTTTCTGTTACAAATGTAAATACAATGTAAATATTTTTTGGAAGATATAGGTTTGCCCCAAACGGTTGTGGCCCACAGGTTGAGAACCACTGTACTAAACTTCTTCCTCACCTCCATACAGTACAAGGCTCCTGGGGCTTTCCAAGTGGGCTACTGGGTCCCCAGAGGAGAGTTTATACAACACCAGCTTGAAAAATTCCTGGAATGCAGCTTCAAGCCTGACTCTGCTCTAGGTGACAGGAGTTGGGAAATCTTTTTCCAGGCTTCCTTTTGGGTTAGCAGTTATGAATTTGCTATTAAGCTCACCGGCCTACCTGGCATGCGTGGACAGAGTCCAACCAACCAACTAACCAAGGAATCCTTGTACACAACAAACTCAGCTATAAGAAGTTCCCAGTCATTAAGGGGGAAAAAAATCATCAGTCACCTCAAATGAGTTTGAGATAATTAGTTCCTTGTGGTACACCTGGTCATCTTATGAAGGAAAAAAAATTGCCCACTAGTCCAGTATATATACTTAGGAAGAGAGACTCTCAACTTTCTCCTTAATGTCTCCTGGATTTTGTTTATTTAAAACACATTTTAATCTTCAGTATATTTGAGAAATTAAAGGGTGAGAAGGATAGAGGTCTCTATCACCAAACAAAAAGCACTGTGAAAGACCAGAGAGAAAACAAGCAGAACTGCAAACACAGGATGGGAAAACCAGTTGATCAGAAGCCCAGTGTGCCCCTCCATGGTGGGCAGATCATCTGCCTCTACCCTGTATAGAGGGAGTTAACTTAGCCTCAGTGGCTTTTCATTTTCAGCAGGGCATAGGAACCCTGGACCGTTGAAGCAGGCCAGGAGTATATACTTCCTCCATTCCAGACCCACATGAATTGTTCTGAGACTACATGAAACTGTGGCTAGCAGGGAATGATATCCATGAGGAAGTTACATACATGCAGCAAGCAGTCAGTCAGCAAAGGCTGGAAGAACCACAGAAACCATGTCCCATCACTAGGCCTGTAGAGTTAAAGCCAACACACGATTACCTCCTCCACACACCAACAGACCTCCTCTGTGTGACATGAAGCACAATGGAGACCTATTTGAAAACTAGGACGTTGAAGGGGGACTTAAATAAAAAAAAAAATAGACAGAAATATAATCATTACACAAGCTGGAGCTGGGCCAGGACACCAGGGCAAACATGAGTAATTTGTTAAGAGACACCTCCTGGCATGATGTTATTATCAGTCAGGATCGAACCCACTGTATCCCCAAGCTCCCAGTCTTTCAGTCTCATACTGGTCCCCAGTAAACTGCAGGGATTTCCCCAGCTCACAGGCCCACACCTGTTCTGAGTATAGAAGGTAGGGCTGCAGAGCAGGAAGGTACTCTTTTAATGAAAGCCTGTTTTTCAGGAAAATCCCCACCATATGGGGGCCTTAGGTCCAGGGCTCCTGCCCTGGGTGCCTTTCTGATGAGTTAATCACCACAGGGGTAGGGCTAGGCTCTGGATTTTAGGGCACACCCAATTTCGCGCCATTCCCTGTCAGTTCTGATCACCACTGTGAAAGGAAGACTAATCCCTTTGTTCTGGAGAATTCACTCAAATTCCTCACGAAGGCCAGTGTTACACAAAAGCAAGGCTGTAACCTAGAACTTCCTTGAAAGGAAGTTTTTACTGGTTTTACCGGGAGTCCAGCAGACAGACCACTCCATCCTCCTTAGGGGAGATCTTGTCCAGCTTCCTACAAATATCTATGTGCAGAAATTGAGGAACAGTGGGGTGCAGGGCTCATCCCACTCAAGCCGCTCCTCCAACAAGGTAGTGCTGCTTTGAGACTGAGACCATGCTAACCCAGCCTACCTACTGAAAAAGTGATGCCTATCCCTAAGCACGCTGGGGGGTGGGAGGGGGTGCCTTCTGGGGTGTGGGGCATACAGAGGGCAACAGGGAGTCTGTAATCCAAAGAATTCTTTCCACACAGAAACAAACTTCCAGAGAGCTCCCAGCTCTGAAAAGTCACTTCAAAATTGGAGAGTGGTTGGAGATGGCTCAACAGTGAAGATCAATGACTGCTCTTCCAGGACCTGTGTTCAATTCCATATACTTCTCTCTCTCTCTCTCTCTCTCTCTCTCTCTCTCTCTCTCTCTCACACACACACACACACACACACACACACACACACACACACACACAAACCTTATCTGTTAACTTCAGTTCCAGGGGGCCAAATGCCCTCTTCTGGCCTTTGCGTGTACTGTGCGCACACTTTTTTACAGGCAAAACACGTATAACATAATAAAAATAAATAATTGTATTTTTTTTTTGGTTTTTCGAGACAGGGTTTCTCTGAATATCTCTGGCTGTCCTGGACTCGCTTTGTAGACCAGGCTGGCCTCGAACTCACAAAGATCCGCCTGCCTCTGCCTCCCAAGTGCTGGGATTAAAGGCGTGCGCCACCACTGCACGGCTAAATAATTGTATTTTTTAAAGTGCAGAGAAGACTGATCTTGTGCCACAGGCCTCGAACCCTAGACACTGGGGAGGTTGATGCTGCAGAGTACATTCTAGAGCAGCCTCCGCATCTTAGGAAGAAAGGGAATAATGAGATGTAGCTCAGTGTGCTTGCCTAGCTTGGGTGTGAGACCCTAGGTTAGATCTCCAGGACAAACCTGCACTGAACCTACCAGTAGGTGGTGATACACACTTACACACGCTGATTCCAGTATTTGGGGAACGGAGGCAGGAGGATCAAAGTTGGAAGCCACCCTACAAAGCATAGCAAGACTCTGTCTCCAGAGAAATAAGGGGAGAGGGAGTTAAGGGATAGCTCGTTTAATAAGGTATTTTATTTCAGGACCTGATAACCTGAGCTCAGTCCCCAGAGCACACTTGGAGATAATTGACTCCTGAAAGTTGTCCACCTGCAACCAGGACACACACGCACACGCACCCACGGACACAAATAAATGTGATTTAAAATGGATTTCAGTGCAATAAACTTTAAAAGACCTGGAGAACGTACAGGAAGTGCTCTCTGTTTTAGACTGGATCATTCTAACAAAAAGATTACCCAAAGGGCAAAATAAAAACAAGCTGAACTTCCCATAGGTCCATGGGCTCTGGGAAACCTGTGGGATGGAGGCAGGGTAAAACAGAATAATTATGTCTGAGAATATGTCTAATTCTGGAAGAACCCAAAGCTGCCCCTTCCCTCTGCTCTGATGGCAGAGAGCAAAGGAGGATGGTAGGAACTCCACCCCAGGCAGAAGGTCCAACCAGGAAGTCCTGCTTTGACCACTTTTCACACTTCAGGTCACAGCCCCACCAGGAGGTCATGAGCAAGTCACCTCAAAGTGCATCCTTCATCAGCCATCATTCCACCTTGGGAGAATCAAAGGCTAACATAGACTAGCCACAGCCAGATACCAGTGGGGGCTCAATAGACGGTCTCTACATTGTTACTCTAGCATAAATAACAGTGCGGCAAGGAGTTCTTTAGTTATACATAAAGTCTACAAAGACAGAAGGCCTAAGGCATTCTGAAACTGTTTCACCACGGAGAACCTCCAATTCAAAAACTTCTAGATCCTGCTGCCCCTACCCCCTTAAGGCCTGCTGCCCCTAACCCCTTAACGCCCAGAGCGCACATCCTGTCACAATCACATCCTGTCACAATCCCCAGGCCCCAGAACTGCCACCATAACAAACACCCAAGCTGCTGGGTAATAGGTAGAGGCCTCGACCCTGGCACTTACATGTGTCAAGCTCTATGGCCGATTGTAATACCAACAAAACAGCACTGAAAAACTTAATGCACCGCAAGCTCACCACAAGGACGCCCCTATGGGTCCTTCGCCCTCTGGCAGTCTATCAACGAACCACCCTGAAAGCCCACTGGAGGCGCTAGAGACACCTTAACCCCAAGCCCAGGACATTACGAAGTCAAGACCACTGTGGACATAAGCGGGGTCAGGACAGGGTACTGCCACGCCCTGGCTCAGCTGAAGTAAAGGTAGGGGCCCACTTGAGTGTCCCCCCCACCGCGGTGTCTCAAGTCACCCCAGAGCTCCCTCCCGGCCAAGGAGGCCAGCTGGTGAGAGGGAAGCCTGCCGGAGGAAGGAAGTGGGGGCTGGGGAACAGGCTCCATTTCCATCACCTAAAGACTTCCCTGCTATTCCGATTAGCAAGTGAAAAGGGGAGGACAAGGGGAGTTTTCCCGGTGTCAGATGCCCCACCCGGGGCGCAGTGATAGACGGGCGGGGCCGCCAGGTGCACACACCCCAGGGACTAGCAGCCCACTCGGGGGTCCTGGGATCACAGAATTCCAGAAAATCTACCGTGTGAGGCCCCTAAGCACTTCGCCTGGGTCCCCAGCCAGACCCCGCCCCCGCCCAGAGGCGGGACCAGGTGTGGCGGAGGCCTTCCTCCCAGACCCAACCTCTATTCCCGGCCTGGAAGGTCGCCCGGGACACCGGAAGTTGTCATGGTGTCCAGCTGGGCAGAAGGCAGGAGGGTCCCGGAGGGCCAGATCCACCTCACCAACTCCGTACTGAGGGAGCAAGAGGAGAAAAAACAGCCCCTCCGTGAGTTGGAGAAAGCGACTCGTTACTTCTTCCTCGCAAATAAACAGAAATTATTGTATTTACCCAGCTCGCAGGAGCCTGGCGAAGATTAATGGCTGTGAACTGTTTTTAAGATAAAAAAAACATTCCCAGATCTTACTTGTAGACATTCACATATGCATACGGACATCTGATGCACTCTATCACTCTTCCCCAGTGACTTCCATCACCAGCTCGGATAGCAACGCAGAAATCGAAGGGTAATCTCGGAAAAGTATTTGACTGTAGCACCCACCTGAGACACCTGCTCCGGCCTCCCCCAGAAGGCAGGTGCAGATTAGCATAACATCTGGAGAACACAGGGAAAAAAATAAAACTTTTAAACTATCCCTTGTCCACTCTACTAGGAAAGAAAATGAAAACGGGAGTATAATTAAGTCTACTAGGCTCTCCCTCCACCCGGGTCTCTGGTGTTCGGAAACTAGTAGCCAAACCCGGGCCCCCCGTGGACACTCAAGATCTGCCATAGCCGGGAGCCCACGCGGTCTGGCCTGCCAGTTCCAGCTGCAGCACGCCCCTTTCTGGTGGAATCCGCCTCCATCCTGTGTAATGCTAGGTCACGCGACCACAAGGACACGTTTGGACTGGAATTGGGGGTTAAGGGTTCAGAATGTTAACCTTCTTTCCTTCAACCATCCCTGAAACTTGGGTTTTAAGACGGAAAGGACAGCAACGTTTCAAGTGTACGCAAAGAACCACACTACAATTCTCCATCACTGACTGATAAGAGTCACAACTAGGGTTCATTTAAAGGGAAGGTGCAGAGACGCTCTCTCCAGCAAGTCATTTTCACCCGACGCTCCTGCCCCTCCCACTGCTCTCTTCTCGGTTCAGAAACCAGGTACAGTAAATACACTTCTAGGTTTTACTATGCCCGTTTGCACCGATAGAGCAATACTTTGCTAGCCTCCATAATGTTTTAAATGTCATAATAAAACCAAGAACAACAACAAAGTATCCCATTAGGTCATGAGCTAGGTCTCTTAGTTCCTTCCAGATGAATTTCCTTGGATTCCATGACTTCAATAAAGAAGTTTTTGTTGTCCTGAGCTTGGTGAGATAGCTAGGGGCCAAATTTCAAGCATGATGGGAGCAGGGCCATAATGAGGCTGATGAGGAGGCCTGGTGCTGGATTCCACATCCTCCGAGCAGGCTTCAGTCTGGGCTCCAATAACACACAGAGCTACTGCTACTATCTACTAGCAAACAATCTTTAAGCCGGGCAGTTTAAATCATAATTCAGGATGTTGTAATGAAAGAAGCATGTTGACCAGAATCCAGGGGAAAAAAAAATTCAACACCATAAACCAGGTGTGGTGGGGCACTGCATGGCTGTAATCCCTGCACTTGTGAGGTAGGGGTAGGATAAGGAAGGATATCAAGTCTAGCCTGTGCTACATGAAACAAGACCCCCACCCCCAAAAAATAACATCGGGTAAGGTGTATTTCCTTTTGTAGCTTACAAATCAGGATTTTTTGGTTTTGTCTTTGTTTTTTTCTAGACAGGGTGTCTCTGTATAACAGAGCCCTGACTATCCTGGACACGCTTTGTAGACCAGGCTGGCCTTGAACTCAGAGATCCACCTACCTCTGCTTCCCAAGTGCTGGGACTAAAGGTGTGCGCCACCAGGCGAGGATTCTTATAAGCATAAGGAATAAAAGGCACCACCTTCACCAGAGGCCAAGGCAAACCTAGTCACCAGCTACTAAGAGTTAACGTCCCCCCCAAACACCATCTAGCTTTTGGAATGGGAAAGAAAGTCTTATTATCTAGGACAGAAGTCACAATTCCTCATAAAGCTAACATGATGGCTTGCCCCATTAGTCATATCCCAACTATTTTATCACAATTTCTATGAAATTTCAGTCCACGCCAGCAGCCTTCTGTTAGTTAAGTTAGGTGCAAAGCTAATGCAGGGCATTTCTAAGCACTCACTGGGGACAGAGCTAGGTATGGATGCAAACTGCCGAGGGGCCTCAGTTATGACGGCACATCACTAAACAGCAGACAGAAGCAGCTCTGGGAATAGACAATTACCCACATGATTCCAGTTTGGATGGAGGCTTTTACCAGGTACCAGGAATGCCTGTCACCTGAGCCATCATGGGCCCCACATGGATTTGAGAGGGAAGGCTTTGAGAATGAAGACTCAAAAAGGCCTTTTGAAAAGAATAACAGAGGCCACAAACATGCAGGCCCTGCAGCAAATAACTCAGAGTAGGTGACTGTCACTAAAGGTACAGCAGAAGCACAGGGAGGAATTAAAAACAAACACGGCCTCTTCCTGGGACTTGAGTTGCCTCAGTGTCTGACATCGTTTGTGTATAGTTCTCTTAATATCAAATTCAAAAGTGGGGGGGGGGTTGTGATTCTTAACGCTTTTCTTAGAAACTGCTTCTATTTGCTCTTGTAACCTTTCCTCAGTAAGAATAAGGATTCTGTAAGAAGCCAAAGCATGTATTCTCTAAGACCACCTTCTAAGAAAAACTCAGGAAGGGGAGCTGGCCAAATTTCCATGCCTGACCAAGGCAGATGAATGCCAGGCTAGTTCCCATCCCGGTTCTGTTCGCCTGCAGAAGGCGAAACTGCCCCTTGGCTCCCATTGTCAGCATTCCACATAAACAATGGTCTGGCTCTCTCACCATTGTACATTCTATATTCATCTGTGAATCCCACCCCCCCCCACTTCCACACAATGTGCAAAGCTCTTCTTTTCATCGGAGTTCTGAATGCCCAAGTGCAGCCATAATTTAGGCCTTCCACATTAATAATGACATCTAAAAGCAAACTCCAGACTAGGCCCAAACATTCATTTGTGACTGTCATTAGAATCACATTAATAGCTTTTGGATACTTTTCATTACATCGTGATCAAAAGAGCCATTGAACACCTTTAAAAATGGTTCTGAAGTTTTTGGTGATTATTAAATATAATTTTCTGAACTCAAGGTTAGGGCTTAAAAAAAAAACCCTTTCATAACTATGACACAGTCATTGCATTAAACCCAGATCTGAATAAAAATCAACTTCAAAAGATGGGAAGGAGGAAAGCTTCGAATTTCCCAGTTGCATGGGGTTTGTAACTGCTGCAGCCCAAGTAAATTAGGACATGCTTACCAGCTGTAAGAGGTAAGGTGATCCACCTAGGCAGTATGCCTACAAGTTACCCACCAAGCATTCCTGTACCCCCAAAACTTTTCAGCACACACAGGCCTCTTGAGTATTCATTCCTAAGCTACCAGTCCACAGGAAGATGGTTTGTAAGACAAGATTTCACCAAAAGGTGTTATTTCCATTACTATAAGGGCTTCTTTATAAAGGGTCAAACTGTACTTTTTTTAACTATAAAATTGTGTTCCACCCTCTATGATGGAACTGTTATCACTCCGACATGTTCATACCCAGCACAATGGGTAAATGTCCCTTCCCAACCATGTGCTGTGTGAATGCATATGTTTCCATGTGACCTGCATAGAGGGACCAGGGACACTCGGCCTGCTGCTTTCTGTTGATAGAAAGATTATTAACAGGGGACCCAGACTGAACTCACATACATTATGATGACAACCTATCTATATTGAAGTGACAGTGGCAAAAAATGACAACTGGGACCACCATTCTACAGATGCTGTAAACTCCTAAAAAAATTTCCCATTTAGGAAAAGCACTGAGTACAGAAGGGATAACTTCACCTTCAAAAATGATTCATGGTGTTGGCATGTTGTTGGCAAAAGACATTCCCCTGCTACAATACGGCAGTAGCCCTCCCTGAAAGGTGTCTTTTTGGATGCCCTTTTCTGTTTTTATTAGGTCAATAAGAAAAAGAAAAGCTGAGTGTGGTGGCACACACCCAGAAGCAGGAGGATCTCTGTGAGTTCTAGGACAGTGTGGTCTACATAGTGAGTTCTAGGACACTCAAGGCTATGTGGAGGGACCCTGTCTCAAAATAATAACAATAATAGTTGGGCATGGTGGCACATACCTTTAATCCCAAACTTGGGAGGCAGAGATAGGCGGATCTCTGTGAGTTCAAGGCCAGCCTGGTCTACAAAGTTGAGTCCAGTACAGCCAAGGAGACACAGAGAAACGCTTGTCACCAAAAACCAAAAACAAACAAAACCTGCCATCCTGAGCTCACTTCTTCTTTACTATTTTAAAGGTTCCCAATGACAATATGTAAATCCAGTGCACTGCTGGTTCAGAATACCTGCATCTACTGACTGACTGCTTTCTCATAAAACAGAGAAATGGTGCAGGTTGGCTTTCATAGTTCTGCTTGTTGTTTCTCTAATTCAATTTTCCTTTAAAACATTTTCTAGACTTACATGAGTATTTCTGTTTAGAGTTTTTTAAAGTCAAGAGTGGAGTTATTGATTATTCCCTGAAAGGGTAACGGATGGAGTAGTTAATAATTATTCCGCTAGCAAGTTTTACTGTTTCATCTTGTGTACAAGGGCCAGATTAACAATGCCAGGGAAAGCAAACGACTCCACAGGAACAGGAACAGGTGTGCCTGAATCTTAAGAGGCCAAAATATTTCACAAAGTATGTCACGGGTGCATTTTTTTTTATTTACAGTGGTAGTGTTTGTTCTTCAGTGGATAAACTTTTTTTTTTTAACTTTTCTAACTCTGAATTTACTGACATTTTCTCACTTGACGACTAAATCCCACACATAAATTGCAACTCAAGCTTAGCAGGGAAATGCATGAGGGACAAAGGGTTTCTTTTCTTTTCTTTTTTTAATTACAGCTAAGAAAAGGTAATTCACCCTGCCCTTCCCCCACAAGAACACCCATTCAAGGGCCAGTTTCAAAGCTCCCAAGTGAAACCGTAAATAACTCACGTGGTCGTGAGTGCCCCTCAGCAGGGCACACCACACCGCCTTCCACTTTCCCTCATATATGTGCCATTACAAAAGAGGGTGGGCAATATATTCCTTCCGTTTAAGTATCTCTCCAAACAAGAAACCAAAATGCACCTTGTCAGGTTCGGAACTAACTGCAAACCTGAGATCTTTTAATTCCCTCTAAAAGCTGCTTTCCACAGAGACGTACCGGTGTCCCCTACCCCTGGGGCACAGAAAAACCAATCAGTGTCATAAATCCCTCTAGCTTTCAGCCCTCTCTCCCTTGAACTGGGGCGGGGTAGGGGGAGGGGTGACCCAACATCAACACTTACACTAAACCCCTCAATGCTCTACAGAAATATGCTGGCTTATTTCCTTTGTTTGGTCATGTTACACTTGATCAAGTGTGAACGATTAAACTGGTTTCATTAAAGGCAAGTACATTCACGGCTAACATTCAACTTCAATGGCGACTATAAGCATATTTTGCAAGAGGGAGGACCTGCTTCTTGCTTGAAACCTACCAGCTCATTAACTTTTCTTTGGGGGGCTATAAAAAAGGGCACTGGAGGTTTTTCCAGGAGTGTGTCAGAGTCAGACAAAAGGATATTCAATGTTCCAACTTTAAGATACAGTTGCTATTTAGAAAAATAAAAAAGAAACCTTGTTTTCACATTAAAGTTGCTGGGGCTAAAATGTTGAGTTAGCATTTAAAATATTACTTTGAACTTGCACTTTAAAAGTATTCTTTGAAATGAAGTAATTATAAAACCAAAATCCTTTTAAAGTCCCATTACTCAAGATGTAGATTTACTTTTTAAAATGTTTCAAACCAGAATTCTCCGAAGTAGATGGACACTAGTTCTTTGAGAATCTAGATAGAGGAGAGCAGCAGTCCCAGGAGCCGAACGCGAGGAAAATTTTAAACTGTCTTTGAACCCTTCAAGAGGAGAGAAGGCCGTACCTCCTTCGAAAAGAAGTACCATAGTTGATGCATACCGTCAAAGTCAGAAAGCAGATTCATTTTTGCTACCCCAATACAATGTTCCCTCAAAAATAACCCACTTCTGATCAAAATATGCACGTACCAAAGAATTGCAAGTAAAAGCGTTTAGAATTTTAAATTTCCAATGCAGAGTTCTCTTACCTAGCCTTCAAGCCACTCGTATCTAAGGACTCTCTTTAAAAGTTCCCCATCTCTGGTCTTTAATGAAAACAGGGCAAATATCCAGAAAGGTCTATTTGTCTGGGTTTGGGAGCCTGGCTTGGCGACGTAGGCCATTGCCAGCAATCTCCCAGCACGCAGAGATTTCATGATAGTGGCCCCCCCACCCCCGCTCCCCTACAAAAATCCCAAACGAGAAGGTCCCCAGGAGCCAACCGCAGCTGGAGCCGCATCTGGGAAAAGTAGGCGGTGGGGGCTGGGCAGGGGTACCACAAACACGCGCGCACACGCACCCTCGGTGTCCTCGACCATCGTCGCCGGTGGGAAGCAAAGCCACTGGAGGGAGTGTGCGCGCGCGAGTGTGTGGCCGCGGTGACCGCGCCGAGCTCTCGGGCCCGCGGCCTCCGAGCCCCTGGGCGCAGCGTGGGATGCAGGCGACCCGCCACGCCGCGGGGCCTCTCGCGTGAGCAAGGCCTGGACGCACCGGCACTCCCGCGCTGCCCGGCCCGTTCGCCGGAGGCACCCGGGAGGGCGCGAGCCCGAGAAGAAAGGCTCTTCCCGCGGGTCGATCCGGCTCCGCGGAACACCCCAGGCACAAGGAGGCGACGGCGGCAGCTCAGCCGTGCCCGCGCTACGCTGGGTCTCCGGGCACAAGGCGCGCCCCGGCCGGCCCCTTCTACGAAACTTTCTTTTCTGCTTCGCCCCACCCGAAAAGTGCGGCCCGGGAGGGCGAGGGCGCCGAGGACAGCGGGCGGACGGCGAGGAGGAAGTGGTGCCCGCGGGAGCCGGGCCGGGCAGAGGAAATGCCCGCGCCGCCCGCCCCCGCCCGAGCCGCCCGCCCCGACCCCCCGCCCCGCCGCGACTTAGGCGGGCCGAGCCCCGCGCGCCACTGGCGGCGGCGGCGGCAGCAGCAGATGTGGCCCCGGCCGCCCCAAGGAGCCAACAATGCCGGACCGGCAAAACAAAAGGGATCCGCTCCGCGTCTTTCCCGGCCTCTCACTTACACTCTCCGGGAGCCGCGAGGGATCCCCGCGCCGATAGGGGCCGCGCCCCCAGGGGCCCCGAGCCACGCGCGCCCCGACTTGTCCCCGCCGACCCTGGTCTCTCCTTCCCCCCCCCCCCGCCCGCCCGCCTCGCAAGCGTCAGGCCTGCCGCACCCCGGCATGTACGGACTCTGGGTCCCCAGGGATCTGGCCGTATTGTCCCCGCGGCGCGCGGCGCGTTCGTCCGAGATCGCCGGCGGCCCCCGCGCGCGCACCCACCAGGCTCCCGGAGCAAGCCGGGGGCGCCTAGGAAACCGTCGCCAGACGCCGCCGCCGCTGCCCTCAGGACGCCGCTGCGCTCCGGGTTTTTCTTTCCTTTTTTTTTTTTTTTTTTTTTTTTACCCAGTCCTGATGGGAAGGAAGGTGACCGCCTACTTCGCATTCATCAACTCTCATCACAACAACAAAAATCCTGGCGCAAAGGGCGGCCAGAAGGCGCAATCGGTGGCCAGGGGCGGCGGGCGAGGATCCCACGCGGGCGTCCACCCCCAGGGGCAGCGTGTGGACACGGGGCCGGGGGCGCTGACCAAAGACGTCCTCGAATGCCGGCCCGGTGTCCTTCGCCCTCCTCCTCCTCCTCCTCCGGAGTGGCGCAGTGAGGCGCGGGCACGGCGCCCCAGCCAGCGGCCGCAGGTGAAGCGGGGGCGGCGACAGCCTCAGCCCTCCCCGAGGAGCCCCCCGCTTACCTCGTCCTGGGTCGCCGGCGTCCGAGGAGAAGGGCGCCCACCCGGGAGGCGGCGGCGGCGGTGGCTCCCGCCCCTCCCACCCCACCCGGCGGCGGCAGCGGCGGTGGCGCTGGCGGTGCGCCCCCCCCCTTCAGCGTGGCATGGCTCCCAGCTCCGTCTCTCGCTCCTTCGGCCGCAGCTGGCTCCTCTGGGCCGCTCCCGAGCCACCTTAAAATGACACACGCACACAGAGACACACACACACAAAAACTTAATCTCTCCAGCTCCGCGCCCCACCCCCCTCCCTCCCCCCCCTCCCCTCCCCTCCCCTCCCCTCTTGCCCTCCCCTCCCTTCCTTTCCCTTCCCTCCCTTCCTTCCCTTCCCTTCCTCCTCCTCCCGTCGCCGCCGAGCCTCTTCCTAGTTCCCCACCCACCCCACCCCTTTCCCCCGCCCACCGGCTCGCGATGTCTCCCCCCACACCCCACACACACACATACACCTTGTTCGGGCCGCGCGCCCTCTGGCCAGCCCCGCAGCCTGGCGGGGGCTGCGTTGGGGGTCCCCAGCCCGCGCCCGCCCCGCGCCGCGCTCACCCCCCCAGGGGATGCTGGCTGCAACTTGGATCCAGGGAGGGAAGGTCCTGAAAGCCGAGCGCCTCCCGGCTATTTGCTCTTCTTTATTTGTTTTCTCCTCCCTGGAAGGAGGAGGAAAGCGCAGAGAAAAGGAACGAGGAGGACGGAAGCGGCGCGGGCTGCTGCTCCGGTGCCCTCCAGCTGCGCAGGAGCGAGGCGGGAGGCGAGGTGAGGGTCTCCTCTCTGGATCGCCCGCTCGCTTTCTTTTTCTTTTTTTTTTTTTTCCAAAGGCGGGGTTTCTCTTTGCAAACCAATGACACAACCCCACATGGTCCGGTCTCGCCCCTACAGATACTTCTCACTACAAATCGGCTCTCTCCAGGGATTAGCAGCTACGAGAAAGTGCACCCTGTCGCTGCGAGCAGCCATGGGGGCCGGGCCCGGCAGGCACTCCGTGGCCCAGCCCCGCACCTCCCTGAAGGCTCTAGGGACTCACGGGGGTCCCGCGGCTGGTACTGTGACTCCATCCGCCCTTAACCTCCTTCCTCCTCCGCCCCTTCCACGTGGGGCCCGCCACGTGGGGAGATGCGAGCTCCGGCGGGCCTCGGCGCGGTCTCCCGGGTGGCCCCTACTTGGTAGGGCCCCCAGCACGCCCGCGCCGCCGACCTGCCCTCTACTCGGCCCCGAGGCTCCAACTTCCTCCTGGGCCCCGTGCAGGCCACCGGTGCCGTCCCAGGCCCGCGAGGTCAGGCGCGGGCCGGCCACAGGGGGCACTTGCGCTCCCAGATCCCAGCCAGATCTGGGAGATCGTGCTGGGGAGGCAGCGCTGGCTGCGAGTGAGCGCGGAGACTGGTCTATGTACTGGAACTTGCCACGATGTGTTCGCTACGAGAAGCCAAATGTTTTTTTCACACATTAAAAAAAAAATGTCTTTCTGTGATCTGAATGTCGCTGGGGGAATTTTGAAAGCCCATGCCTTGGTGGTCAGGTCCCCAGCCTCTCTGAGCCCTTGCGGGCCCGAGAGTCGCTTGTGCCGTGCCCTTTTGCGATCACGAGTCCACAAGTGTCTTGGTGCTTTGCGATTGGAATATGGACTTTTCGACGACGACAGGGCACAGCGGCCGCGCGAGACTAGATAGCATCTGGGCTGGATTCCTTGGCCATGACCAGCGACATCCGAGCACTGTCCCCGGAAAGGATCCGACTCCCTGCTCTCAGGGCCCCCAAGCTTACCAGACTTTAGGCGCGCGTCTTCTAGGGAACACTGTGGCGCTGAACAGAATCCTTGGATGCAATTATTTTTAAAATCTTTGGGGTGCTGGTGCCTGGATTAAGATGTTGGGCTATATGATCGAGAGGAAAGGTCTAAGGTCACAACTTTGAAGATCATCACGGGGACCTCTTATTCAAGAAAGCCTCTTCGAGTGGTGTGGCCACCCCCGGACCTACGCGACCGGAGAAATGTATAGCAGGGATGGGCTACGTTGAACCATCTGAGCCCCAGAACTCATCGCTATGCGTTCTGGAGAGCGCTGCCCTTCTCAGACTTGATCTCGGCCTGTTTGCTAAAGCGCACACCCAGATGCCGGCCGTGAGACCCGCAATGTGGCGGGTCTTATAGTCAAACTAGGTTTTAAAACTAGATTTAAAACCTTTTCTGAATGGCAACATTGAAAAGGTAGCTCTCAAATACACCTATCTGGTTTTTACATGCTCACAATAGGCTTGGGGCCAGTCAGCCACGAAGCAGCTTACCATCTTGATGTTCCGTGAAGAATTCACAGATGTGCACCCACCCCTAACCCTGTGATCTCCATCTTTCAGGGCGTTGTGTTCTCATAGATAACCTTAAGAGTTCGCTTCTCACGTTGGGCGTGGTGGCGCACATCTTTAGTCCTAGCACTCGGGAGGCGAGTCAGGCAGATCTCTGTGAGTTCAAGGCCAGTCTGGTCTACAAAGTGAGTCCAGGACAACCAGGGCTGTTACACAGAGAAACCCTGTCTCGAAAAAAGAGTTCACCTCTCCCCAGAAGCTATGCTCCAAAGTTATAGGGCCCAGGTCTTGCTTGAAAATTAACCCAGGCATCTGTGCCACCAGCTCCTGCTTCCTGAGTTCCTTGGTCCTAAACTATGGTAGAAAAGTCTCCTGCTTTTTTGTTTCTCAGATCTTTGCCCTACGTGGTCCTCTATTCTCAACAAGAATCCACAGTCAGCTGGCTTTTCCTATTGCTTGTTCAGCTTTCCTGCAGTCTGATTTTGAACTCACTTTAGAAAAACACTATTGTGAGCCTTGCAGGGTGGCTCACTGGGCAAAGGTACTACCAAGTCCGAGGATCTGAGTTCAATCCCCAAAGCCTAGGTAAAGGTGGCAGGAAAGAGTGGACTAAGTTGTCTACAGACCCCTGCACATGTACCACATGTCACACAACAGTAAGAAAATACTACCCTCTTTCTTATGTACTTAGAACTAAAAATTATTTCGAACTTCAGCCTGACCACCTGCATTTTAAAGTATGGAACCCAAGCCAGGGGATGTAATACAGTGGGTAGAACACTTGACCAGCATATATGAGGTCCCATGTTTATCTCTTGTTTCTGGGGACAGGGGAATCTGGCAGACACCCAGGTGAGCTTGCACTGCTAATACTTTGGGGCTGGCAGAATGGCTCAGTGGACAAAGTACTTGCTCCCAAGCCTGACCACCTAGAAAGAGCAAACTGACTCCCTCAGGTGTCCTCTTGCCTCCATACATGTATCACGCAATACATGCCAACCACACAAAATAAAGACAAGAAATCTAAGTCTAGTTACATGAATTAGTTCAGACTCTAACCATTTTTCAAAAGATGTTGAATATAAACACCAAAACCAGAAACAAAAACCCAGGGCTGGGGAGATGGCTAAAACAGTTAAAAGAACTGGCTGCTCTTCCAGAAGTCCTGATTTCAGTTCCCAGTAACGACATCTGGTGGCTTACAACCACCTGTAACTCCAGTTCTAAGGGATCTGATGCCCTCTTTTGATCTACAAGGGGTACCCCCGTGTGCCTGCATACACACACACTCTAATAAAAAATTTTTAAAACTCAAAAATATAAGCAGACTCCAACAGATACTTCTCTGAGGATGGTGGACAAATGGCCAATAAAGCGCACTCACTAAATGTTCCGCATCGGTCATCAGGGAAATGCAAATGAGAAGCACAGTAAGATACCACTTCTTATCCACTGGGATACCTGCTGTCAACCTAAGGAAAACGATGTGGAGAAATAGAAGCCCTTGTGAACTGCTGATGGGCATGTGAATGGTGCTGCCACAGTGGGAAATGGCCTGGCAGCTCCTCAGCAAGTTAAACATAGAACTGCCATATGATCCAGCAATTTCGATTCTGACTATATGCCCAAAAGAACTGAAAGTAGAGGCTTAAATGGATGTAAGTATACCCATGTTCACAGCAACACTGTTCCCAACGATCAAAAGGTGAAAACAGCCCAGTGTCTATCAGTGACATGAATAAATGAAATACAAATGGACCATTCATTATTCAGCCTTTAAAAAGGAATGAAGAACCAGGTGTGGTGGCTAACGCCTTTAATCCCAGCACTTGAGAGGCAGAGGCAGACAGAACTCAGTGAGTTCGAGGCCAGCCTGGTCTATATAGTGAGTTCCAGGCCAGTTGGGGATACACACTGAGACCCTATTTCAAAGAAAACCATGAAATGAAGGGCCAGGGAGATGGCTCACTGAGCAAGAACGCGTGCTGCACAAACATGAGGACCCGAGCCCATAGCCAAAGCACCCAGGTAAAGAGCTGGGAATAGCTAGCTGTCTGGGGGTGGGAGGAGGGGAAGCAAAAACAAAACAAACAACCCAACAAGCTAATGAAGCAAATCTGACAAAAAAGGACAAATAATTTATAACTCCATTTATGTGTGGTTAGTAAACAGGCAAAACCGTAGGCAGCACAGTGGTGGTGATTGAGAACTGCAGGGAGAAGTGTGGGCATTTCTGCTGAGTATGTACAGGGCTTGTGCTGCAAGCCTGATGACCTGAGTTGTAGTCCCAGAACCTCATGCATACTTGGCATGAGTGTGTCCATACATACACACACAAAAAAAACTACCATACTTTTTTTTTAACAGGATAGAAAAGACATAAGCAGATGTGTTCACATGTACAATTCTAATTAGGGCAGGAGGGTTACCATGAATTCTAGTTCATTCTGAGCTGCAGAGTGAGACACTTGCAATGAGAAAGAAAGGGGGTGGGGAGAAAAAGTTGGATAAGGAGGGGTCATTCCCGAGGCCCACTTTCTGCACATTAGCGAAGCTGTGATAATGAGAAAGCCAGAGATAAATTCTGACCTGGTGATACATTCAGACATGGTGGCACAGGCCCATAATCCCAATACTCAGAAAGCAGAGTCAGAACAAAGCAGACATAAAATACCTCTTCTTCAAAAGCATTAAGAATTTTAGGGACAAGGGCTGGAAGATGGCTTAGTGGTTAAGAGCAGTGGCTGCTCCTCCAAAGGACCCGGGTTCAAATCCCAGCACCCACATGGCAGTTCACAGCTGTCTGTAATTGCTTGGCATGGTCCCACGACAACACCTGGTTCAGAGATACACCTTGTTTCTCCTATAGGTAGGAATGCAGAACAGAGGTTACCGACATTAACCACCAGGTGACTGTTTTTCGTTGTTTTCATTTATTTGACAGAGTCTCCGGTAACCTTGGCTGGACTTGAACTCCCTATGTAGCTGAAGAATACCTTAAACCTCTGTTCCTCCTGCCCCCACAGCTAGAGGGGTGCTGGGATTATGGGTGTGCATCAGAGGGCCTCCTTTTATCCCAGGTGTTGATGGGAGTCTAGGCCACTGCTACTGTCCCTTCCCTTGGCTGCTAGCAGTGAAGGCAGAAGGGTGATCCAATGGCAAACCATGAGGATGTCCCCACCCCCTTTTGCTGTGGCCAGAAGGAACCTAGGGCTGAGAGGAATAATATAGGCACTGCAAACTAAGAGGGGAAGGATGGTACTGCCAGTGGTGTTGGTGAAGGCAGCAGGCACATGCTTCTACCCGGTCTCTGCCGTCATTCCTGTAACACACACACACACACACACACACACACACACACACACACACACACA